>JARQOC010000006.1:218825935-219228435 GCA_033576535.1 Allobates femoralis | reverse complement strand
AACTTTTCCTCACAAATTATTCCTGCTTTGGTGATCCTGTGGGACGGACGTTGGAAAAGCTGTGCTGGAACCTCATCCCTACAATATCAGCTAAAGATATCTTTTTGGCCTAATATAATTGATTAGTTATTGATATATTCATTATTATATATATATATAGAGATATAGATATAGATTTATATATGTATATATATATATATATATATATATATATAGATATATATATAGAGAGAGAGACAGAGACATGCCATATTATATATATGTATAGGATTATTATCATATAGATCAATAAGCTATTTAATACCAATATATACAATATATTTTATAAATAATATCCTAAAAATATATCCAAAAACTATATTATATATATTATTAACTTAAATAAATTATGTATATTATATATTACAATTTATTATAATGTATATATATATATATATATATATATATATATATATATTACATATCTATATATATTATATATATATAATTATATATATATATATATATATAATATAGATATACATATATAGATTAATATACAATATATATATATATATATATATATATATATTGTATATTAATCTATATATGTATATATATATATATATATATCTATTTATATATATCTAATATATATAGATATGTGATATATATATATCTATACATTATAATAAATTGTAATATATAATATACATAATTTTTTAAAGTTAATATATATAAAATATATTTTTGGGATATATTTTTAGGATATTATTTATAAAATATATTGTATATATTGGTATTAAATAGATTATTGATCTATATGATACACAATTATATAAATCTTTTTCAGCCTTATATTAAATTTTGGTCTGAAATTATGCCAGTGCCTCAATATTTAATGTATATAAGCTTTGTAAAAAACATTAGTCATCTATATGTAAATAATGTTCCTTACTTCATTAACTTCTTTGGTGACTTCTTTTGATTATAATTTTATTCTTGCCTTTGAGACCTTTCACAATACCTTTTTATCAGGAATTTGTGGGAAAAATAATCGCTTCTGCACGTTCCGCATAATGGCTCACGTGTGGCATAAATTCCAATGTATTTTTCCTTTTAATTTGCAGTAATTTGTGGAACTTGCGGAACTTGCGGCGCGGTGGCGGTTTGTGCCATGCAAAGTATAGGTGCAGTTGCGCCAAATGCAGTTTTGCACTTACGGTAGGTGTGGCCGCAAAAAAAAAAACCCGGTCAGCTGAGTTTTTTTTCACAGCCGCACCTGCTGCAAGTGCAAAATTGCAATTGCTGCACCTGCTGCAAGTAAGTCTATACTTTGCATGGCAAAAAACGCAAGCGCACCATAAGTGTAACGGTAATGCGGCTAACGCGGCAGATGTGGTTCTTTTACTGCATCTCCTGCGAATTACGAAAAATGCAGATGTTATTTTTTTGGATATATTTTTATGATATAATTTATATATAAAAATATATTGTATATAATAACAATTATCAATATAAATATTACTACTTTGACTATATTGCTATGCAGAATGTATATTGATTGCTTCCTTAAATAATATACTGTAGCTATTATTGCATACATTTTGCTGTAGTGTGCTCAATATGAGCTCTGACAAACCAAAAAGCTCTGTTAGAGCTAAGAATGCTGCACGCCAGCGCAAGAAGCGTGAGCAGGAAGATCCGGAAAAAAGATGTCTCCGTTTGGTTAAGCTCAAGGAGGATATGAATAAAAGAATTGCAAAGGAGTCTGCTGAAAAAAGAAGCAGTCGGTTGGCCAAAAAAGCTGAGGTGGAACGAAAAAGACGCAAAAAACAACAGGTGAAGGTGCAAGGAGAAGCATCTACCTCTGATATGGCGTCTATATCTGTGTCTCCAACACCTTTGGAAACTCAACTGCCTACAACATCTGGCCGCAAAAAAAAAAAGGTGAAGGTGCAAGGAAAACCATCTACCTCTGATATGGCGTCCATATCTGTGTCTCCAACACTTTTGGAAACTCAACTGCCTACAACATCTGGCACGGGTAAAGTGAAGTGCAAAGCTTCTTCTAAAACAAGAACAGACAAGACTGCTTCTGCCATCACAAGACACAAATTGGCTAAAGTCAAGCGTTTACAAATTATGTCACCTACCTCAAAACAACGCCGTTTGGCCCATTTGGCTGCCTCACAGCGTCAACTACGCCAAAAAAAAAACCTCAGGAATAAGTCTTCAGTCACTACTTCTTTTCTTGAATGTGTTGAAACTTCTACACAGCTACGCCTTATTTTTGTAGGCATCTACAAAAAAGGTCATCGGTTGCTCACTTCACCAACGTCATTAATCCCTATTGGCTTTACTGATGATGATAGCAGTATTTTAGAACATACCTGTGGGCCCATGAATGTGTTATGTCAACATTGTGAAGCACAACATTTTGAGGCTGAAAGGCCATCTGATGGACAGTTCTCCCTTTGTTGTCACAAGGGTAAAGTTAAGGTACCATTACCTCAGTACCCTGAGCTCTTCACTACTTTACTAAAAGGAGACAGCCCATATAGTAAAAATCTCATGGAGAATATCAGGAGCATTAATAGTTCCTTTGCATTTGCTTCGATGGGTGCAAGTATTTCTCAACCACCTGGACACGGTCCTTATTGTTTCAGGATTCACGGCCAAATTTACCATAGAACTGGAACTCTCCACCCCGCTGAAGGTCAAGTTCCAGCATATGCACAGCTCTATATTTTGGATAGTGCTACTGCTACTGAACAACGCCTACAGTCTCCAGAAAATCTCAAGTGTAATCCAGCCTTGATGAGAATTATTGCTGAGCAATTGGAAGGTATTAATCCCTTTGTTTCAGCTTACAAAATGTTACGGCAAGTGGAGGAAGAGGAAGAACAGAAAGCATTTGAACATGGCACAAAAATGCCTAATATCATCATGGCAATTAAACAAGACAGAGAGCAAGACCCAAGACGGTATAACAACCCTACTGTCCATGAAGTCGCAGTCATCTTTGAAAATGCTGATGGAGAGCCACCATTTAATAGAGACATTTTAATACATCTAAAACCAGACACAAATAATCCGTTGGCCCCCAAAACACAGCAAATAAGTATTTTACACAGTAATTTGGATGCATTACTGTATCCATTGTTTTTCCCTCATGGAGAGCAAGGGTGGCATGAATCACTCATGCACCAAGGCCAAAATCCTCGCAGGGTGACACAGCTGCAGTATTACTGTTATTTGCTGTCAGTACGGACAGAATTCAATCCTGTCCTTAATGGAGGAAAACTGACACAGCAGTACTTGGTGGATGCCTATGTTAAGATCGAGGCCAATCGTTTAAATTATATACGCCAACACCAGAAGGATTTGAAGGTGGAAGATTATTGTCTCCTTCAAGAACATTTGCTTAGAAAATCCGTAGAAAAAGGAATCCCCATTGGCAAAACCGTAATTTTACCATCTTCCTTTGAGGGAAGTCCCCGAAACATGCAGCAGAGGTATCAAGATGCCATGGCGATTGTAACTAAATTTGGAAGACCTGATCTTTTTATAACGATGACCTGCAATCCAAAATGGAGTGAAATTGTAACCAATTTACAGCCATGGCAGCGTGCTGAACATCGACCGGATTTAGTGGCCCGTGTATTCAGGATTAAACTTGAAGCCCTTTTGAAAGATATTAATTCTGGATTATTTGGCAAGGTTTGTGCTATGGTTCATGTGATAGAATTTCAAAAGCGAGGCCTACCACATGCTCACATTCTAATTATTCTGGATGCCAACTCAAAACTAAGAACTGAGGTAGAAGTGGATAATACTGTTTGGGCTGAAATTCCTGATCCATTACATTACCCTGTGCTCCATCAAATTGTCATGCAACACATGATCCATGGCCCCTGTGGACAACACAATCCCAATTCTCCATGTATGGAGAATGGAAAGTGTAAAAAAAATTTTCCAAAACAGTTTCAAACAAAAACTGTTATACCTGAGGATGCATATCCAAGTTATCAAAGAAACGAAGGACCTTCTTTTCCACACCATTCCAAGATGATTGATAATTCTTGGGTGGTTCCCTATAACCCTTTCCTTTTATTAAAATATAAGTGCCATATCAATGTGGAAATATGTGCTTCCATTCAGAGCGTAAAATACCTCTTTAAATATGTGTACAAAGGTCATGACAAAGCCAATGTGGAAATTTGTGAAACCAACATCAGACACGATGAAACTCATAAATTCATGGATTCCAGATATGTCAGTGCACCAGAGGCAGCTTGGCGAATCTTTGCTTTTCAAATGCATAGACAATCTCACAGCATTATTCGTCTTGCAGTACATCTGCCTCATTCACAATCACTTTTTTTTCACGAGGGTGATTCTGCGGACAACATCAGTTATTCAATGGACAGACAATCAACACTCATGGCCTACTTTACCCTCAATGAGAATGATCCCAAAGCTCGGGAGTACTTATATCGTCAAATTCCTGAGCATTATGTTTGGAAAGAAGGTGCATGGGAAGTTAGAAGGAGAGGAGGTGCTTCAGTCATTGGTAGACTCTACACTGTTAGTATTCAAGAACAAGAACGTTATTTTTTAAGGCTGTTGTTACTCCATGTTAAAGGAGCTACAAGTTTTGATAACCTTAAGACTGTTAAGGAAGTCACATACCCAACGTTTAAAGAGGCGGCATTAGCCCATGGATTGCTCTTCGATGACAGTGTTTGGAGAAAAACTTTATTGGATGCCTGTGTTCTCAATATGCCTGCACAGCTCCGTGAAATGTTTGCGTATATATGTGTCTTTGGTCCTCCTAATCATCCCCTGGAGTTGTGGCAAGAATTTAAACAACACTTCGTTCAAGATTACTGCCATGCCTACCACCCTGACACTGATGATTGTGAACATTGTGAAGGATACGCCATGACTGATGTTGAACATGTTTTAAAATTTCATGCTAAACATTTCATTGATTTTAATCTGCCACGCCCAAAAAGAAAACCACACATTCGTCCTCAATACAACAAAGAAGAAGAGTTAGTAAGAGCACATGAAATGAAAGCCACCTTAAATGATCAACAACATTTGGCCTATATTGCAATCCATAAAGCTTTAGAGGATACAAGTGATAAGCCAAAGTGCTTTTTCCTTGACGGTCCCGGTGGAAGTGGGAAAACATATCTGTATCATCTATTGATTCATGAACTGAGAGGAGAAGGAGAAGTTGTGTCACCTGCAGCCAGTACAGGGATTGCTGCTAATCTATTGCAAGGAGGAAGAACTATCCATTCACTGTATGGCATACCAATACCAATTAATGAGACATCCGTTTCAAGAATCAAAAATGATACTGATGCGGCCCAACATTTGAAGACTACCAAACTCTTCATCATCGATGAGTCTACTATGTTGTCAAAATACGCTTTGCATGTAATTGATCAATTATTACGGGATGTCATGACAACTGATGTCTCCAACAAAAATAAATTACCCTTTGGAGGGAAAGTCATTGTTCTGGGAGGAGACTTTCGGCAGTGTCTTCCTATCATCTCCCACGGAACAAGGACAGACATCGTAGAGAGCTGCATTAAATATTCACGACAATGGCAGCTTTTCAATCAATTGCCGCTCATTAACAACATGCGCTCCATTGATTCTGAATATAGCAATTGGTTAATTCAATTGGGAAATGGAGAATTGTCCAATGATTACAACCTTGGTGATGATGTCATTGAGATCCCGCAAGACATGATCTGCACTGGCTCTTTAATCTTGGACATATTTGGTGAAAACATTGTCATTGATGTGAATAATGACGAAAGTATTCAGAATGCTGCATCACATGCCATTCTTTGTCCCAAAAATGACGCTGTGGATTTGATCAATTCAAAAGTGATGGATTGTATTCCTGGAGAATACATGGAATATATGAGCCATGATTCCATTGATCCAGATGAGACGGAAAATCCCGAACAATATCCTGTGGAATTTCTAAATTCTCTAACACCAACAGGAATGCCTTCTCATCTCCTGAAATTAAAAGTTGGTACAATTATAATGCTTTTGCGTAATTTTAACAGCAGAAAAGGACTTTGCAACGGGACTCGGATGATTATTATTGCTTTGTTTGACAACTTGATACAAGCAAAAGTAATTTCTGGCTCGGATGAAGGAAATGTAGTCTTCATTCCAAGAATTGATCTCTGTCCATCAGAGACTGGATTGCCTTTCAAACTAAGACGTCGGCAATTTCCCGTGAAGCCTGCCTTTGCCATGACCATAAATAAATCTCAAGGACAAACTTTGGAGAAAGTGGGGATTTATTTGCCAGAACCTGTTTTTGGGCATGGACAATTATATGTGGCTTTCTCACGTGTGAAGAGACGATGCAATGTGAAGGTGAAAGTGGTGGATTCATGCATTCAAGGGAAATTGGTGCCTAACTGTGAGAAAGTCTTCACCAAAAATATTGTCTATCGGAATATTTTGGGATGAACTTTTGCCTATTTTATTTTTTTACCTTTTCTATTTAAAAAAAAAAAAAAAAAAAAAAAAAAAAAATTAGTTTAGTCTTTTCAATTTCAGTTTTTTATGTGCATAGTTTATACAATGTTTGTGGAAAAACACATTTTAGATTTCATTGGAGATGTGTATCATTCTGATTTTATCACAGGGTGATAGAAACCACTATTTTAAGCTCCAGTGCTTTACGTGCTGAGAGATTTGATTCTTATTCTTTAAAGGGAGAGGTTTTTGTGAACAGGTAAGAGACGGGTGGGACGGCTGTTCACACACATCTCATTACCAAGGTGTGTTCCACATGTTTAGATAGATAGGGACAAACATAAATTATAAATTAGATTCTACCACGACATTTTTCTTACATTTTTTCACTTTGTTGAGGAATATACTAAATGATAATAATTGTACATGAAGGACTTATCAAGAACATACTTGCTGTAATTTTCATAATTGCATATATGTAATTTGTACTTAACTTGCAGTTTGTGCAGACAACATAGTTGTGGCAGTGTCATCCACATCAACTGCAGTCACCTGTGGTTAGTTAGTGGATGCATCTTATGCACCTGCTGAAGCTATGTTAACTCCATTTACTGTAGGTTAATTACAAGTTTTTTTGTTATTGCACGGATATTGCTGCAAGTGTGTAGTTGGTAACTCCTTCTGTATCAATTTACAAAATTTTATTATTTACATCACAATCCTCAAAAAATCTAAGAAAAATCCAGCAATTAAAAATATCTAAATTATATCAATTCGGATTTAGTTAGAGTAGGTCCCACCAGGCGTAAGGGCATCTTGACGCGATTGGTGGGCTGACACAAAGTGGCTGATACATATATTAGTACTGTTAATTCATCAATTCAAAAAATTGACATATTAAGAAGTATTGCTACTTTGTGTTCTAAGACCCTTACAACATAATAGTTCAATTTTCCTTAAATGATATCAACCATACTAATATATGTAGTTGGTGTAAAGATGTCATTGGAATAATTGGATTATTATTTGAAAATCTAAAAAAAACATTAAAAATATTCTAGACACCCGATGCATTTGCATCGGGCTCACAGCTAGTAATATATATATATATGTAGATATATAATTTGGAAAAGCTGCACAGCACTCAGCAGACTAGTGTGAACTGGTGCAAGCATAGGACGCAGAGATTAAACAAACCAAGTAAAAGTCCATGCAGCACACAGCTACCACCAATGATGCACAGTGCTAACAAGCCATATGTGATTGAGGAAAAAATTCAAAAACTTCCGTTTTTTCAAAAAACTCAATAATCTATCTTTTAATCTGGAGTTCTTAGTACATACATAGGCCAATGTCTGCTTGCTCATCAACTACGACAAAGTGACTCCAGGTATGATGAGCCCTATCTGACATCCCTGCCCCTCCATGACGCCGCTGATGATCGCGGCCGGCCCGTACAATTGGGTGCAAGCGTCCGCCGCCATAGCAACAGATGCTGTATGCGGATTGGTTCGCGCTGCTTTTTAAACCTCCCCCTTCCCTTCACTCACTAAAGCCCTCAGACGAAGGAGAAATCCGAAATGCGCATAAGGGCGCATGCATGATATGATCACCGATCTAAACAGGTACTGAACCTTGATGTAACAACTCTATATTGATCTCCTTATAACTGCAGTGTATATTGGAGCTTGAGGATTATTACTAGGTGGTTTTTTGTCATATTTAACCGATATAGTATGGGTTTTTAAGGATGGTAGCAGCAGATGTCCTCTCCTGAAATAATGAGAGGCTGATTAATGCTGCAGGCACAGGTGTCTCTCTCCTTTGTGCGGTGCCTTTATTTTTTGAGACTATTTATCACACACAAGTTGTGTAGCTGCACTTTATGGAGGTGACTGTGTGCCTCTATGCATGATAACTCTAGAATTCTGGGAAACAGCATAAATTGCTGTCTGCATAAGACATCTACATTATATATAATTCAGATGTATTGGATGCAGATAAGTTCTAACCACACTTATATGGGAATGACCGCGAGTTGTTCATGCAGGGCATTATAATGACATGCTATTCCTGACCCTACTTTTATCTGCAATAATAATTATAAAATAAACCCCTATGAATCATACTGCTATGGGTATGTAATATACTGCATGAAAGTATACAGGATTTTTGGACATCAATTAAAAACTGAAATGGTTCATTACCTTAAATAGACTTATGTATACTCTTGATCAACAGATAATGAATTTTTCTAAATTATATATTGGAAGTATGCATACGGTATAATATTTTTGAAACCAATTTGTATCATTGCTGATTTTCTACCTTACTCTCACCCCCTGTACCGCGTAATCTTTGAATAATAAAAATTAATATTTTCATACAAATGACCATATGATCGTTTTCTTTCCCCTCTGGGGATAATCTTGATAGGTTGAGGACCCAGAATGCAGTGCGGTCTCTGCATTCCCAATACTCAGTCTGCGGGCGAGAGCACCTTGGAAGGCGATCTCCCCAGGAAATAACACCACTCTCTCAGTTGCCTGGCTGGCCAGCGACCCAGCTTTCCCATCACCCTGACAAGCCGTGGACTGGGAGTGCCCCTTAACTTGACCGGCTGTTGGGACTGCCATTACGCCTTTCTGACAGGAGAGGGGGTTTGCTCTTCCATCTCCCTGGCAGACTAACCATACCGGTCACCCATCCAGACAAGCCAGGGTTACCTCTTTCCCAGGGTCCTGAACGGCAGGGAGGCCCGGCGTCCAATCAGTTGAATAAACAATGGGCCCGATCTCCCCGTCGTCTAGGCCGACTGTGGAGTGTGGTCTTTCGCTACTCTGACAGGATATGGAGGCTGCTCCTCCATCACCCTGACAGGTAGTGAACACATCTTTCCTATCAACCGGACAGATTATGAGCTCTGTGTTCCCATCCTCGTGCCCAGTTGGAGAAAGCACATTTCCCTCTTCCAGTGATCCCTCGGGATCCCTGCTAAGGATGGAGCAGCTCTCACCCGCCAAGTCACAGTCTGTTGTAACTCTGGCAGGTGGCATGTAACCACCACACTTGTGGTTGCCATGCCTGGCTCAGTCTCCCTTAGCAACAAGTTCTACTACCTAAGGGGGCCCTCAGTGATGCCAGCTCGTGGCGTGACATGGCTAAGTCCTCCTCCACCATGAGGCCTATCACACTGTGATGCCTCAGGACCAACACTTACCATGGGGCAGCTACCCACGTCCGTGTCACAGTCCGTCGTGACACTGGCACACTGCAGGAGGCCATGTTCCCCAGGGTCGTCATGTGTTGTGAATTCTGCTTGTGGGCTCCTTCCGGTGGTTGTGCCTGGGAATGCAGTTGATCCTATTTTGCACTCTTGGTCAGGTGAATTGGATAATTGCAATTCTGACTGGGTTATTTAAGGTTGCAGGATTTCCTCAGTCCTTGCCAGTTGTCAATGTTCCTGGAGGTGTTTCACCTCTGTCTGGTCTCTCCTGCCCTGCTGCAAGACTTCTAAGCTAAGTATATGGTTTAGCCATTTTTGTGGCACACAAGCTGTCTGCTTGTCTTCTGAACTGGTCTATTTCTGCTCCGAGAGCATGCTGTGTTAACCTACTCTCTGTTAGGAAGTTTTCTTCCTAGGATTCTGTGCTATTCATTGTTATTGGCTTGTTCAGCTTTTTACTGTCAGTATATATATATTAAGAATTGTAGGATTCACAGGAGGTTTGCAGATCTAGAGGGCACCGAGTCTTGAGTAGACTCAGGGTATTTTTGTATTATCTGCAGTGGATATTTTTGAAGGGGTTTTATACTGACTGCAATAGTATCCTGTCCTGCATTTATCTATCCTATCTAGCTAGAAGTAGCCTTATCTTTGGTGGATTCACAGTCAATATTTGTGGGGGGCTTACTTTTGGGGTTCTGCTCTGAGGCAAGATAGCATTCCTGTTTCCCTCTTTAGGGGTAGCTAGTTCTCCGGCCGTGTTGAGGTGTCTAGGGTATGGTTAGTCACATCCCACGGCCACTTCTAGTTGCGGAGTTAGATCAGGAACTGCAGTCAGTACAGGTACCACTTCTCCTGTGAATTTTATTCATGCAGCTCCAAGGTCACTGGATCATAACACTCATGCCTGCCACCATCTACCTTAGCAACCAAGGTTGCACCGTGGAGGAAACCCTCGGCGATGCCAGCTCGTGGCGTGACATCATTAAGGTCTCCTCCACCACGAGGTCCATCACGCTGTGATGCCTCCTGATTAGCACTTATCAGGGAGCAGCTAGCACCCGCCATGTCACAGCCCGTCGTGACCTTGGCAGGTGGCACACAACCACTGCTCTTGTGGTTGCCATGCCTGCCTCCATCTCCCTTAGCAACCAATATTGCACCGTGGAGGAAACCTTCGGCGATGCCAGCTCATGGCGTGACATCACTGAGTTCTCCTCCACTATGAGGTCCATCATGCTGTGATGCCTCCTGATCAGCACTTACCATGGAGCAGCTAGCACCCGCCATGTCACAGTCCGTCGTGACCTTGGCAGGTGGCACACAACCACTGCTCTTGTGGTTGCCATGCCTGCCTCCATCTCCCTTAGTGCTGATTCCTGCCATCTTCCTGGGATTTTCAGTAATACCACCCTGCGGTGTGATATCACTGAGGTCCCTAACACCATGATTTACTTTATTAACAGGCAACACATTGAGATTTCCCTGCCCATAATCAACATTGACATTTCTCTGCACATCTTCAACATCATCATCAACATCATCATCAACATTATTACCATTCCCATTATCAACATTGACATTACCCTTCACATTATCAACATTGACAGTACCCTTCACATTATTTACATTGACATTACCCTTCACATTATCAACATTGACATTACCCTTCACATTATCCACATTGACATTACCTGACGTGTCATACCTGCGAGGGTTATCAGTAAAATAATGTGCAACCAACCGCTCCAAATCTATTCCCAATAACACATTGGCGGGGAGATTCTTGATTACCCCAACCTCCCTCCACCCTCGTCCAACCCCCCAGTCCATATCAACTCGGGCCATGGGCAAAGATCGGCGCTCACCCCGATACCGGTGACAGTCAGTGTCTTTCCAGGGATGAGTTCATGAGGATACACATATTCAGGACGGATGAGAGTTCGTTCTGCGCCAGAGTCCCTGAGCCCCACAGTGATGGTTGACTGACTGCAAGTTCTCCCGGGAACTCCCACCCGTACCACCCACCAAATAAATAGCAGCACTAGGCCCTGGGGCCTCAGATGAGGGGCTCTTCTTCTGCCTCTCCGGACAAGTGGCGCTCACATATCCCGGTTGTCCACAGGTAAACCATTTGCGAATGTCAGCTGTCAGCCAAGTGCTGGCAGTTGGGACAGGGCCTCCGGAAGGTCGGGTGGCGGGGTAGGGATAGTGGTCGTCGGCTTACCCCCTTTTCCGTTGGCCTCGTAGGTGTCTGCGATCTGCGCTGCTTTGTTCGCATCTGGGGGCTCCTGATCCATCACGAACTGTCGTGGCTCAGTGGGGCAAAGATGCAGGAATTGGTCTTTCACCATCAGATCCTTTATCTGCTCAAAGGTGGTCACTTCCAGTCCTTGGATCCACTGCTCAAAGTTGGCTCTGAGCCCGTGGACCACATCACTGTAGCTGTCGTGTGGTCCACGCTGGAGGTTCCGGAACTTTCTGCGGTACACCTCAGGAGTCAGCTGGAACCTCTGTATTAGAGCCTTCTTAATGGCCTCATAGTCCCTGTCTAGTTCTCGAGGAAGAGCCACAAATGCCTCTAGCGCTTTTTCTCTCAGCGCTGCGATTAGGTACCGGGCATACTGGTCATGTGGCAGCTGGTACTGTAAGCAAGTCTTTTCAAAACCCCTCAGAAAAGTGTCCAGGTCACCTTTGTCATCCAGCACAGGTAAATGGTCTGGACGGGGCTTGAAGGTGGTTGGATTAGTCGATTCACAGTTCAGTGGGGTAGATGAGTGCCTTCCCAGCTGGGCCATCCGCATGTCGTGGTCTCTCTGAGCTTCGCCTGCCGCTCGGCTCTCTCAGCCTCTCACTCGGCTCTCTCGGCCTCTCGCTTGGCTTGGGCTCGCCGCTCTGCAGCCTCCTGGTATTGCTGAATGAGCTGCAGGCGTCCTCGATGATCCTCAGCGGGACAGTGCTGTAAGGCCAGTTGCAGATAGGGGTCCACGCTGCCCTGGTCGCTGACGTGGCGTGCGTCTACAGGTGGGACCTCTGTAGGAACACCTTCTAGGACTTGGTTTGAATCCACAGGCAAGGCCTCAGCAGCAGCACCATCCATGCTTTGACTGACCTCTGCAGCCGGGAGCTGTGCAGCAGCACTGACATAGCTTTGGCCTCTCCATTCTCTGGGTTCTGGTGACGGGCTTGCTCTACATCCAATTGCAGCAGTATCTGCTCCATCTGCTTCTTGGTCCTGCCGGTGGAGTCTATATGTCTGTATCTGCACAGGCAGGCAAGAGCCTCCTTGTTATAATCTTTGTACCAGTTTGTCCTTACTGTGGCCATGATTTTAAAATCAAAAGGATAGGATAGAAAACAAAGAAGGGGAGGGGTAACTGCTACACATACAATATTGTCTTAGATCTAATAAACACTGAGTTCGATCTTCAAAACTTTTGTGCAGAGTTCTTGCGAGAACTGTGCAAGTTTTTAGTGAGAGGATTGATTACTCAAACCAGATCACTAATGTCCTATGATCCCCCCGCTCTGCCACCAATTGTCACAATGACTTAGTCAGGACCTGCAGCTCTCTGGCGCCCCCTTAGCCTGCTGGCCAAATCCAGTATTGCCAGAGGATAAGAAAGGAGCCCAGCTGTCCTAATTTATGTTGTCTACTGCGGCACGTGATGTGACAGGATGTATATATAAAACCAGTTCCTGCCAGGAACGTATATATACCTCGATCGAGTCACCCTCAGGCCCACAATATCACATAAATAAAAAAACGTTATGCTGCCACCACCGATCTCTTCAGGTGGATCGATAACCTGTATGATAGCGTAAAACGAACAGTGAGGTCGTGAGCTCGTTCATAGGACAAGGAGATTGACACTGGTAAATTGTAATATTTTACTCCCAAAGATGGGCAGTGATTATATAAATGATGTACAAGATATTACATAAGAGACAATGTATATGTATGCATAAACAGTTATAAAAAATAAAAGGAATAAATGAGAAATGGTCAGACCTAGCCACGCGGTGACAAACTTAGGTCCGTGGGTGGGCCGGCTCACCAGAAAGGTATGATTCCTCCGCACAGCTGGTAGTGTCTTGCTATGTCCGGTCACAGGATGGAATCAGCCCAAAATGACTGCTCTGGTTTTATTAAAGGGAAGAGAACCTGTGCCCCCCCCCCCCCACCCTCGTAGAGTGAGCACCCCCTTGTGGGCTTGTCCTCTGAGACCTCCTTTTTCACCAGGCTTAATAAATCTTCATTCTTCATATCTGGGGATGGGGTGGGCCCCCATTCATGATATACACCTCAGATTTAATGTCATTTAATTCTGAGAATATTGATACCAAATATGACCTACGTATGATGTTCAGAAAGCACAAACTCATTTCCCAGGTTCCTGAGTATTACATAGATATACAAGACATATCATTAAATGCGCAACATGGTGAATAATCTAAAAATATGAATTATGTGTATGTGGCCTGAACGGGTCTTCTTAAATTCGACATTGAAAAACTGTAGGTTTAAACAAAGGAGTTTCTGCATGGACAGATCTGGTTCAAACTCGTAGGAGCTCTGTCCCTCTCAGCTTCAGGATTTTATGGGGGGTCGTAAATAGTTCTAACTGGGGGTTGCTGGAGAAAGCAAACGAGGATCTATGTAACTTAGGCGGCCGTCACACGCTTCAATCTTGTGAGCGATATTGTTAGCGATCACATAAACGCGCGATCGCTAACAATATCGTTCACATCGCTGGTGAGCTGTCACACAGGCAGACTCACCAGCGATGTGGACCAGCGAGATCGCTGGTAACCATGGTACACATCGGGTTACTAGGCGCCGCGCGGCGCTTAGTAACCCGACGTTTACCATAGATACCATCTCCCAGCATAGGCTCTGCCGCTGGGAGATCGTTCATCGTGGTGTCACACACCACGATGATGCAGATTGATCAAGCGATTATCGCTTGATTTGAGGTCCTGCTCACAAATCTGCGATCAAACAATCAAGCGATTTTACATTGTAAAATCGCTTGATTACACGCAGCGACGCACAAACGATATCGCTTAAGCGATCAAAAAAGCAGATCGCTTAAGCGATATCGTTCAAGAAATTGATGCGTGTGACGGCTGCCTTACTCACAAACCAAAAGGGCGGAATGATGAGTGAGCTAGTTTTGGCTGACTCTTCAAGCATCTTAAAATCATGAGCAAGATTCATACATTCATGACAAGTATTAAACCCCATTTTTTGGGAGCACTGACCTCCTTTGTTTATAATGTCAGTTACATTATCCATTGGAACCTCATGCATACTATTGTTTGACTATATAGTGTCACACTAATGGGTTAATTGATACTGTTGATAATATCCCACTTCTACTATATAGTTGTCTAAGGCGTCTGTCGGTTACAGAAATCGTGCGCTAGACAGAGGACGCTCAATGGTGGCCGCCGGAGGCAAATAGGCGCACGACTTAAAAGTTCGAATTTTGCGCCAATTTGCAGCCCAGCGACAGCGGTGCGTTAGCGCTGCTGTCAGCCGGGATACACGGGTCTGGCCGACGGTGGCTGCAGCGTGGTGCAGCGGTCTCTCGCCACAGCCTCCTATTACTAACCCCCGCCACAAACAGCCCACTGACACCAGGGACGGGAGCTCCGGGGGGGTCGGTGCTCCCAGGGTGCAGGGAGCGCACATCGTGCGGCTCCTCCACACTCTCCTGCTTCCTATGGCCGCACAGTCTGTCATGGTGTCCGCCTCCTGTCAGTGCAGCTGGGTGGCAGCAGCACATGACACCCGGGATCATCCTGCACACCGCCGCATCTGCGCCCGCCTCCTCCACACCTACTCTGCAGGACAATGCCAGCATGAGGGCCAGCACTGGGACAGCCAGGGGACGGAGAGGTGAGAGCCCCTGTGTGTGTGTGTGTGTGTGTCTGGCTGTGGGTGTGAGTCTGTGTGTGTGGGTGTGAGTCTGCTCCTTCCTTTCCCCCAGCGCCCCTTCATCCTCCATCCTCCACCCCCCTAGCGCCACTTCGTTCTCCCCCGCTGCTCTGTGCTCCGTCCTCCTCCGCTGCTCTGTGCCACTCCGTCCTCCCCCTGCCTGTGCCACTTCATCCTCCCCTTGCCTGTGCCACATCATCCTCCATCCTCCCCCACCTCACCGCTTCGTCCTCCCCCCCGCCGCTCTGTGCTCCGTCCTCCCCCGTGCCTGTGCTGCTCCGTTCTTCCCCCACCCCACCGCCTCCTCCTTCCTCCCCCTGCCTGTGCCGCTCCGTCCTCCCCCACCCCACCGCTTCCTCCTCCGTCCTCCCCCTGTCTGTGCCGCTCCAACCTCCCCCACCCCTCCCTCCTCGTTCCTTTGTCATCCTCCCCTCTGCCACTCCATCCTCCCCCTGACTGTGCTGCTCCATGCTCCCCCACCCTGCCGCTTTGTGCTCCGTCCTCCCCCTGCCTGTGCTATTCCATCCTCCCCCACCCCACTGCTTCATCCTCCGTCCTCCCCCTGCCTGTGCCGCTCCGTCCTCCCCCACCCCACCGCTTCCTCCTCCCTCCTTTGTCCTCCTCCCCTCTGCCACTCCATCCTCCCCTTGCCTGTGCTGCTCCATCCTCCCCCACCCTGCCGCTTTGCCTTTCCCCTGCCTGTGCTGCTCTGTCCTCCCCCACCCCGCCGCTTCATCCTCTGTCCTCCTCCCCCCGCCGCTCTGTGCTCTGTCGTCCCCCTGCCTGTGCTGCTCCGGCCTCTCCCACACCGCCACTTCGTCTTCCATCCTCCTCTCCCCCTCCACTGTGTGCTCAGTCCTCCCCCTGCCTGTGCTGCTCCATCCTCCCACAACCCATCGTTTCCTCCTCCTTCCTTTGTCCTCCTCACCTCCGTCCTCTCCCTGCCTGTGCTGCTCTGTCCTCCCCCACCCCTTCGTCCTCCGTCCTCCTCCCCCCGCCGTTCTGTGCTCCGTCCTCCCCCTGTCTGTGTCGCTCCAACCTCCCCCACCCCTTCCTCGTTGCTTTGTCCTCCTCCCCTTTGCCACTCCATCCTCCCCCTGCCTGTGCTGCTCCGTTCTCCCCCACCCCTTCGTCCTCTGTCCTCCTCCCTCCGATGCTCTGTACTCCATCCTCCCCCACCCCAGCGCTTCCTCCTCTGCCACTCCATCCTCCGTCCTCCCCCAGCCTGTGCTGCTCCGACCTCTCCCACCCCGCCGCTTCGTCCTCCATCCTCCTCTCCCCCGCTGCTCTGTGCTCTGTCCTCCCCCTGCCTGTGCCGCTCAATCCTCCCCCACCCCACCGTTTCCTCCTTTTCCTTTGTCCTCCTCCCCTCTGTCCTCCCTCTGCCTGTTCTGCTCCATTCTCCCCCACCCTGCCGCTTCGTCCTCCGTCCTCCTCCCCCCTGCTGCTCTTTGCTCCATCCTCCCCCACCCCTTCCTCCTCCTTCCTTTGTCCTCCTCCCCTTCGCCACTCCATCCTCTGTCCTCCACCTGCCTGTGCTGCTCCATCCTCCCCCACCCCGCCGCTTCGTCCTCTGTCCTCCTCCCCCTGACGCTCTGTACTCCATCCTCCCCACCCGACCGCTTCCTCCTTCCTTTGTCTTCCTCTCCCTCCGCCACTCCATCCTCCATCCTCCTCCTGCCTGTGCTGCTCTGGCCTCTCCCACCCCGCAGCTTCGTCCTCCATCCTCCTTTCCCCCGCCGCTCTGTGCTCCATCCTCCCCCTGCCGCTCCGTCCTCCCCCTGCCTGTGCCGCTCCATCCTCCCGCACCCCACTGCTTCCTCCTTCCTTTGTCCTCCTCACCTCCGCCACTCCATCCTCCATCCTCCCCCTGCCTGTGCTGCTCCATACTCCCCCACCCCGCTGCATTGTCCTCCGTCCTCCTCCCCCCCACCACTCTGTGCTCCGTCCTCCACCTGCCACTCCGTCCTCCCCCTGCCTGTGCCACTCCCTCCTCCCGCACCCCACCGCTACCTCCTTCGTCCTCCCTCCTCCCCTGCCGCTCCGTCCTCCCCCTACCTGTGCCCCTCCATCCTCCTTCCCCCTGCCACGCAGTCCTCTCCCCGCCTCTCCGTCCTCAAAGTCCCTCCCTATTCAGCCCTCACCGCCTTCCCCATGCAATCCCTATTTCTATATTCTAGAATACCCGATGTGTTACAATCGGGCCACCATGTAGTCTGTCATACTTAGAATCATCTCTCTGTTACCCCCATTAGAAGTCCGGTTATCATGTGGTACTGTTTACATCATCCCATATTGATCCTCTGTCCAGCCTCATATGGTACATAGCACCAATAAGAGCCATCAGGTACCCAGTAGCCAAGGTCTATCTAACAACAGATTCTTTATTAGGGGTTATTCAGACACTGTGGCATACTTTATTCACTCTCTATTATATGCCCTAATACTCCTATCTGTCCATGAATTAATTATTTAGTTTTTTCCCCATTTCCATAGTGATACTGATGGATTCCAAGCGCTTCGGGAGCTGAGCGGTCACCTAGCAGACACAGACAACCTCTGACGTCATGCACATGTCTGCGCATGTGCAGAACTGCTGCCTGCATTCCATAGACCAGGAAGCGGCCCAGCCAAAATCACACTTCCTCCACGCTATTTAACACCGGTGGTTATAACACCACAGTCCCCGCACCATGATGCAGTTCACCGGCCACAGGTAATATGTAGAGCTCTCAGCACCTTCACAAACTTTATTTTTATTGCACAGCACTGTTCACCAATGCCTAACCATTACTTTACTCTGTAGATTTCCCTGAGTCCAGCAGATAGGTAACACAGGGGCACTTCCAAATTGACTGTGTCTCATAGCCTGCTCTCTTCAAGGTGCGGTTAACCTTTTAACCCATTATTACCCCCAGCCATGAGTATGATTACACATATGTGAAATATAAACACTTTTCTTCATATTGTTTTATTCACAGTGGGTCCACATTTATGAGGGTGTTTATTCCACACATATGTGGTAATTGCCAAATATAAATATCAGGTATGACACATTTTATATGTGCTATGTTTGCATGTTGATACTTATGTCATATACATTGAGGTTTCTCCTGATCTTTCACCCATATAGTAGACCATTACATGATTCCCCTTTAACTGCATGTGGATTCCCAATATAATTTGAGTGATATATGTCACCAATAGTTATGTTTTGATGTTTCATTATTTTGGCCAATCTGTTGGTATGTCCTATTCTTACCTTATCAAAACATCAATTTTCTGTTACTACCTTGTAATGGTATGCTGTGTTATGTATCATTTTATTTGTACACACACTTATATTTTTTCTTTGTCAAATTTTTGTAGTTTGTGAAGAAGGCAATGTATGCCGAAACGTTAACGTTGACTATTTACAGATATTACCAATAAAAAGCTAAACCGCAGAAAATTCTCTTGGATTCCTTTTTTACATATCAGTGCCGAGGTTCTTTTTCTAATGCACTGTGATGTCTTATACAGACAGGACTTGATTTAGAAAGGCACACACCTATCAGTTTTATTAAACACAGTTGGATTCCAAGGAAGGAGTACCGTAGATCCATCTCAAGGAGGATCAAAAGAAAATGGACAGCATGTGACTTAGATATGGGTGCCTGAGCAAAGGGTCTGAATACTTATGCCCATGTGATATTTCGATTATACTTTTTAATACATTTGCACAAATATCTACATTTGGTTTTTTTTTCAGTCAAGATAGGGTGCAGAGTGTACATTAACGAGAAAAAATTAACTTTTTTTTTAATTTATCAAACAGGTGCAATGAAACAAAGAGTGAAAAATTTAAAGGGGTCTGAATACTTTCTGTACTCACTGTATGTTGCAATACTGAAGCAATATCTCAAGACATCAGCCAGGAAGTTAAAGCATGGACAGAAATAGGTCATAGAAATGGACAATGACCTAAAGCATACTGCCAAGCTGGTTACAAAGTGGCTTAGGCTGAAGGCACACGGTGCTAGGGATTCGAGCGAGTGCAATCCGAGGGAAACTTGCATTGCACTCAGACCAGTGTTGCCCTATCACGCAGGGCACACTGGTGCGAGTACCCCGCACCTAACTCGCATTGCGAGTCAGAAGCGAGTGCAAACGCAGCATGCTGCGACTGCACGCGATTCTGACGTGCGTGAGCACAATGCAAGTGTATGGGGGTGAGAAAATCTCGCCCCCATAGAGCACACGGTGCGAGTGTGGCGCCAAAAACACTTTAAACTCGCCGGCTGTGAAAAGCCGGCAAGTTTAAAATGACAGCTTTGCCAGTACAGTAAGCTATCATCTTGTACCGCTGTGACATCTTGTACCGCATGTGTGCGCAGAGGATGCTGATGCAGCTCTAAACCCAGTGATGAAGGGGTTAATATGCAGCTGGTGTAGTGGTACCATGTATGTTGAGAGTGTCCTCACTCTCTGCAGACATGGTGTCATTACACCATGTGTGTGAAGGGGTTAATTGGTCTGTAAAATGGGTTAAAAGAGCTGTCGGGTTTATAAATTCACTAAGAAAGCCGGCTCTCTGTTACTGTCTATGGGGAGCTGTCCCCTCTCATGGTGCTGAACAGTGCAGGTGCTAAAGGCGAGACAGGGCTTCAGCACCATGAGAGTGGACAGCTCCCCATAGACGGCTTTCTTAGTGTATTTATAAACCTGACAGTTCTTTTAACCCATTTTACAGACCAATTAACACCTGCACACACATGGTCTGATTACACCATGTCTGCAGAGAGTGAGGACACTCAACATACATGGTGCCACTACACCAGCTGCATATTAACCCCATCACCACTGGGTTTAGAGCCGTATCAGGATTCTCAGCGCACACATGCGGCACAGAGGATGCTCATGGGGTAATCACTAAAATAACCCCGGAATACATTATTTTACAACAATCATTATTGTATTAGCTAAACATCTTGTACCGCTACTGTCACAGCGGTACAAGATGATAGCTTACTTTACCGGCAAAGGGGGAATTTAAACTCTGTGGCTTTCACAGCCGCAGAGTTTCTATTCCCCGATAAATGCTGCCGGCGGTCCTTCAGGACCGTGGACAGCACCACAATCACACAGCACACACGCACTCACAATCACAGCACACTTACATACATACAGCCAGCCACACTCACCACACGCACCACACTCGCACCACACACACCCACCCACAAACACGCACAGCACTCGCATCACTATCGTGCATCAAACACGCTCAGTGTTTGATGCACGACAGTGTGCCTTCAGTCTTAAGGATAATAAATTCAGTGTATTGGAGTGGCCATCACAAAGCCCTGATAAATTTAAAATTTATGGGCAAAGCTGAAAAGGCAGGTGTGAAAAAGGAGACTTTCAAACATGGCTCAGTTACACCAGCTCTGTCAAGAGGAATGGGCCCAAATTCCTATCAACTATTGTGAAAACCTGTTGGAAGGATATTAAAAATATTTGACCCAATTCATACAGTTTAAGGGCAATGGTACCAAATACTAATAAAATGTATGTAAACTTTTGACTTTGCATAAAGTAATAAAAATGCCTTAAAACGTTCTGTCTAATTATTCTGGCGTTTGAATATTTAAATTGTGAGACCCAATGGGGACAGTGTTGCAAATGTATGTAAAGTACTATGGAAGTAATAGCGCTATATAAATGAATACATATTATATAATATTCTCTCATTATTCTGGCTTTTGGCAAATATTAATAATTATGGTAATCCTAATTGACCTAAAACAGGAAAGGTTTATTCTGATTTCATGTCAGATAGTGAGGAAAAACATGCATATATGTCTTTTTATGTAGTGTATGTAAACGTCTGGATTCAACTGTATATGCGGAAAACATGGTGACAGGTTTACTTTAAAGTGTAACTACCATTTCAATTTTTATGCAATAATAATGTAGAGCAAGTGATTTTCATAAATTTTGTAAAATAGTCCATTAGAAAATTCTGGCTGGTTTCCATTCATAATCCATCCACAAGATGTCCTCAGTGCACTGTGAGTGAAGCTGTTTCTGTGCCAGGGCTGTCTTCACAGTGAATATGGACATGTGAAGAGATAATGGAGTGAGGGCATGGCCTACACTGCTGAGGGCACCTCATGAGGAGACAGTGTATCACATTACAGCACAGAGCTGAGCAATGTCAGCATGTTAACGCTTTACAAGCTTCACTCTTCTGTCTCCACACAGCAATCTATGTTAACCCCTTTTCTGCTGGCTCCCACACAGCTCATTACCAGCCTGCTCTCACACACACTGCTGGCCACACCCACACAGACAGAAAATGCAGCTTGTTAGGGTGGCTTCACATTAGCGTTCCCCTCCGCAGCGTTCTGCAGAGGGGATCCGCAATGTGAACGCAGCACCGCAAGCCCCTATGTTTAGAATGGGAGCGCACAGTTCTGGGCTTGACTGCGCATGACCGTGCGCACCCATTCACTGCCATATGTGATCTGTGCGCAGGCGGATGCCTGCGTACAGATCACACACTCTCGCCCGCACCAGGACGCAACATGTTGCGTCCTGGTGCGGGCGAGAGTGTGTGATCTGTACGCAGGCATCCGCCTGCGCACAGATCACATATGGCAGTGAATAGGTGCGCACGGTCATGCGCAGTCAAGCCCAGCACCGTGCGCTCCCATTCTAAACATAGGGGCTTGCGGTGCTGCGTTCACATTGCGGATCCCCTCTGCAGAACGCTGCGGAGGGGAACGCTAATGTGAAGCCACCCTTAAAGAGCACAGAAAAATGTGCTAAAATCAGTCATATGGCACAAAAAATCATTCTTAGCTGCTATGTAACCCATCATTAACAATCAGTGCAGTATTGGTTTTGTTTTTTTTTACAATGAAATTACATTTACACTTTAAGTATCATTTACACATACTAAAATTCTATGCAAGTGCAGACATACTTTTTTTTTTAGCTATGGCATCAGTTTTCTACATTAGATCTTAAAATGTGAACACAGATACCGTACATCTTATCTTCATCCAATGCTGTGGAGTCGGTAAGCCGACTCCGGACTCCTCAATATTCCTGAAATCGACTCCTTAACTTCGACTTCCTCATACATGGCTCATGTTTAAGTAATTAAAAAAGAGTTTTGTGGACTCACCGTAAAATCTCTTTCTCTGAGTCATCATTGTGGGACACAGGATACCATGGGTGTATGCTTTGCTGCCACTAGGAGGCACACTAGGCTAATGAAAAAAGTTAGCTCCTGCTCAACAGCATACACCCCCAGGCTAGGGTGTGCCTGATCATTTTGTGCAAAAAGCAGTAGGAGAAGCAATCTGAGCCCTTGATATACTGTTTCAAAGGAAAATATGACAAAGGCGGGAGCTGTGTCCCCCAATGATGGCTCAGAGAAAGAGATTTTACGGTGAGTACACCAAAATCTTCTTTTCTCTATCCCCTCATTGGGGGACACAGGATACCACGGGATGTCCCAAAACAGTCCCCAATGGTGGGAAAATAAAGACCAGAGAATGAGATCAGGAGCCAATCTTCGGGAATGAAGTGGTCACTGATGTTGTAAAGAAATGTTTACCTGGGTCTGAATGAAAGAGAATACTGAAAACCGTAGGACCTAGAAGAGACCTCAATGCAAATCGAGGAAAAAGGAACAAAAGGGGAAAAGAAAAATAATCCCAGGTAGGATTGCTCCTAAACATATAACCAGCATCTGGAGCTGAGAAAACGTCCTGACTTAAATCACCGAAGAAATGGTCAGAGTTGTCCAATTTCACTCTATGAATAAACAAACGGATCAACTTTCTTGCATATGAGCTTCTGTTTATTTTCAATAAAATTCCTGTTCTCTCAGAAGGAAGGAGGCAGGCAAACAGGCTGTTAACCCACAGAGGGGAGAGATGCCAGACTAAACTTGACAAGGCTTGTGAGGGACTAAATGAGGATGCTGATTCAAGGGACTTTATGAATGAAGCTAACAAATTGATGCACTGACCCTCACACCACTATCAGAGATGAACACCGGAGTTTACAACTGGGGAGTTAGCAGGGGATGTTAAAAGAAGTGTCCTTCGTGCAAAACCAGGTCCAGATGCTGACAAAGGGATCACAGACTAGAGAGGGGTCTTACCATTTTTACAGACACCACCAGGTATACCTGACAAACAGTGAGGAAGGAGCGACATTGAGGGAAAACCAGCAATATATGTGAAGTGAAGACCTATCTAGCAACAGGACCCAGATACCTCCCTGTACGGGACCGGACAGACAGGTCCTCTAGGATTCACAATCCTGGGATACCATATATATGAGATGGCCCCTACATCCATAAAGATTTTTATATCTTGTGTGAAACCAGGATGCCACTGATGAGCCACCCAAGATAAGAGGGGTGGCGAATCGCGTAGGGCGAGCTGAAAAACCACACTGTTGGCACATACCAGAAAAATGTATCTTTTCATTGAGATTGGACCTATTACAGAGGGGTGGGAGTGGACCACTAACTAGGAGTTGACTACTAGGTTACGAACCTGACTGAACAGCGGAGGGGTTTATCTTTGGATGTGATCCTGGAGACAGATTGTGTCCGGGGTTATCCTTGATAAACCTATGACTGAACAAGAGACTCCGTGAGTCCTACCCAGAGATCCCTCGTATAGCTACAAAATCAGTGAATATATGATTGTATGTACTGTTATTGGTGAGGGTGGGTACTTTTGTCAATTCACTAAAACATCCTGACTTCTTGGCCCCTAAGGCTGGAAACACACTGTCCATGTAATATACGAGTCACTCGGACGAGTGTCGGATCATTAACCCTGAACGACCTCGCCCTGTCAGGACGGGAGTGAGGAGTTGCTGAAAGGGAGAGGTCGTTCAGGGTTAATGATTCGACACTCGTCCGAGTGACTTGTATATCACACAGACAGTGTATTTCCACCCTAAGAAGGACACTCCATATGGTCACCACATAAAAACAGAACTGTGCCCAACAGGGGGACAAAAGGAGATAGTTTATGACGAGAGGGTGCTATACATTCGTAGGGCTGCATCTGAAATTCACAAAGGTCTTGTTATCAGAGAAGAAACTAGGAGACCCATCCTGCTGAGAATGAAAGTGCTGAAGTTAAAAGCTCAACATGCAGTGCTCTACCAGATATAGAGCAGAGAAATCAGCTCCGCAAGTCTAAAAACATACTTCTTGTGGAGAAAAAAGAAGCAGGGCACCCGTGGAGTCCTGAGCAGTGGGAATATTGGAGAAAAAAGACAGAGGGAACTGGAAGAAAAAACCCTTGGATCCCACCTAACCAAGCAGGTTAGCCCATTGGAACTAAAGTAGTAACATTGGACATGTTACCACACAAGAGCCCAGCACATAAAATATCTGGGGAAGCACCAAGACATAACATTACTACCACCTTGAGCAATGTCGGTTACAAGGTACATCTGGTAATTGGATAGCATACTCCACATAGCATTTTTCTGCCTAACTAAAGGGTATCATGTTCCTATTTAGAGCAAGCTATTACCAGAAATTCCATCAGCAGAAACACATCAGTCTAATTTACAAGGTCCACTCAGAAGATCGACAGTGACCAGCTTAATAATTAAGAATCAACAGTCCCAAGATCCAAAACTTGCCTTACCAAGAAAGGTAAACCCATTACTCCATAGCAACTTCAATACGTTACCACTGTAGCATTATTAAAATGGATTGTTTGGGATTCTAGTACTCCCACAGTGTGCCTAGAACTGTACAATTCAAAAACCCACGCCTGATCCACCAATAAAACCCAGGCCAGATCCACCGATTAATGTAACCAAATACCACTACTAAATTAAAGGGACCACTACTAAATTACTATATTAAAAGGTTTTATTCTATTTTTTAGTACTGACGTACTACTACGATTCACACTGACATTGAAGCACAACCATTCAACACAGACCACCAAGCCGAGCAAATAAAAAATTTAAGGTAAAAATTTAGGGTAATTACCCATGTTGAGAAAATATGAGCATAAATGATCAACACTGACTTTGGGTATCATCATTATTTTTAGGGTACCAGGGAACCAACTGCGAGTGCCGTAAGCAGGTTCTAGCAACATCGGACTCTCATATCCAAAAGCAAACTACCTCCATAATATATCAAAGAATTGTGGTTTATTTTAATATTTATTTGAATAATCCTTCCTGGGTTTTCGTCACCCAGAGTATGCCACACATCACATGACCGTGTACTTCCGATGTACGCTCGCGGACCGGAAGTAGCGGTATAATGCCGCATACACGTGCACTGACAGCTCCTAGGGGCTATAAAAGGGCACATTATACCATCCATCTCCCTGCCCTCAGGACACAATACCCGGAATCTCAGGTAATATAAGACCTAGGTTAGCAGCTTTTGAGATCACATGACTGACATGTCCTTTTCTATACTAACCATCACATCATACTTATTTATGCCCATAGGGTTAAACATAAGAAGGGCAGCATTACCTGATAATATCCTATATGAGGTATGCTAGATAGATAAATAGTGTACTTATTATAGCACTAGATGGCGGCCCGATTCTAAAGAATCGGGTAGTCTAGAATCCATATATAGTTTATTTACTAATAGTTAGGGGAGTGCGGTGAAATGAATTGTGTGTATACAGGTGGCTCAGTTGGTAGCAGAGTATACGGTGGCTCAGTGGTTAGCAGTGAGTGCGGTGGCTCAGTGGTTAGCAGTGAGTGCGGTGGCTCAGTGGTTAGCAGTGAGTGCGGTGGCTCAGTGGTTAGCAGTGAGTGCGGTGGCTCAGTGGTTAGCAGTGAGTGCGGTGGCTCAGTGGTTAGCAGTGAGTGCGGTGGCTCAGTGGTTAGCAGTGAGTGCGGTGGCTCAGTGGTTAGCAGTGAGTGCGGTGGCTCAGTGGTTAGGAGTGAGTGCGGTGGCTCAGTGCTTAGCAGTGAGTGCGGTGGCTCAGTGCTTAGTAGTGAGTGCGGTGGCTCAGTGCTTAGCAGTGAGTGCGGTGGCTCAGAGCTTAGCAGTGAGTGCGGTGGCTCAGTGCTCAGCAGTGAGTGCGGTGGCTCAGTGGTTAGCAGTGAGTGTGGTGGCTCAGTGGTTAGCAGTGAGTGCGGTGGCTCAGTGGTTAGCAGTGAGAGCGGTGGCTCAGTGGTTAGCAGTGAGTGCGGTGAGATTGGTCAGCACAGTGGCGTGGGCAGAGTGGTCAGCGCAGCGCCGTGGGCAGAGTGGTTAGCACACACATACATACACACACACACACACACATACACACACTCCGCTATAGTTAGCACCGACCCTGCGTCTTCCACGCCGCTTGGATCCTGAGTCGACATGTCGCCGCCCGCGGACGACTGGATCCAATATGGCGTCCGGGAAGTTTGGCGAGACTTCTTGGACGCTATATTGGATCTAGTAGTTCGGGGGTGGCGACATGTCGACTGAGGATCCAGGCGGCTGATGCAGGGCCGGTGGTAAGAATAGCGGAGTGTGTGTGTGTGTGTATGTGTGGGGACAAAGTGAGGGAAGTGCGGACAAAGTGAGGGAAGTGCGGACAAAGTGACGCAAGTGACTACATACACACATATATACACATACTGTACATTGCATATGGAGGGGTGAGGAGAGCGGAGGCTGGAGGAGTGAGGAAGGCAGAGGACAGGGGAGGCTGGAGGGGTGAGGAGGGCAGAGGACAGGGGAGGCTGGATGGCAGAGGACAGGGGAGGCTGAAGGGCAGAGGACAGGGGAGGCTGGAGGGCAGAGGACAGGGAAGGCTGGAGGGGAGAGGACAGGGGAGGCTGGAGAGCAGAGGACAGGGGAGGCTGGAGAGCAGAGGACAGGGGAGGCTGGAGGGCAGAGGACAGGGGAGGCTGGAGGGCAGAGGACAGGGAGAGACTGGAGGGCACAGGAGAGGGGAGGCTGGAGGGCAGAGGAGAGGGGAGGCTGGAGGGCAGAGGAGAGGGGAGGCTGGAGGGCAGAGGCTGGAGGGGAGAGCGGAGGCTGGAGGGGAGAGCGGAGGCTGGAGGGGAGAGCGGAGGCTGGAGGGGAAAGCCTGGAGGGGAGAGCGGAGGCTGGAGGGGAGAGGCTGGAGGGGAGAGCGGAGGGCGGAGGCTGGAGGGGAGAGCGGAGGCTGGAGGGGAGAGCGGAGGCTGGAGGGGAGACTGGAGGGCAGAGGACAGGGGAGGCTGGAGGGTAGAGGACAGGGGAGGCTGGAGGGCAGAGGCTGGAGGGGAGAGCGGAGGCTGGAGGGGAGAGCGGAGGCTGGAGGGGAGAGCGGAGGCTGGAGGGGAGAGGCTGGAAGGGAGAGCGGAGGCTGGAGGGGAGAGCGGAGGCTGGAGGGGAGAGCGGAGGCTGGAGGAGAGAGCCTGGAGGGGAGAGCGGAGGCTGGAGGGGAGAGCGGAGGCTGGAGGGGAGAGGCTGGAGGGGAGAGGCTGGAGGGGAGAGGCTGGAGGGGAGAGGCTGGAGGGGAGAGCGGAGGGTGGAGGGGAGAGCAGAGGCTGGAGAGGAGTGCGGAGGCTGGAGGGGAGAGCGGAGGCTGGAGGGCAGAGGCTGAGGGCAGAGGCTGGAGGGCAGAGGCTGGAGGGGAGAGGCTGGAGGGAGGGCTGGAGGGCAGAGGTGGAGGCAGAGGTTGAGGGCAGAGTGGAGGCTGGAGGGCAGAGGCTGGAGGGAGAGCGGAGGCTGGAGACAGAGGCTGGAGGGGAGAGCGGAGGCTGGAGGGCAGAGGCTGGAGGGGAGAGGCTGGAGGGCAGAGGCTGGAGGCAGTGGCGTAGCTGGCATGCTCCAGGCCCAGGGGCAAGATCAGCACCCAGGACCCCAGTGAGATGTGAGGCCGGGGGGGTGCAGACTCACCGCGGCCGGCGGCGTCTGCTGTCTGCTGTAGGAGGAGGGAGTGGCGGGCAGTGCTGCCGGACAGGAAGTTCCTCCTCCCTCCTCTCCGGCGCGCGCCGGCGGGCGGCTGCTGTCAGCACAGGGCCCCTCATGCCGGGGGGCACGGGGCGCTGGGCCCCCCTGACCCCCCGCTAGGTACGGTACTGGCTGGAGGGCAGAGGCTGGAGGGGAGAAGCTGGAGGGCACACGGAACTTCCGAGAGCGGAACGTTCCTCCACCGCTCCCTGTAGCCGGGCGACCCCGCACTGGTGACGTCAGCACCATGGGTCCGGGGCCATCACGGAAGTACCCTTCGGGTTTTCCGGAAGTGGCCTTCGGCTTTTATATATTAGATATTTTAATCCTGTCTCTCTTCCATAGTTCCTGCAGCTATTGTCTCATTTTGCCACCTATTAGAAGTAGCTACTATCAAAGGATAATTCATGTAACTAATTTGGTTTTTTTTTGCACTCCATGTTAATGATAGTGAATTTCACCTTCTCCTATTAGGGCTATAACTGAGCCTTTCTCTGTTACGTGATATAGGGTTACAACCGCCCTATGATTAATATTACACCATATCTCAGGTAATAATACTTGTTCTTTTTTCTCTTCCTTTTCAACCTAGTAGTCTTTCTCTTTTCTTTTTATTTACACTTGATTCTTTTGTCTTAACTAGGTGCTTTCAAATACTACAAGTGTTGTAAAGTTTCCTCTTTCTTAATTCTGTCCAGAGGAAAGGCCTCTAATACGGTAGAATGTTATATTCTGTCACTAGAATATATCCTCACAATAGGGGAATGTTTTGTGATATGTATCATGTATATAGATATATTGTTTAAGCGTATACCTCTTTTGTTACCTAGTATGGGATATATGGAGAATCAATCCCCCTGTACTCGAGTCCTGGATTCATCTGATTTATGAATCTAGACATCCGGATGACTTGTAGCTGATTTAACAGAACTAGGAGAAATATATCCTAGGTATGCAGAGTCTGAGATGTATTTCTAATTTCTGTGATTGTATCTTCGAGGAAGTGTATCAATTACCTTTGTATCTGATTTGTCTTTTTTGTTGTGTCACAAATTGTAGATTTCTGTTAATTTCCCCTGAAGAAGACTTTTTGTAAAAGTCGAAACGTTGGGAATTGATGTAAACCTCTAATACAAAAAAGTAAGAAATAATGAAGATTTTTTTCTGCTAAAAACTGACTATGTTTTTTCACTGAAGTGTGTGCCAACTATATTTGAGAAATAGTGTAATTATTTTTTGAGCACCACTAATCTGGGTGAGCCAAGGTCTAATCTTCCAATATATGATCCACTGATAAAACCCAGGCCAGATTCACCGATTAAGGTAACCAAATACCCCATAGTTGGTTAAAGGGACCACTACTAAATTACTATATTAAAAGGTTTTATTCTATTTTTTAGTACTGACGTACTACTACGATTCACACAGACATTAAAGCACAACCATTCAACACAGACCACCAAGCCGAGCAAATAAAAAATTTAATGTAAAAATTTTGGGTAGTTACCCTTGCTGAGAAAATATGAGCATAAATGATCAACACTGACTTTGGGTATCATTATTATTTTTAGGGTACCAGGGAACCAACTGCGAATGCCCTAAGTAGGTTCTAGCAACATCGGACTCTCATATCAGAAAGCAAACTACCTCCATAATATATCAAAGAATTGTGGTTTATTTTAATATTTATTTTAATATTCCTTATCTGGGTTTTCGTCACCCAGAGTAAGTAATCTAGAATTATTTTAAGGTCACCTTTAATTTGTAGTTAAAAAAAAATGTAATTTTTTTTTTTCATTTGTAGTTAAATTTTAACAAACATCCCGAAATAAGGGACATCTGAAAGTATGTGTTCTTTGTTACGCCATTGCAAAGGGGTACGAGGTAGCGCTGGGTGTCTTAGTCCTGGCCCAACAGAGTGCAGTTCCCCATGCCTCCAGAATCGCGATAGGAAAAGGTTAATTAAATCCGTACACTAATCTGGCAAGGAAGAAGGGCTACGATGGTGGTACCTAGGGACAAATGGCGCCATCTGACAGTAAAAAACTGGGGAGTTGCAGGAGAATCGAATGATCCTGTTGAGGCCTGAAACAATTAGTAACCGTAGAACCAACGGGAACAATAGACAACCAAGTATTAGGATCGTGCTAAACCTTGCTGCATATCACTAGAGTTAATATATGCACTACTAAGGCAAGCGCGAGTGTAGAGGCGAGAGAAAAAAAAAAACAAAAAAGACCCCCGCAGCACCGCTCTGTAGGATGGTATGATAACCCACAAGGCAAAGACGGCAGTGTTCAAAACCTCAGCATGACCGACTGTCACAGGGGAGAGTGGCCAGGGAGTGCTGTAAGATTCACAACATATGATCGACAAAGAGAACCGAGGGTTAGCTTATGTATGGCTTCCTTTTCTGAGAAAGCCTAGATCTTTGATCAATGACACTGAACTGGTTCCACCAGCGGAAACGCCCAGTATCAGGGTTGAGCCTATGCAATGTAGGAAACTGTTAGAGAGGGAAGATAAATCACTGACCACAATCAGGAGTTTATGCCCTGACAACATCCCAGTCGGATGAGGACAAGCGCCTAGGATATGTAGTTGGGGATCTAGTTCCTAGGTCTGTGCCTGCGCTGGTGTGGATAGCCATAGAGCTGTCTTGTCTGATGCAAGTCAGAAGAGTGAGTGAGAGAAGCAAGTAAGAAGGTCTGACGTACCACACGGCAGGGAAAGAACTGGAACTGGGTCAGCCAGAGGAAGAAACTCGATTACCTCGTGTGTAACTGGGCCGTCGGTGACATTGCCATCCATATCTCTGTTGCGAGCTTGAAGAGAGAAAAATGCATGAAGGGACTTCGCATCTGGCAGTAGGTGATCCACTCTCCAAATGAGGGGGTCGGACCACATGACGATACTCCTAAAGGGAGGGTAAAAGGGCAACAGACAACTTAAGAATGCCGGTGCTGATACGTTGCAGACTACCCTAAAGTACCAATATTTCTGTGAGTCTAAGCACTTGGTAGAGGTTGAACATCTGAACCACCCATGTGAAGAATAACCCCTGTGACTGCAGACTTAGGGCGCTGAGTAGTGACCGGTGAGTGCAAATCGCTGCCAGGTTAGATGTCATGGGGCGTAGATCAGAGTCGTCAGAGTTCTGATTCAGTGAAGAGTTCCCAGATCCCACCCACAAGGGATGTACCCACAAAGGGGAAAGGTCCGGTGAAATGATAGTGAACGGAGCCTGGTGATCGCTGTGATTGTCTCAGCTGACTGAGGGGCCCGGTTGGTCGGACGTATGTGGTATGTGAATCACTTGCTGCAAGAAATAGGGGAGAAACAGCAAGTCTGTGAAGTCAAAACCAGGTTTTAACTCCAGAGGTGTCCCAGTGTAGACGGAAGCTGAGCTACTGTACCATTCAGTTAGGCGGTTGAAAACACTATGAAGAGACATAGTAACTGTGTGACTTGAACACTGGAAAAGCGATAAGTCCAACAGACAAAAAACCTGCAGGTGGATTAAATCGATCCTTCGGAAGGATATGAGCACCGGACGGATGAATCCCATAACCTTATAAACAGATAGGCACAGGAAAGAATACAGACCGGATTCCCCGCTCATTATTAAAAAAGGACAGATTCTGTATATCATCCAGCTGGTGATGCAGAAAGGCAGACAGGTATATGCACCAGATAGTGGTGTTGATCCCGTAATAACTGAAATGTGGGCAGATAGGATGCTTGACAGCCAGATTTCTGCTCACTGCCAGGGTAGCGGCACCTATAGGGTAAGCGCGCAGAAGGTACGCAGTGCCCAGTTATGAGTACTGGGTAACGGAACAGACTCACTGATGCGTTATACTAGATGGATAGCGACTGCACAATTGCCGGGTAGCCAGCTCGCTGATAAGTCAACAGATACCACGAATCCTCTTGCAGACAGCCATGGCAAAAAAGCTGCACTTAGTAGAACTGCCAACCTTGAAAGCTGCGGTAACCAAGGTATAAGATGCAGGGCATCCGAGTTCTAGACAGGTACGTGCATCTAGGTAACTGCGATGCTGGGAGTTACATGCACTATATAGAGTGTACATCCAGTAACCTGCTACGAGAAAACAGAAGAGATGCGTGGTCTCTGGATCTCTGCTGAGTGATAGCGTGACAGACACCCTGATTCATTCTCTTGGGTAGCTGTGCTTACTGGATAGCAGTGTGGATTTCGTAACCTGCCGTAAACAGACAGGTATGGCTGCTGGGTTTCTGCTTACTGTTAGGGCAGACCTCAAGTTGCATTCTTGCAGTAGTTGTGTGAACCGGGCAGTGGTATAGATCCTGTAACCTGCTGAACAGACTGGTTTAGGATGCACAGCCGCTGGATGTCCGAGGTGGGGCTCACAGGAAGTGGGTTACAGGATGCATAACGGTTCTGCCGCGACGGGATACCCATGTACCTGCCTGGCCCAGATATCCTCCTGTGATATACTGAGACTGTCTCATAGGAGATCCTTCCCGGGGGGTGGGGTCCATAGCTGCCCTTAAAGACCAGCCCCCCAGATGCTAACATGGGGAAGGGGCAGTCCGAGTGACGAGAAGTGCACATGAAATCTCGTTGGAAGCGAGAGGGGTCTAAATTGAAGGGTGTGGCTGGGATCAGCATCATCCGGAGGGTGGAGCAGCTGACAGACTAGGCCAAAGCCCAGGACTAAATTTTAGGGGTAGGCCGGGAGTTGATGGAACTACGGACCATATTAGAGCTGAGAAAGCAGGGGAGCCCTCCACCGTGGGTGCATCACTCCATGTAGGAGCGAACTCACCCAGTTGTGCGTCCCGGCTTTCTGCCACCGCAAGTCCTCCAAGTAGGGGTCTCCAGGGTTCCCCCACTGTATTGATCGGTGTATTGGGCCTCAATCCAAACTCTCGCTAATTAGAAAGAAGGAGAGGCAGGAGATAAAAACAGCCCGGGTTTAGAGTATCACTCCCTTTTAGCAGGTGTGATGCCTGGGGTCCTGGCACAGGCTTAGATATGCAGCCATCCAGACGTCCAAAGAGGTGACAACCTGAGGATGGTGAGATGTGGTGGGTCCGGCACATCACCTACGCCAGGTGCAGAGGGGGGTACATGGTGGTAACACACCGCATTCCCATCTGTTGATGGTTTGGAGAGAGCGGTGCCCTTGAGGGAACAGTCGCCCTTCTAAGTCCCTTCGGAGTAACAGGTGTGGTGTGGTGTGGAGGATAATATCGGTGAAGAAGGGGGTACGTGGAGGTAATACTCCATGTTCCTATCTGTTCATGGTTTGGGGATAGCGGGCGCCCTTAAGGGAACCGTCGCCCTGTAAAGATCCTGTCTGTAGTCCAAAAATAGAGATAAAGTTCAAAAATCTAGCTATGGATGTGGACTTTGGAAGGACATATCTGCCTACTATGACACTAAGCTAAAACCTGATCAGGAACACCCTAGCCTAGGGGTGTATGCTGTTGAGGAGGAGCTAACGTTTTTCATTAGTCTAGTATGCCTCCTAGTGGCAGCAAGGATCCACTTGGAGAAATTAGAACCGGATGGATAGAAGCCGCGCTGACCACAATAAGAGTAACAGAGTAACACACACATTCTGTTTATTCAGCCTAAGCATTTCGTGGCAAAGAGGCCACTTCATCAGGGCATCAAGATTCAACAACACATCCAGTTATATATACACAGGAACAATAAAAAAAAAAAATCACAAAAAATGAAGCTCCACCCCCCTCTGACGTCACTTCCGGTGAAAACACCCACTATAAGTCAAACGTATAAAAATGCCCATTACATTGATTACAATACATTAAAAATACATTAAAACACAATAATCAGTATTTAAAATCGCATATGTTCTTCAATAAATAATTAAAACATTTTTGGTATTAAGATAAACCAGAATTAGAACTAACCCTGGCAGGGGCATAAAACTCTCCTCCAGAGATTAAACCTCCGTCTTATACCGCTTAACCACCCGGTCGTCTTTGGTAAGAGCAATTGCTTAGCAGGATCTACCAACTCAACCCATCCAAACAATTAAATATCCTCATTTACTTAGTACACAAAACCTTATTTTTTATATAAAAAGTTAATAATTATAAAAATATAAACTTCTTGTCTATAGGGATCTTTCAAGGTAAATGACCACTACATTATGTGTCTTTAATATGCTCACTGAATAATTTATATTCCTTGGTTTGTTGATCTATGTAAATTACAAGTCACCCATATATACAAACTCACAATTACAAACCTCTCAATATAAAGAGGAAATGCAGACAGGATTTATATGAGGTAAAGGATGAACGGAGAAAACGAAAAAAAATGAATTACAATGTACTCGAATCACAATTACAAAAAAATAAAGGGTTCATCCAGAATATGAACCCATTATGTCTAGGATGAACCCTTTATTTTGGTTTATCTTAATACCAAAAATTTTTAAATTTATATTGAAGAACATATGCGATTTTAAATACTGATTATTGTGTTTTAATGTATTTTTAATGTATTGTAATCAATGTAATGGGCATTTTTATACGTTTGACTTATAGTGGGCGTTTTCGTGGAGCTTCATTTTTTGTGATTTTTTTTTGATTGTTCCTGTGTGTATATATAACTGGATGTGTTGTTGAATCTTGATGCCCTGATGAAGTGGCCTGTTTGCCACGAAACGCGTAGGCTGAATAAACAGAGTGTGTGTGTTACTCTGTTACTCTTATTGTGGTCAGCGCGGCTTCTATCCATCCGGTTCTAATTTCTCCAAGTGGATCCTTACTTTTTGCCGGGAGCCTGCTGCGACCATACGTGCTTGTCCAAGGGAGTTGTGACCATTCACAACCAGACCAGGTGAGTCTGTATTGTGGGAGTCCGTGTGACCATCAAACCCAAAGATATTACTCTATGTGCGCTTCTTTTCCTTCTTATTTCTAGTGGCAGCAAAGCATACACCCATGGTATCCTGTGTTCCCCAATGAGGTGATAGAGAAATTTATTGTACTACAATGTGAACATTTGGCTTTAATCATTATTATGATAAAATAATCAAGCTATTTAGATATAACATACTTCATAATAATAATATTCACCACATATTGCATTGAACTACTGCGCCCAATTCAATTATGTATTTTAGGAGCCCGAGTTGGTCTATGTTATACCGACTCACACTCTGACTCCGCAGTCCTGATCTTAAACGGAAACTGTCACCTGCTTTATGCCCCCAAACCTATCACTACCTGTCCCTGCAGCTTCCTACTACATCCCAAATCATCCCTGTCTGACCTAAATGTACCCTGTAATGGCTGTGAAAAGTGCTTTTATAATTTATATTCTTCTATGGAAATAACCAGGGTGTCATAAAGACTGTAGACACTGTGGGCGTTCTCTAAGGCTCCATATCCCTGTCACTCCATTGTAATCATGCCCCAGTGCGCGTGATAATTCATGCAGATGCACGCTCCTAACTTTGAAATCTGTAGTGTTCTTTCAGGTATGATGGGTTGGCTGCATGTCATTTCCAGCCCGGCGCATTGTGGGGGATTATTGGTTGTACTCCGCAGCTTCTAAATGCACAATACGCATGCTCCGGAGCAGTCTAGTACAGCCAATAATCCCAACAATTTGCAGGACCGGAAACAATACGCGGCCATAGCGTCATACCTGGAAGAAAGCGCACTAATTTCAAATTTTTTGCCCGCGCTTCCCCATGAATTATCATGCCCACCGGATGTGGTCACAACGAAGCGACGGGGACATGGAGCCTTACATAAAGCTCCAGTGTCTATATACAGTATTGACACACCCTGGTTATTTCTATAGAAGAATGTAAGTTATAAAAGCACTTTTCACAGCCATTAAAGGACACATTTAGCTCTGACAGGGATGTAGTAGGAAGCTGCAGGGACGGGGGGATAAAGTTGGTGACAGGTTCCCTTTAACACTGTAGAAGTAAAGGATCCAGCACCAGACAGAACTCCATATAAAAGTTTCTGCTTTATTAAATCATGTCATCAAGGCATAAAATTAGTGTTGCATGTAAATATGGGAACGCAGTCCCAAGATAGGCTGGACGCGTTTCTAACGACAGTTCTTTATCTACAGCATAACAAAAATGAGTGCAAACAATGGTTATATACAGATAAAACCTTGCCCCTCAGACACAGCTGTCCTAATTAAATGCTAAAGAAATTAGTTAACTCATGATATGCAGGTTTTTGGAGCAATCCTGCAAGTATGATATAGCAAACCAACCTATATTAGTAACCAATGCAACTTATTCCAGTAAAATTTACATATATAGCATTATTCCATATCATATGGTATCAATAAAAATAAATTGCATTGGTTTTGTAGTTGAGTCCATTGGGAACTCTCACATTCAATGTCATTATCCGGAAAAATTCTTTACGTCTAACTTGTCGCTCCCAGTCCCCTCCCCTTTTGTTTTTATTAATTCTATCGATACCCATAACACGCAGGCTGGACATATTTCCATTATGTACATCTTTAAAGTGTCTGGACAACCCAGATAGATTCCTAGTGGAGGCTCTGGTGTTTGGATTGGACGCGGTAATATGCTCTCCCAGGCGTATTTTTAAAGATCTAGTAGTACATCCCACATAGTCTTTATTAGGCTGCCGTCACACGCTACAATATCGTGAGCGATATTGTAAGCGATCACGTGCACGCGCGATCGCTAACAATATCGCTCACATCGCTGGTGAGCTGTTACACAGACAGACTCACCAGCGATGTGGGGCAGCGAAATCGCTGGTAACTATGGTACACATCGGGTTACTAGGCGCCGCGCGGCGCTTAGTAACCCGACGTTTACCATAGATACCATCTCCCAGCATAGGCTCTGCCGCTGGGAGATCGTTTATCGTGGTGTCATACACCACGATGAAGCAGATTGAACAAGCGATTATCGCTTGATATGAGCTCCGGCTCACAAATCTGCGATCAAACAATCAAGCGATTTTACATTGTAAAATCGCTTGATCGCACGCAGCGATGCACAAACGATATCGCTTAAGCGATCAAAAAACAGATCGATTAAGCGATATCGTTCAGTAAATTGAACCGTGTGACGGCCGCCTTACAAATAGTACATGATGCCATATATATCAGATGACTAGTATTGCAGTTCATGTAATTATTTATGACTAGCTGTGAGCCCGATGCAAATGCATCGGGATTCTAGAATGTGCATTAATTTGATTAAAGTAGTTATAGCTGGTGTGAGGACTTTTCGGGGGGGTGTGAATAGTTTTTGGGGAGTCCCATACTTTTTTTGGGGGGTCCCATACTTTTTTGGGGGGGGGTCACATACTTTTTTGGGGGGGTCACATACTTTTTTTGGGGGGTCACATACTTTTTTTGGGGGGGTCACATACTTTTTTTGGGGGGTCACATACTTTTTTTGGGGGGTCACATACTTTTTTTGGGGGGTCACATACTTTTTTTGGGGGGTCACATACTTTTTTTGGGGGGTCACATACTTTTTTGGGGGTCACATACTTTTTTGGGGGGTCACATACTTTTTTGGGGGGTCACATACTTTTTTGGGGGGGTCACATACTTTTTTGGGGGGTCACATACTTTTTTGGGGGGGTCACATACTTTTTTGGGGGGGTCACATACTTTTTTGGGGGGTCACATACTTTTTTGGGGGGGTCACATACTTTTTTGGGGGTCACATACTTTTTTTGGGGGGTCACATACTTTTTTGGGGGGTCACATACTTTTTTTGGGGGGTCCAATACTTTTTTTGGGGGGTCACATACTTTTTTTGGGGGTCACATACTTTTTTGGGGGGTCACATACTTTTTTGGGGGGGTCACATACTTTTTTTGGGGGGTCACATACTTTTTTTGGGGGGTCACATACTTTTTTTGGGGGGTCACATACTTTTTTTGGGGGGTCACATACTTTTTTTGGGGGGGTCACATACTTTTTTTGGGGGGTCACATACTTTTTTGTGGGGGGGTCACATACTTTTTTGGGGGGGTCACATACTTTTTTGGGGGGGTCACATACTTTTTTGGGGGGGTCACATACTTTTTTTGGGGGTGCAATACTTTTTTTGGGGGGTCTAATACTTTTGGGTGGGGGGTCCAATACTTTTTGGGGGGGGTCCAATACTTTTTGGGGCGCGTTCAATACTTATTGGGGCTGAGTGCTCGCAATGGCCGCTTATTATTAGCATTAATCTTATTATTATTAGCATTAATAGCATAATTATTAGCATTAATAGCATAATTATTAGCATTATTAGCATTATTATTAGCATTAATAGCATAATTATTAGCATTAATATCATTATTATTAGCAGTAATATAATTATTATTAGATTTTTTTTTTTAATTATTATTTTTTGTAATATTTTATAATTTTTAATTTTTTTTTTTATTATTTTTTTTATAATTTTTTAATTATTTTTAAATAATTTTATTATAAAATTTATTATTTATTTTAAGTGAGACACAGTTCTCCTTCTGGTCCGCTAAAAGGGCTGGGCTGATTAGCATATATTTATTTTTTTTATTATTATTTTTATTTAATTTTTTATTATTTTTTTATTATTATTTTTTATTATTTTTTAATTCTTTTTAAATTCTTTTATTTATTATTTAATTTATTATTTATTTTAAGTGAGACACAGTTCTCATTGTGGTCCGCCAAAAGGGCTGAGCTGATTAGCATATATTTATTTTTTTATTATTATTTTTATTTAATTTTTTATTATTTTTTTATTATTATTTTTTATTATTTTTTAATTCTTTTTAAATTATTTTATTTATTATTTAATTTATTATTTATTTTAAGTGAGACACAGTTCTCATTGTGGTCCGCCAAAAGGGCTGAGCTGATTAGCATATATTTATTTTTTTTATTATTATTTTAATTTAATTTTTTATTATTTTTTTATTATTATTTTTTATTATTTTTTAATTCTTTTTAAATTATTTTATTTATTATTTAATTTATTATTTATTTTAAGTGAGACACAGTTCTCATTGTGGTCCGGCAAAAGGGCTGAGCTGATTAGCATATATTTATATTTTTTATTATTATTTTTATTTAATTTTTTATTATTTTTTTATTATTATTTTTTATTATTTTTTAATTCTTTTTAAATTATTTTATTTATTATTTAATTTATTATTTATTTTAAGTGAGACAGAGTTCTCATTGTGGTCCGCCAAAATGGCTGAGCTGATTAGCATATATTTTATTTTTTTATTATTATTTTTATTTAATTTTTTATTATTTTTTTATTATTATTTTTTATTATTTTTTAATTCTTTTTAAATTATTTTATTTATTATTTAATTTATTATTTATTTTAAGTGAGACAGTTCTCATTCAGGTCCGCTATTTTTCCCATTGACATACATTAGCGGTGTGTCGGCGATTTTATGGCCGGCCACCTGGTTCTATTTGTCGGCCGTAAAATCGCGGACACACCGCTAATACATGTCTATGGGCAGTGAGCCCGATTTCGGATTGGCCGCCGACCAATCAGAATTCGAGCTCAATGAGGGGCTCTTCTGATTGGCTGAGGGCAGTACACAGCGACCAATCAGAAGAGCCGCTCATATCTCATTGAGATACAATGGCGGATTTGTCGTCCATTGTACCTGAATGAGAAGAGAAGAGGACGTCGGAGCTGGAAGAAGACAGAAGATCCCCGGGGCCGGACGAAGAGGACGCCTGGCCGGACGAAGAGGACGCCTGGCCGGACGGACGATCAGATGACTAAGAAGACATGTAAGTATGTGCGGACATGGGGGGGGGCTGTGTGGACATTAGTGGGGGTCGGCTGTGCGGACATGGGGGGTTTTTCGGACATTGATGGGGGCGGGCTGTGCGGGCATGGGGGTGGGCTGTGCGGGCATGGGGGTCGGCTGTGCGGGCATGGGGGTCGGCTGTGCGGGCATGGGGGTCGGCTGTGCGGACATGGGGGTGGGCTGTGCGGACATGGGGGTGGGCTGTGCGGACATGGGGGTGGGCTGTGCGGGCATGGGGGTCGGCTGTGCGGGCATGGGGGTCGGCTGTGCGGGCATGGGGGTCGGCTGTGCGGACAGGGGGTGGGCTGTGCGGACATTGATGTGGGCGGGCTGTGCGGACATGGGGGTGGGCTGTGCGGACATGGGGGTGGGCTGTGCGGGCATGGGGGTCGGCTGTGCGGACATGGGGGTGGGCTGTGTGGACATTGATGGGGGCGGGCTGTGCAGACATGGGGGTGGGCTGTGCGGGCATGGGGGTCGGCTGTGCGGGCATGGGGGTCGGCTGTGCGGGCATGGGGGTCGGCTGTGCGGGCATGGGGTCGGCTGTGCGGGCATGGGGGTCGGCTGTGCGGACAGGGGGGTGGGCTGTGCGGACATTGATGTGGGCGGGCTGTGCGGACATGGGGGTGAGCTGTGCGGACATTGCTGGGGGTCGGCTGTGCGGACATGGGGGTCGGCTGTGGGGACATTGATGGGGGCGGGCTGTGCGGACATGGGGGGGGGGTGGCGAATTGTGTGTAGCGGGGAGCGGAGGCGGCAATGCCGCCTCGGCTCCATGGTCCCCGGGGAGCGAATTGCGGCTCAGGCAGCGACTCGCAATGGCCTCGCGGCCATTGCTCGCGCTACCTGAGCGGTAAATCGCTAAGGTTGTAGCCGGGGCTGTGGATGGATTTTGGGCCAGCGGCTCGCAATGGCCGCTTCGCGGCCATTGCTCGCCCTGGGCCAGCGACTCGCAATGGCCTCGCGGCCATTGCTCGCGCAGCATTGGGCGCTTCGCGCCCAATGTTAAATTCGTATCCACATGACGACATCGGAAAGTGCGCGTGAAGGGGCGCTTTTCCGATTCGCGATTATATAATTATTTATGATGTAACTTCGTCCAGAAATCCGATTGGAAAACTGCTTGGATATCTGCATGTATCGACAGAGACCACACCTGTTCCCACCGCAGGGGTAGCTCCCCTTAGTAGACAGCCAGGTGGGCATTGTAGTAGTGTGGGGGAACTGGGATGGAGACAAGATATTGCCGATAGTTAATGATTTTCTCGGCACACATCTGTATCCTTCAGACAGGATTTCTTTTAGTGTGGGATCTTCATGTAACATAGGAATGTATTTATGGATGGTTTTAATGATCTCGTTATAATCTTTGCTGTAGCGTGTAGAAAATGTTGGAATGAGTTTATTATGGGATATAGAACAAGCTCCGCTACATGTTGCAATATCAGTGTTATGTGTCCCAGAATTACGAGGAGAATCGTCCGTGTGTAATAGTGATCTACGGGGTCTGAGCCTAACCTGTTGTAAAGCGTGACTCACATCATGCGGAGAATAGCCGCGGCTGCACAGTCGTTCACTCATTATATTAGCTTCATGATTGAAGCTCTGCTCAGTTGAGCAGGCTCTCCTAGCTCTGATAAATTCACCTTTTGGTATGTTCCCCGTTACATGTTGTGGGTGGCAACTAGCAGCATGTAAAATGGTATTACCGCTGATGGGCTTGCGGTACAGTGCAGTCTGAATAGTGCCTGAATCCGCACAGCCCTGCAGCAGAACATCCAAGTAAGGGGTACATTCATCATGAACATCAACAGTAAAGCGGATGTTCTCGCTATTTGTATTGATGTATTCTGTGAAATTCATAAATGTAAGAGATTGGGGGGGAGGCACATCACTGTCATCCTTCCAAATGAGGATGACATCATCGAGGTACCTCCCCCACCAAATCACATAGTCCAGGAAAGGATTGTCTTCACACTGGATGTACTGTTGTTCCCACGCCATCATATAGATATTTGCTAATGACGGTGAGAAACTAGCGCCCACAGAATACATCAATACAAATAGCGAGAACATCCGCTTTACTGTTGATGTTCATGATGAATGTACCCCTTACTTGGATGTTCTGCTGCAGGGCTGTGCGGATTCAGGCACTATTCAGACTGCACTGTACCGCAAGCCCATCAGCGGTAATACCATTTTACATGCCACAAGTTGCCACCCACCAGGGGCGGACCTACCGTGGTGCAACTGGTGCAGCGGCACCAGGGCCCCGACAGGCTAGGGGGCCCCCCCTCAAGGCACGGAGAATAAGCCGACATGCTGCCGGCCACGCCTCTTCTAGCTGCCGGCCACGCCCCCTCACAGCAGCTCAGGAGCGAGGACAGAGCCCCAATCACAGTGCAGAGAGTGAGTCATGTGACCTCTCCTGCACTGTGGGGAGGACCTCACTCAACCAATCCTGGCAATGCGCGCGGGCCTCTGAAATTCTCTCCACATGGCTGATGGCTGTTCAGCATCAGCAGAAGCAGCAGATGAGGGGACACAGCTCTGCACAAGGACCCAGGTACAAGGAAAGGGACCAAAGACAGGGCACAGGCTGAGGACAGACCCGGGGGGGGTTTGCTGCTCTGTACACTGCTTTTATGCTTTTACAGGACCTGTGATGATGTCACATTGAGGGGAGGAGTCAGTGGTCACATGATCAGCTCCTCAGTGTATGCAGGACTCTGCTGTGCTGGTTCTCATGGTGCTGGATGAGATGAAGTTTATGTCAGGAGGGATTTACAGTGTGGATGTAGCAGAGCCAGGTGTGTATGAGGTGTATGGAGCGGAGTTCAGAGTGTATACGTGGTGTACGGAGCGGAGCCGAGTGTGTACAAGATGTACGGAGCAGAGCCGAGTGTGTACGTAGCGGAGCCGAGTGTGTACGAGGTGTACGTAGCGGAGCCGAGTGTGTACGTAGCGGAGCCGAGTGTGTACGGAGCGGAGCCAAGTGTGTACGGAGCGGAGCCGAGTGTGTACGGAGCGGAGCCGAGTGTGTACGTAGCGGAGCCGAGTGTGTACGAGGTGTACGGAGTAAAGCCGAGTGTGTACGAGGTGTACGGAGCAGAGCCGAGTGTGTACGAGGTGGACGGAGCAGAGCCGAGTGTGTACGAGGTGTACGGAGCAGAGCCGAGTGTGTATGAGGATTACGGAGCGGAGCCAAGAGTGTACGAGGTGTACGGAGTAAAGCCGAGTGTGTACGAGGTGTACGGAGCAGAGCCGAGTGTGTACGAGGTGTACGGAGCAGAGCCGAGTGTGTACGTAGCGGAGCCGAGTGTGTACGAGGTGTACGGAGCAGAGCCGAGTGTGTACGAGGTGTACGGAGCAGAGCAGAGTGTGTACGAGGTGTGCGGAGCGGAGCCGTGTGTGTATGAGGTGTACGGAGCGGAGCCGAGTGTGTACGAGGTGTACGGAGCGGAGCCGAGTGTGTACGAGGTGTACGGAGCAGAGCCGAGTGTGTACGAGGTGTACGGAGCAGAGCCGAGTGTGTATGAGGTGTACGGAGCGGAGACGTGTGTGTACGAGGTGTACGGAGCAGAGTCGAGTGTGTACGAGGTGTACGGAGCAGAGCCGCGTGTGTACGAGGTGTACGGAGCGGAGCCGCATGTGTACAAGGTGTACGGAGCAGAGCCGAGTGTATGAGGTGTAAGGAGCAGAGCCGAGTATGTACGAGGTGTACGGAGCGGAGCCACGTGTGTGCAGAGCCGCGTGAGTATGAGGCAGGGCCACATGTGCGGGACATATGGAGTAAAGCCGCGTGTGCATAAGGTGGATGGAGTGGAGCCGCATATGCTGGGGCGTCCTGTAGAGGAGCCGCATGTGTACGGAACGGAGGCGTATGCGCAGGGCATGTGGAGCGGAGCCGCGTGTCTACAAGGCATTTGGAGCGGAGCCACGTGCGTACAAGGTGTGTGTGCGCCAGTGGTAGTTCCCCGCGGATGCCGCTCCCGTTCCTATAGTCCCGGCTGCCTCTGCCGGCAGCATTCTTCACTCGAGTCCTGGCTGAGCTGTCTGCTTTTTGCAGCTCAGCATGGTGGGGCACGATGATGTCATCACTGAGTGCCACTGTGCTGATACGTGCAGAGCGGAGCAGCAAGAAGAGAGGTGAGTATTTACTTTTTTTTTTTTTAACCCGTGAATACAGTGATGGGAGACTATGTAATGTGCAATATAACATAGGAGGAGTATGGGGTGCAATATACTATATGGAGGAATATGAGGGCCCATTATACTATATGGAGGACTATGGGACTGCCTTATACTATATGGAGGGCTATGCGGGTGTATTATAATATATGGAAGGTCGTGGAATGCATTATAATATATGGAGGACTATGGATGATGTATTAAAATATATATAGCCAATTATATAATTCTAGCTGTGAGCCCGATGCAAATGCATCGGGATTCTAGAACGTGGCAATATTATTTGCATTAATAGCATTATTATTACCATTAATAGCATAATTATTAGCATTAATAGCATAATTATTAACATTAATAGCATAATTATTAGCATTAATAGCATTAATAGCAATATTATTTGCATTAATACCATTATGATTACCATTAATAGCATAATTATTAGCATTAATAGCATAAATATTAGCATTAATAGCATAATTATTAGCATTAATAGCATAAATATTAGCATTAATAGCATAATTATTAGCATTAATAGTATAAATATTAGCATTAATAGCATAATTATTAGCATTAATAGCATAAATATTAGCATTAATAGCAATATTATTTGCATTAATAGCATTATTATTACCATTAATAGCATAATTATTAGCATGAATAGCATTAATAGCAATATTATTTGCATTAATACCATTATGATTACCATTAATAGCATAATTATTAGCATTAATAGCATAAATATTAGCATTAATAGCATAATTATTAGCATTAATAGTATTAATATTAGCATTAATAGCATAATTATTAGCATTAATAGCATAAATATTAGCATTAATAGCATAATTATTAACATTAATAGCATTAATAATAGCATTAATAGCAATATTATTTGCATTAATAGCATTATTATTACCATTAATAGCATAATTATTAGCATTAATAGCATAATTATTAACATTAATAGCATAATTATTAGCATTAATAGCATTAATAGCAATATTATTTGCATTAATACCATTATGATTACCATAAATAGCATAATTATAAGCATTAATAGCATAAATATTAGCATTAATAGAATAATTATTAGCATTAATAGTATAAATATTAGCATTAATAGCAATATTATTTGCATTATTAGCATTATTATTACCATTAATAGCATAATTATTAGCATGAATAGCATAATTATTAACATTAATAGCATAATTATTAGCATTAATAGCAATATTATTTGCATTAATACCATTATGATTACCATTAATAGCATAATTATTAGCATTAATAGCATAAATATTAGCATTAATAGCATAATTATTAGCATTAATAGTATTAATATCAGCATTAATAGCATAATTATTAGCATTAATAGCATAAATATTAGCAATAATAGCATAATTATTAACATTAATAGCATTAATAATAGCATTAATAGCAATATTATTTGCATTAATAGCATTATTATTACCATTAATAGCATAATTATTAGCATTAATAGCATAATTATTAACATTAATAGCATAATTATTAGCATTAATAGCAATATTATTTGCATTAATACCATTATGATTACCATTAATAGCATAATTATTAGCATTAATAGCATAAATATTAGCATTAATAGCATAATTATTAGCATTAATAGTATAAATATTAGCATTAATAGCATAATTATTAGCATTAATAGCATAAATATTAACATTAATAGCAATATTATTTGCATTAATAGCATTATTATTACCATTAATAGCATAATTATTAGCATGAATAGCATAATTATTATATTAATAGCATTAATAATAGCATTAATAGCAATATTATTTGCATTAATAGCATTCTTATTACCATTAATAGCTAATTATTAGCATTAATAGCATAATAATTAGCATTAATAGCATTAATAATAGAATTAATAGCATATATCATTTGCATTAATAGCATTATTAATACATTTAATGCATAATTATTAGCATTAATACATAATTATTAGCATTAATAACATTAAATATTAGCATTAATAGCATAATATTATTAGCATTAATAGCATTATTATTTAGCAGTAATAGCATTATTAACCTCTAGACGACAGCCTTACGTCTACAGACGTCGGAAAAAAAGGGTACTAAAGCCTAGCCGACGTCTGTAGACGTTGGCAGGAAAAAGCTCTATAGCGCCGCCCCTGGAGCTAATACCTCTAGGGTGTCAGCGTACCGATTGTAGCTGACACCCTAGAGATTAGTAATTAGCTGTTTTTGTACCCGCACCTGTAATGTGATGACCGGTAAACACCGTTTACCGATCATCACGTTACAAAAGTGAAAGTGCTCTGTAAAAAATGCTTTCACTTTGATCCGACATGAAAACACATGTCGGATCAAAGTGATCCATTAACCCCTAAGGCCCCTAAGACCCCTCGAGCCCCCCCCCGGGCCCCCCACACCTCCATCCACCCCCCCACCCCCCGTACCAATCAAAAATGGCGGCGGTGCGCTGCCTTCCCTGTATCTCCATGCAGCCTGACATGTCACACATGTCAGGCTGCATGGGAATGTCCTTCCCCGGTGCTCGCTAGTCCCCCTGCAGGGATCCCTCAGCCTCCGGGCATCCCCCGGCCTCCGGGCACCGGGCATCCCCCGGCCTCCGGGCACCGGCATCCCCCGGCCTCCGGGCACCGGGCACAAGGCCGGTGCCTTTTGCCCAGAGGCCCCGCCGCCTCTAAACTCTTTGTAGGGCCCCCCCCAGCCCCAGTAAATCCCCCCTCACCACTCTTACCTACCAACGATCCTGATTCCGGTCCCGCGGTCCTCCGGTCCTGGGGGCTTCTCCTGCCGGCGGCTCCTGCTTCTTTCTCCTGTGGCGCTCGCCTCCTCTGTGCGCGCACCCTGGTGTGCGCGCACGCGTGCACCGCTGTTAACCCCTGCTGTGCGGCCCAGGGAATGACAGGTCATGAACTCAGTGAGTTCATGACCTGTCAGAATCCTCGGGTCAAAAGGGGTTAAGTGTGCTATTCATGGTGGTCTCCACATCAGATCACCATCAGTGGTGATCTATCAGGTTCCTGGGATCCCATAGGGATCCTGGGATCCTGGGATCACCACTGATGGTGATCTGATGTGGAGATCACCATGAAGAGCACAGTTAACAAGGGGTTAAGTGTGCTGTTCATGGTGGTCTCCACATCAGATCACCATCAGTGGTGATCTATCAGGATCCTGGGATCCCATAGGGATCCTGGGATCCTGGGATCACCACTGATGGTGATCTGACGTGGAGACCACCATGAACAGCACACTTAACCCCTTGCTAACTGTGCTCTTCATGGTGATCTCCATATCAGATCACCATCAGTGGTGATCCCAGGATCCCTATGGGATCCCAGGATCCTGATAGATCACCACTGATGGTGATCTGATGTGGAGACCACCATGAACAGCACAGTTAACCCCTTGTTAACTGTGCTCTTTATGGTGATCTCCACATCAGATCACCATCAGCGGTGATCCCAGGATCCCTATGGGATCCCAGGATCCTGATAGATCACCACTGATGGTGATCTGATGTGAAGACCACCATGAACAGCACAGTTAACCCCTTGTTAACTGTGCTCTTCATGGTGATCTCCACATCAGATCACCATCAGTGGTGATCCCAGGATCCCTATGGGATCCCAGGATCCTGATAGATCACCACTGATGGTGATCTGATGTGGAGACCACCATGAACAGCACAGTTAACCCCTTGTTAACTGTGCTCTTCATGGTGATCTCCACATCAGATCACCATTAGTGGTGATCCCAGGATCCCTATGGGATCCCAGGATCCTGATAGATCACCACTGATGTTGACCTGATGTGGAGACCGCCATGAAGAGCACAGTTAACCCCTTGTGACCCGAGGATTCTGTTAGGTCATGAACTCACTGAGTTCATGACCTGTCATCCTCCTGGCAATAAACCTGCTTTTATAGCATATGGGGGATGCCCCATATGCTATAAAACTGAGAATCGTCGCGGGACCTTCCACTGGACTATGTCGGACCTTCCCACTGGACTACGTCGGACGTCAAAGAATAATAAAGATGGAGTCCAAATAGTGTTTGTGTTTCTTTTCTAATAAAAATATTTTTCTCTGTCTTGTGTCTTCTTTACAAATTACTAGAGATTCCTAATGGTCCGGTCTAATATTGGCCAGACGTTATGAATCTCGGGCTTAGTGCCAGCTGCGAGAAAGCTGGCATTAACCCCTTATTACCCAGTCTGCCACCGCTACACGGCAGCTGGAAGAGCTGGATACAGCACCAGAAAATGGCGCTTCTATGAATGCGCCATTTTCTGGGGCGGCTGCGAGCTGCAATTCGCAGCGGGGGGGGCCCAGAAAGCTTGGGCCTCCCTACGCTGAGGATTCCAGCCCCCAGCTGCCTAGTTGTACCTGGCTGGCCCAAAAATATGGCGAAGCCCACGCCATTTTTTTTTAAATTATTTCATGAAATAATTAAAAAAAAAGGGACTTCCCTATATTTTTGGTTTCCAGCCAGGTAAAACTAGGCAGAAGGGGTTGGTGGCAGCCCGTAGCTGCCTGCTGTACCTGGCTGGACCAAAAATATGGCGAAGCCCCACGTCGTTTTTTTTTTAAATTAATAAAGAAATACAAAAAAAAAATGCAGGGGAGGAGACGACCAGGACACGGTGTCTCCGTGTCTTGTGCACATGCTCTAAAAGTGAGAAATTGCGTGAAAAAAAGAAAATGTTCAATATGACATTATCAAATTCTGTGAAGTAGCTGTAGGTTCCAAATGCTCACTATACCCCTAGATATAATCCTTGAGGTGTCTAGTTTCCAAAATGGGGTGACTTGTGCGGGAACTCCAATGTGTAGGCACATAGGGGCTCCCCATATGCTGCGACATGGTGTCCGCTAACTATTGGAGCTAATTTTCCATTCAAATTGTTAGCGGACACCATGTCGCATATGGAGAGCCCCTGTGTGACTAAACATTGGAGCTCCCCCACAAGTGACCACATTTTGGAAACTAGACCCCCAAGGAACTTATCTAGATGCATAGTGAGCACTTTCAACCCCCAGGTGCTTCACAAATTAGTCTGTAAAAAGGAAAAAAAGAAAATTTTTGTGAAAAAAAGTACTTTTTCATTTTTACGGATCAGTTTGTGAAGCACCTGGGGGTTCAAAGTGCTCACTATGCATCTAGATATGTTCCTTGGGGTGTCTAGTTTCCAAAATGAGGTCACTTGTGGGGGAGCTCCAATGTTTAGGCACATATGGGCTCTCCATACGTGACATGGTGTCCACTATGAATTGGAATTGTAAGTGGATACCATGTCGTGTATGGCGAGCCCCTGTGTGTCTAAACATTAGCGCTCCCCCACAAGTGACCCCATTTTGGAAACTAGACCCCCCAAGGAACTTATCTAGATGCATAAAGAGCACTTTAAACCCCCAGGTGCTTCACAAATTGATCCGTAAAAATGAAAAAGTACTTTCTTTTCCACAAAAATTTTCTTTTTTCATTTTTACGGATTCATTTGTGAAGCACCTGGGGGTTCAAAATGCTCACCACCAATCTAGATAAGTTCCTTGGGGTGTCTAGTTTCCAAAATGGGGTCACTTGTGGGGAGCTGCAATGTTTAGGCACACAGGGGCCCTCCATACGTGACATGGTGTCCGCTAACAATTGGAGCTAATTTTCCATTCAAATTGTTAGCGGACACCATGTCGCATATGGAGAGCCCCTGTGTGTCTAAACATTGGAGCTCCCCCACAAGTGACCCCATTTTGGAAACCAGACCCCCCAAGGAACTTATCTAGATGCATAGAGAGCACTTTGAACCCCCCGGTGCTTCACAAATTGATCCGTAAAAATGAAAAAGTACTTTCTTTTCCACAAAAATTTTCTTTTTTCATTTTTACGGATTCATTTGTGAAGCACCTGGGGGTTCAAAGTGCTCACCACCAATCTAGATAAGTTCCTTGGGGGATCTAGTTTCCAAAATGGGGTCACTTGTGGGGGAGCTGCAATGTTTAGGCACACAGGGGCTCTCCATACGTGACATGGTGTCCGCTAACAATTGGAGCTAATTTTCCATTCAAATTGTTAGCGGACACCATGTCGCATATGGAGAGCCCCTGTGTGTCTAAACATTGGAGCTCCCCCACAAGTGACCCCATTTTGGAAACCAGACCCCCCAAGGAACTTATCTAGATGCATAGAGAGCACTTTGAACCCCCCGGTGCTTCACAAATTGATCCGTAAAAATGAAAAAGTACTTTCTTTTCCACAAAAATTTTCTTTTTTCATTTTTACGGATTCATTTGTGAAGCACCTGGGGGTTCAAAGTGCTCACCACCAATCTAGATAAGTTCCTTGGGGGATCTAGTTTCCAAAATGGGGTCACTTGTGGGGGAGCTGCAATGTTTAGGCACACAGGGGCTCTCCATACGTGACATGGTGTCCGCTAACAATTGGAGCTAATTTTCCATTCAAATTGTTAGCGGACACCATGTCGCATATGGAGAGCCCCTGTGTGTCTAAACATTGGAGCTCCCCCACAAGTGACCCCATTTTGGAAACCAGACCCCCCAAGGAACTTATCTAGATGCATAGAGAGCACTTTGAACCCCCCGGTGCTTCACAAATTGATCCGTAAAAATGAAAAAGTACTTTTTTTTCGCAAAACTTTTCTTTTGTCCTCAATTTTTTCATTTTCACATAAGCAACAGGATAAAATGCATCCTAAAATTTGTTTGCCAATTTCTCCTGAGTACACCGATACCCCATATGTGGTCATAAACAACTGTTTGGGCGCACGGTAGGGTTCAGAAGAGAAGGAGTGCCATTTCACTTTTTGAATGGTAAATTAGCTCCAAAAGTCAAATTGCGCTCCTTCCCTTCTGAGCCCTGCCGTGCGCCCAAACAGTGGTTTATGACCACATATGAGGTATCAGTGTACTCAGGAGAAATTGGCCAACAAATTTTAGGATGCATTCTATCCTGTTGCCCATGTGAAAATGAAAAAATTGAGGCTAAAAGAACATTTTTGTTGGAAAAATTAAAATGGCGATTTTTTGTTTCCACGTTGCTTTAGTTCCTGTGAAGCACCTGAAGGGTTAATAATCTTCTTGAATGTAGTTTTGAGTAGCTTGAGGGGTGTAGTTTTCGGAATGGTGTCACTTTTGGGTGTTTTCTGTCATGTACACCCCTCAAAGAGACTTCAAATGTGATGTGGTCACTAAAAAAAAGGTTATGTAAATTTTGCTGGAAAAATGAAAAATTACTGATGAACTTTGAACCCTTATAACGTCCTAACCAAAAAAATTTTTTTTTCCAAAATTGTTGCTGATGTAAAGTAGACATGTGGGAAATGTTATTTATTAACTCTTTTGTGTCACATAAAGATCTGGTTCAACAGAATAAAAATGACAAATTTGAAAATTGTCAAATTTTCAAAATTTTTGCCAATTATTTTATATTTTCACAAATAAACACAAAAATTATCGACGAAAATTTAATACTAACATGAAGCCCAATATGTCGCGAAAAAACAATCTCAGAATCGCTAGGATCCGTTGAAGCGTTCCGGAGATATGACCTCATAAAGGGACACTGGTCAGAATTGCAAAAAACGGTCTGGTCATTAAGGTGGAAATTGGCTCCGTCACTAAGGGGTTAATAGCATTAATAAAATTAATAATACAATTAATAGCATTTATTTATTTTTTTTATTATTATTTTTTATTTAATTATTTATTATTTTTTATTTATTTTTTTTATTATTTTTTAATTTTTTTTTTGTTTTTGTTTTTATTATTAAATTTATTATTATTTAAAGTGAGCCTGAGGCTGAGACCCAGTTCTCCTTCAGGTCCGCTGAAAGGGCTGATATTATTAGCATATATTTAATTTTTTTAATTATTATTTTTATTGAATTATTTATGATTTTTAATTTATTTTTTTATTATTTTTTAATTATTTTTTAATTATTTTTTTTATTATTAAATTTATTATTTAGGCTGAGACCCAGTTCTCTTTCAGGTCCGCTGAAAGGGCTGATATAATTAGCATATATTTAATTTTTTTTATTATTATTTTTATTGAATTATTTATTATTTTTTATTTATTTTTTATTATTTTTTAATTATTTTTTAATTATTTTTTTATTATTAAATTTATTATTTAGGCTGAGACCCAGTTCTCTTTCAGGTCGCTAAAAGGGCAGATTATAATTAGATAATATTAATTTTTTTTATTATTATTTTTATTGAATTATTTATTATTTTTATATTAATTTTTTTTATTATTTTTTAATTATTTTTTAATTATTTTTTTTATTATTAAATTTATTATTTAGGCTGAGACCCAGTTCTCTTTCAGGTCCGCTGAAAGGGCTGATATAATTAGCATATATTTAATTTTTTTATTATTATTTTTATTGAATTATTTATTATTTTTTATTTATTTTTTTATTATTTTTTTAATTATTTTTTAATTATTTTTTTTATTATTAAATTTATTATTTAGGCTGAGACCCAGTTCTCTTTCAGGTCCGCTGAAAGGGCTGATATAATTAGCATATATTTAATTTTTTTATTATTTTTATTGAATTATTTATTATTTTTTATTTATTTTTTTATTATTTTTTAATTATTTTTTAATAATTTTTTTTATTATTAAATTTATTATTTAGGCTGAGACCCAGTTCTCTTTGAGGTCCGCTGAAAGGGCTGATATAATTAGCATATATTTAATTTTTTTATTATTATTTTTATTGAATTATTTATTATTTTTTATTTATTTTTTTATTATTTTTTAATTATTTTTTTTATTATTAAATTTATTATTTAGGCTGAGACCCAGTTCTCTTTCAGGTCCGCTGAAAGGGCTGATATAATTAGCATATATTTAATTTTTTTATTATTATTTTTATTGAATTATTTATTATTTTTTATTTATTTTTTTATTATTTTTTAATTATTTTTTAATTATTTTTTTATTATTAAATTTATTATTTAGGCTGAGACCCAGTTCTCTTTCAGGTCCGCTGAAAGGGCTGATATAATTAGCATATATTTAATTTTTTTATTATTATTTTTATTGAATTATTTATTATTTTTAATTTATTTTTTTATTATTTTTTTATTATTTTTTAATTATTTTTTTTATTATTAAATTTATTATTTAGGCTGAGACCCAGTTCTCTTTCAGGTCCGTTTATTTTTTATTTATTTTTTTATTATTTTTTAATTTTTTTTTAATTTTTTTTTTATTATTAAATTTATTTGTTCCCATTGAAATACATTAGCGGTGTGTCGGCGATTTTATGGCCGCCGACCTGGTTCTATTTGTCGGCCCTAAAATCGCGGACACACCGCTAATGCATGTCTATGGGCAGTGAGCTCGAGACAGCGACCAATCAGAAATCGGGCTGACTGCCCATAGAGATGCATTAGCGGTGTGTCCGCGATTTTAGGGCCGACAAATAGAACCAGGTGGCCGGCCATAAAATCGCCGAGACACCGCTAATGTATGTCAATGGGAAATGAGGGCCTCTTCTGATTGGCTGAGGGCAGTAGACAGCGACCAATCAGAAGAGCCCCTCACATCTCATTGACATAGAATGGTGGATTTGTCGTCCATTCTATGTTAATGATAAGTGAAGAGGACGTCGGAGCTGGAAGTTGGCGGAAAGAAGACAGAAGATCCCCGGGGCCGGACGAAGAGGCGGAGATGGCGGAAAGAAGAGAGAAGACCCCCGGGGCCGGAGGAAGAGGACGCCTGGCCGGACAGAGGACTTGTGGATCGGACGGACGATCAGATGACTAAGAAGGCATGTAAGTGATCGACGGGGACGTTAGGGTAGGGGACGGCGGGGGCTTCGGGAGTAGGGCGTTAGGTGTTAGCGGTGTGAGCTTAGGAGGCGGCAGGGCTTAGGGGATAGGGGCTTAGGTGCGGCGGGGCTTAGGGGGTAGGGGGGGGTAGGGGTTTAGGTGCGGCTTTGGGGGTAGGGGGTTAGGTGCGGCTTAGGGGGTAGGGGCTTGCGGCAGAGGGTAGTGGCTGCGGCGGGGTAGTAGCTTAGGGCGGCAGGGGGTAGGGGCTTCGGCGGCGGGGTAGTGGCTTAGGGGTTAGGTGCGGCAGAGGGTAGTGGCTGCGGCGGGGTAGTGGGTTAGGGCGGCAGGGGGTAGGGGCTTGCGGCAGAGGGTAGTGGCTGCGGCGGGGTAGTGGCTTAGGGCGGCAGGGGGTAGGGGCTTCGGCGGCGGGGTAGTGGCTTAGGGGTTAGGTGCGGCAGAGGGTAGTGGCTGCGGCGGGGTAGTGGCTTAGGGCGGCAGGGGGTAGGGGCTTGCGGCAGAGGGTAGTGGCTGCGGCGGGGTAGTGGCTTAGGGCGGCAGGGGGTAGGGGCTTGCGGCAGAGGGTAGTGGCTGCGGCGGGGTAGTGGCTTAGGGCGGCAGGGGGTAGGGGCTTCGGCGGCGGGGTAGTGGCTTAGGGGTTAGGTGCGGCAGAGGGTAGTGGCTGCGGCGGGGTAGTGGGTTAGGGCGGCAGGGGGTAGGGGCTTGCGGCAGAGGGTAGTGGCTGCGGCGGGGTAGTGGCTTACGGCGGCAGGGGGTAGGGGCTTCGGCGGCGGGGTAGTGGGTTAGGGGTTAGGTGCGGCAGAGGGTAGTGGCTGCGGCGGGGTAGTGGGTTAGGGCGGCAGGGGGTAGGGGCTTGCGGCAGAGGGTAGTGGCTGCGGCGGGGTAGTGGCTTAGGGCGGCAGGGGGTAGGGGCTTCGGCGGCGGGGTAGTGGCTTAGGGGTTAGGTGCGGCAGAGGGTAGTGGCTGCGGCGGGGTAGTGGCTTAGGGCGGCAGGGGGTAGGGGCTTGCGGCAGAGGGTAGTGGCTGCGGCGGGATAGTGGCTTAGGGCGGCAGGGGGTAGGGGCTTCGGCGGCGGGGTAGTGGGTTAGGGGTTAGGTGCGGCAGAGGGTAGTGGCTGCGGCGGGGTAGTGGCTTAGGGCGGCAGGGGGTAGGGGCTTGCGGCAGAGGGTAGTGGCTGCGGCGGGGTAGTGGCTTACGGCGGCAGGGGGTAGGGGCTTCGGCGGCGGGGTAGTGGCTTAGGGGTTAGGTGCGGCAGAGGGTAGTGGCTGCGGCGGGGTAGTGGCTTAGGGCGGCAGGGAGTAGGGGCTTGCGGCAGTAGCTTAGGGCGGCAGGGGGTAGGGGCTTGCGGCAGAGGGTAGTGGCTGCGGCGGGGTAGTGGCTTAGGGCGGCAGGGGGTAGGGGCTTCGGCGGCGGGGTAGTGGCTTAGGGGTTAGGTGCGGCAGAGGGTAGTGGCTGCGGCGGGGTAGTGGCTTAGGGCGGCAGGGGGTAGGGGCTTGCGGCAGAGGGTAGTGTCGGCGGCGGGGGTAGTGGCTTAGGGCGGCAGGGGGTAGGGGCTTCGGCGGCGGGGTAGTGGCTTAGGGCGGCAGGGGGTAGGGGCTTCGGCGGGACTTAGGGGGTAGGGGGTAGTGGCTTAGGGCGGCAGGGGGTAGGGGTGTTTTAGAGCATGGCGCTGTAGTGTACAGCGCGATGGTATACTACAGTCCCATGGGCATACGCGTGTCGGCCCTTAAGCGCCAGCGGACATTGCGAGTGGTTGGCGCTTAGGTTTAGGGGCGGACAGGCGTATGGGCATGGGACTGTAGTATACTATAGCGGTGTACACTACAGTCGTATGGGCTTCTGTGGCTTGGTTAGCGGTGGGTGCAAGCGACTCACAATGCCCGCTTCGTGGGCATTGCTTCGCGAGACTACAACGACTCGCAATGCCCGCTTTGCGGGCATTGCTTCGGGAGTCGCCGTGGCCGCTACGCGGCCACGGACAGAGTCCGGGTGAAGAAACCTGGACTCGCTAACCAAGCCACCAGAAGTTGCGCCGCTCCGACGGAAGTCAGTTACGGCAATTATATAATAGATGGAAGCCATTTTAATATATCTGGAGGGTTCTGTGGGGGCATGATAATATTTGGAGGGGTGTGAGGAAGCCTTTATACTTTATGCAGGGCTCTTTGAGGGTTGCGTTGTAAATAAATATTACAATCTATATGTTTACATTACTTTGTTGCCACTATGAGGGGGGCGGGGCCCCCAAAAAATTTCTTGCACTGGGGCCCACTACAGTCTGGGTCCGCCCCTGCCACCCACGACATGTAATGGGGACCATACCAAAAGGTGAATTTATCAGAGCCAGGAGAGCCTGCTCAATTGAGCAGAGCTTCAATCATGAAGCTAATATAATGAGTGAGCGACTGTGCAGCCGCGGCTATTCTCCGCATGATGTGAGTCACGCTTTACAACAGGTTAGGCTCAGACCCCGTAGATCACTATTAAACACGGACGATTCTCCTCGTAATTCTGGGACACATAACACTGATATTGCAACATGTAGCGGAGCTTGTTTTATATCCCATAATAAACTCATTCCAACATTTTCTACACGCTACAGCAAAGATTATAACGAGATAATTAAAACCATCCATAAATACATTCCTATGTTACATGAAGATCCCACACTAAAAGAAATCCTGTCTGAAGGATACAGATGTGTGCCGAGAAAATCATTAACTATCGGCAATATCTTGTCTCCATCCCAGTTCCCCCACACTACTACAATGCCCACCTGGCTGTCTACTAAGGGGAGCTACCCCTGCGGTGGGAACAGGTGTGGTCTCTGTCGATACATGCAGATATAAAAGCAGTTTTCCAATCGGATTTCTGGGCGAAGTTACATCATAAATAATTACATGAACTGCAACACTAGTCATCATTTGTAATAAAGACTATGTGGGATGTACTACTAGATCTTTAAAAATACGCCTGGGAGAGCATATTACCGCGTCCAATCCAAACACCAGAGCCTCCACTAGGAATCTATCTGGGCTGTCCAGACACTTTAAAGATGCACACAATGGAGATATGTCCAGCCTGCGTGTTATGGGTATCGATAGAATTAATAAAAACAAAAGAGGAGGGGACTGGGAGCGACAAGTTAGACGTAAAGAATTTTTCTGGATAATGACATTGAATGTGAGAGTTCCCAATGGACTCAACTACAAAACCGACGCAAATTATTTTTATTGATACCATATGATATGGAATAATGCTGTATATGTAAATTTTACTGAAATAAGTTGCATTGGTTACTAATATAGGTTGGTTTGCTATATCATACTTGCAGGATTGCTCCAAAAACCTGCATATCATGAGTTAATTAACTTCTTTAGCATTTAATTAGGACAGCTGTGTCTGAGGGAAAAGGTTTTATCTGTATATAAGGATTGTTTGCACTCATTTTTGTTATGCTGTAGATAAAGAACTGTCGTTAGAAACGCGTCCAGCCTATCTTGGGACTGCGTTCCCATATTTACATGCAACACTAATTTTATGCCTTGATGACATGATTTAATAAAGCAGAAACTTTTATATGGAGTTCTGTCTGGTGCTGGATCCTTTACTTCTACATTGTGGACTTCTACAGACAGTCAATCCAGTCACCACCGGTCCATTGGAATTGGGTGAGCACATATCTCCATTCCCCTTTCCTACTAGAAACTTTCCCTTTAACACTGCCCTGTTCGGTAACCATGTAAAAACTCATTTTTAACTACAGAAAATTAATGACAACTTAAAGATACTTGAAAGATTAACAGGTTTTATTTGAAATCAAAAATCTCTACATATGTTGAAAAGCAATTTGTCCTCTATGGATTTTCAAATGTCTGTTCAGGTCATTTTTTTGAGCGAAGCTCTTGCCACATTCTCGACAGATGAACTTCTTCACTCCAGTGTGACCTCTCTGATGTGAGAGAAGGTTCGAACTTTGAGCAAATGCCTTCCCACAGATGGGGCAAACAAAAGGTTTCTCTCCGGTGTGTATTCTCCGATGAGTGATGAGAGCAGAGTTACAAGAGAAATGTTTACCGCAATCTTGACAGATGAGAGGCTTTTCTCTTGTATGGGTTCTTAGATGTGTTACCAGATGGGACTTGCAGAGGAAGTTCTCCCCACATTCTGGGCATACAAAGGCTCTTTCTCCTGTGTGAACGCTCTGATGTCTAACCAGATGTGACTTGTATGGGAAAAGCTTTCCACAATCAGAACACGTCAGTTTCTTTCTCCTATGGACTCGATAATGCCTACTCAGTTCAATGTTACTAGGGAAAACCTTTGGACACTCAGTGCAAGTGAATAGCCTCCGGGTCATTTGTAAAGTCTGCCGAGGAGGCAGAGGATTTGGCTTAATGTTAACATTCTTGTTAAATTGACCATATTTTATTAGCATGGCATTCATTTTCTGGGTGTTGATGTTAGTTTTAGGAATTTGTTTAATAGGAGCTGGTCTGTAGGCTAAAGCTCTTGGGTTATAGACATGAAAGAGGTTTGCTCCATCTCGTGGCATCAATTCTTCCCTCCTAAATAGAGAGGGACGCTTTGTTTGAGTTTGTTGTGTAGATATATAAATCACATCTTCATCACTTGACTCGGACTCTGTGGCTTGGCCATCAGTAGCGGTGTATTGACTGTGTATGTAGAGGTCACTGTCTGAGAAATAGTCTTCTTCACTTGAAGAAGAGTCCTCCCATTCATCACTTACTGATTTTCCTGGTCTCTCGATTGCTTTATATAATTTCAACAATTCAGGTCTCAGATTAGATTTACTGAAGTTCTTATTCTGTTCTATGTAGTAAGGGGAATGAAAAGTAGTGTGAAATTCTCCATGAGACATTTTGACTTTAAAGTTATCTGTTGGTAAAAATAAAATAGAGTAACAGAAATGTATTGAGTATAAAGACAGCCATATTATGCTATACTAGAGTAGATTGCAGCAACGTAACCACCGAAATTTAATGTAAGTAGAGGCATTTAAAGGGTTAAAAAGGTGGGAGGAGGTGGGAATCCAACAGCCATTACCCCTTCCCCAGCAATAAAGGAGTGATGATGTGATGATGGGTTATCAAAGTTATCATAGCACAGTTGCTAACTCAATTTTATATATATTTGTAAATAATGTATAAAGCAGAGTGTATGTCTGTATGTCCACTAAAGGAATCCGCACTGTCACTTTTACAAATCATAAAATTTTGCAAAGACACGTCATATGACTCATGGAACATCTACGACTATGTTGTAAGGTGAAATTTTAACCCTGCGCTTTACAGGCATTTGCCAAAAAAAGGCTTATGCTGTTTGCATGTGTGAGCCAATGGATACTGCATTACACTGCACTATATGCCCATATGGCAATAGTACTGTGTCCCTCATTGTAACTGACCCCTGTGCCCATATATGGTAATAGTACTCTGTGTACCTTACGGTAATAGTGCCCGCTGTGCCCATATATGGTTGTAAAACTCTGTGTCCCTCATGGTAATAGTCGGAAATCAAAATTCTGAAACTACATTATCCATGCAAAAAAGTGTCCTAAGCAGGAAATACCAGTATACCGCAGGAGGCCGCACATAGTCCCCAGCATACAGCAGGGGGCTGCACACAGCCTTCAGTATACAGCAGCCGCAATGTTGCATTTACAATTACGAAATGTTGCACAGTCACCTCATTTGGCTCAGTGAACGTCCTCGACTATCACTTCCAGTTTAGAAAAAGAGCAGGGCTGCACACAGGATAAACATGCTCATTCCATTTATTGCATCACAGGGGTGTTACAGTCCTAGACTATGTTTTGAGGAGAAATTTTAATGCTGCGCTTTGCAGTCAGTAGACAAAAAAAGGCCTAGTCACTGTTTGTGTAAGGTAATATACTATTTTGACAGTTAGCCTCCATATTTATGAGGTGACCTATAACTTACCGTATATGGAAGAGACAAAGTTATAGACAATGTTTTGAAGGGAAATTTAAATGCCGTGCTTTGCAGTCAGTCGCCAAAAAAAAAGGCCTATTCACTGTTTGTATGTGTGAGGTAATATACTATTTTGACAGTTAGCCTGCATATTTATGAGGTGACCTATAACATACCATATATGGACAACAAGGAAACAGTATATATTACAATAGAATGTTAGCCTATAAAATTACGTGTCAAGTCACCCTGTAAGAAAATGAATTTGACTGGACGATTGTTTTCACATGCTAAAAGCCTCAATATGTTGAATATATGATTTGAAATGTTTTTGCATACTGTTTTTCCTTAGGATTAGTCTGTTTGGTGGTCTGAACGAACATGCTCTTACTAGGCATGTACACTTATGTCTGCTTTGGCTCAGTTTCTTGTGTATTTATTTATTTATTTATACAGTTGAAAACAGAAGTTTAGATATACTATACAAAAAGACACATATGCATGTTTTTCCTCACTATCTATCATGAAATCAGAATACTCCTTTCCTGTTTTAGGTCATTTAGGATTACCATAATTATTAATATTTGCTAAATGTCTGAATAATTAAAGAGATAATGTTTTAAGGCATTTGTATTACTTTCTGCAAACTCACAATTTTACATACTTTTAATTAGTATTTCGTACCATTCCCATTAAACTGTATGACTTGGGTCAAATGTTTTGGATATCCTTCCACAAGCTTCTCACAATATTTGGTAGGAATTTGGGACCATTCCTCCTGACAGAACTGGTGTAACTGAGCCATGATTGTAGATAGCCTTGCACGCACTTGCCTTTTCAGCTTTGCCCATACATTTTCAAAAGGATTAAGATCAGGGCTTCTCCAAAACATTGACTTTATTATCCTTAAGCCACTTTGTAACCAGTTTAGCAGTATGCTGTGGGTCATTGTCCATTTGGACGACCCATTTCCACTCAAGCTTTAACTTCCTGGCTGATGTCTTGAGATGTTGATTCAGTATTGCTACATAATCTTCTTTCCTCATGATGCCATCTATATTGTGAACTGCATCAGTCCCTTCTGCAGTAAAACAAAACCACGACATGATGCTGCCGCCCCCATGTTTCACAGTTGGGATGGTGTTCTTCGGCTTCCAAAAGCTTCTCCCTTTTTCCTCCAAATGTAATTATGCTCATTATAGCCAAACAGTTCAATTTTACTTTAGTCAGACCACAGGACATGTCTCTAAAGATGTAGGTCTTTGTTACTGTGCGCATTTGCAAACATTAATCTGGCTTTTTTATATTTCTTTTGGAGTAAAGGCTTCTACCTGGCAGAGTGGCCATTCAGCCCATGTTGATACAGTACTCGTTTCACTGTGTATAATGACACAATATTACCTGCTTCCGCCATTATTGTCACAAGATCTTTTGCTTTTGTGCTTGGGTTGATACGCACATGTCAGACTAAAGAACGTTCATTTCTGGGACAGAGAAACTGTCTCCTTCCTGAGAAGTATGATGGCTGGACAATCCCATCTTATTTGTACTTGCATATAATTGTTTGTACAGACCCTTCAGGTATCTGGAAATAGCAACCAAGGATGTACCAGACTTGTGGAAGTCCACAATTCTCTTCCTGATATCTTGGCTGATTTTTTTAGACTTTTAAAGGATGCTACACATAGAACTAGTGTGTTTCAGGTGTGTATTAAAATACATAAACAGTTGTGTTTCTAGTTAACTCAGATGTTGCCTATGAACATATCAGAAGCTTCCAAACACATGACATCATCGTATGGGCTGGTGGGACAGTGGCTTAGTGGTAAGCACTGCAGCCTTGCAGCGCTGGGGTCCTGGATTCAATTCCCACCAAAGACAACATCTGCAAGGAGTTTGTATGTTCTCCATGTGTTTGTGTGGGTTTTCTCCAGGCACTCAGGTTTCCTCCCACACTCCAAAGACATACTGATAGGATGTTTAGATTGTGAGCCCCAATGGGGACAGTGTTGCAAATGTACGTGAAGAGCTATGGAATTAATAGCACTATATAAATGAATAAATATAATAATTATATTCTCTCTCATTATTCTGGCTTTTGGCAAATGTTGATAATTATGGTAATCCTAATTGAGAAAAACATGCAAATGTGTCTTTTTATATAACAAACATATGGTTTCAAGTGTAGATAGATAGATATACACATAGATCTATCTATATATTATATCATACACTGTGTGCAGAATTATTAGGCAAGTTGTATATTAGAGGATTATTTTTATTATTGATCAACAACTATGTTCTTAATCAACCCAAAAGACTCAAATATCAAAGATTAATATTTTTGGAAGTTGGAGTTTTTAGATGTGGCTATCTTAGACGGCCGTCACACGGTTCAATATCGATAGCGATATTGTTAGCGATCACGTGCACGCGCGATCGCTAACAATATCGCTCACATCGCTGGTGAGCTGTCACACAGGCAGACTCACCAGCGATGTGGACCAGCGAGATCGCTGGTAACTATGGTACACATCAGGTTACTAGGCACCGCGCGGCGCTTAGTAACCCGAAGTTTACCATAGATACCATCTCCCAGCATAGGCTCTGCCGCTGGGAGATCGTTTATCGTGGTGTCACACACCACGATGATGCAGATTGATCAAGCGATTATCGCTTGATATGAGCTCCGGCTCCCCAATCTGCAATCTAACGATCAAGCGATTTTACATTGTAAAATCGCTTGATTGCATGCAGCGATGCACAAACGATATCGCTTAAGCGATCAAAAAGCAGATTGCTTAAGCGATATCGTCCATTAAATTGATGCGTGTGATGGCCGCCTTAGGAAGATATCTGTTTGAGCAAGTAACTATTACTGTGCAGAATTATTAGTCAACTTAATAAAAACCAAATATACTCCCGTTTCACTTGTTTATTTTCACCAGCTATACTAAAATAACTGCACAAAATTTAGGAAAAAACATTTCTGACATGCAAAAACAAAACACACAAAAAAATCAGTGACCAATATAGCCACCTTTCTTTACGATGACACTCAACAGCCTTTTATCCATAGATTCTGTCAGTTGCTTGATCTGTTTACGATCAACTTTGCGTGCAGCAGCCACCACAGCCTCCCAGACACTGTTCAGAGAGGTGTACTGTTTTCCCTCCCTGTAGATCTCACATTTTAGGAAGGACCACAGGTTCTCTATGGGGTTCAGATCAGGTGAACAAGGGGGTGTGTCATTATTTTTTCTTCTTTTAGACCTTTACTGGCCAGCCACGCTGTGGAGTAGTTGAATGCATGTGATGGAGCATTGTCCTGCATGAAAATCTTGTTTTTCTTGAACGATACCGACTTCTTCCTGTACCACTGCTTGAAGAAGTTGTCTTCCAGAAACTGTCAGTAGGTCCGGAAGTTGAGCTTCATTCCATCCTGAACCCGAAAAGGTTCCACAAGTTCATCTTTGATGATACCAGCCCATACAAGTACCCAACCTCCACCTTGCTGGCATCTGAGTCGGAATGGAGCTCTCTGCCCTTTACTGATCCAGCCTCTGGCCCATCCATCTGGCCCATCACTAGTCACTCTCATTTCACCAGTCCATAAAACCTTTGAAAAATAAGTCTTAAGATATTTCTTGGCCCAGTCTTGACGTTTTATCTTATGTTTCTTGTTCAAAGGTGGTCATTTTTCAGCCTTCCTTACCTTGGCCATGTCCCTGAGTATAGCGCACCTTGTGCTTTTTGATACTGAGCACTTTGTGCTGTTCAAACAGTCCCTTATCGCCTTCAAGACTGCACTTGCCACCGCCAAACAAACCTTCTTCTTATCCCTAATAACCTCCCTGTCCCGCAATCCCAAACAACTTTTCAAAACCTTCAATTCCTTACTCTGCCCGCCTGCTCCCCCTCCCTCTCTCCTTATCTCTGCAGAAGACTTTGCCTCCTTCTTCAACGAAAAGATTGACAGAATCAAAGACAGCTTTGATCCACTGTCCCCGCAGCCTCCCCTCTCACCTATACTGCCCTCTCCTTCCATCAACTGCTTCCCCCCATAACTGAAAACCAGCTCTCCTCCCTCCTGTCAAAATCACACCTCACCACCAGCGCCCACGACCCGCTCCCATCCCACCTCATTCCCAAACCTCACCTCCGTTATCATCCCAGCCCTAACTCATCTTTTCAACCTATCACATATGACTGGCACCTTCCCCTCTGCTTTCAAACATGCCTTGATCACACCCATCCTCAAAAAACCCTCCCTCGACCCCACAACTGTCTCCAACTACCGCCCTATATCTCTCCTCCCTTTCACCTCTAAACTACTTGAACAGCATGTCCACTCTGAGCTGTCCTCTCACCTCTCCTCCTGCTCCCTCTTTGACCGCCTGCAATCTGGCTTCTGACCCCTCCACTCCACTGAAACAGCCCTGACCAAAGTCATCAACGACCTACTGACTGCCAAAAGCAAGCGCCACTACTCTGTTCTCCTCCTCCTCGACCTGTCCGCCACCTTCGACACTGTTGACCACTCCCTTCTACTTCAGATCCTGGAATCTCTTGGCATCACAGACCTTGCCCTCTCTTGGATCTCCTCATACTTAACGGAGTGGACATTCAGCGTCACCCACTTCCACATATCCTCCTCACCCTACCCCCTATCTGTCGGGGTCCCCCAGGGCTCTTTTCTTGCACCGTTACTGTTCTCAATCTACACTCTCGGCCTATGGCAACTCATTGAGTCCCATGGCTTCCAGTACCACCTCTACGCCGACGACACCCAAATCTACCTGTCTGGTCCTGACATCGCCTCCCTTCTATCCAAAATTCCACACTGCCTGTCCGCCATCTCATCCTTCTTCTCTGCTCGCTTCCTTAAGCTGAGCATGGACAAAACCAAGTTCATAGTCTTCCCCCCAAGACGCTCCCCCCTCACTACCTGACCTATCCATTGTCATCAACGACTGCTCTCTCTCCCCAGTCCCCCACGCCAACTGCCTCGGGGTTATCCTTGACTCTTCCCTCTCCTTCAAGCCCCACATCCAGGCCCTCGTCACCTCCTGCCGACTCCAGCTCAAAAACATCTATAGGATCCGCACTTTCCTTGACCACGACACTGCTAAAACCCTTATTAACGCTCTCATTATCTCCCGCCTCGACTACTGCAACCTCCTGCTCACCGGCCTCCCCAATACCTCCCTTGCACCTCTCCAATCTATCCTGAACTCCGCTGCCAGCCTAATCCATCTGTCCCCCCGCTACTCCCCGGTCTCACCCCTCTGCCAAGCCTTTCACTGGCACCCTACTTCCCAGAGATCCCGGTTTAAAACATTAACCATGACATACAAAGCCATTCACAACCTGTCCCCTCCATACATCTCTGACATGGTCTCCCGATACCTACCCTCACGCAACCTGCGATCCTCCCAAGAGCTCCTCCTCTACTCCCCCCTCATCTCTTCTTCGCACAACCGCAAACAGGATTTCTCCCGTGCTTCACCCATACTCTGGAACTCACTGCCCCAACACATCAGACATTCTCCTACCCTGGGAACCTTCAAAAGAAGCCTGAAGACCCACATGTTCCGCCAAGCCTACCACCTGCAATAAGACCCGGTCCACCACACCGCCTCACGACTGGAACTTCCCCCTCCCACTGTATCCCCACCCGCCCCTCGTAGACTGTGAACCCTCGCGGACAGCATTTCTCCCCTCTTGTATCTGTATGACCAAATTGTCCACATTTATTTTTTATTGTATTGTTACTATGTCACTTTTCCTAGTCAGCCCCTTTTAGCATGTAAAGCGCCATGGAATATAATGGCGCTATATAAATAAATAATAATAATAATACTCCAGTAGCTTTGCAGCTCTGAAATATGGCAAAACTGGTGGCAAATGGCATCTTGGCAGCTACACGCTTGATTTTCCTTAATTCATGGGCAGTTATTTTGCTCCTTTTTTGCCCAACACACTTCTTGCGACCCTGTTAACTATTTGCCATGAAACACTTGATTGTTCGGGGATCACGCTTCAAAAGTTTGGCAATTTCAAGACTGCTGCATCCCTCTGCAAGGCATCTCACAATTTTGGACTTTTCAGAGCCTGTCAAATCTCACTTCTGACCCATTTTGCCTAAGGAAAGGCATTTGCCTAATAATTAAGCACACCTTATATGGGCTGTTGATGTCATTACACCACACCCCTCCTCATTACAGAGATGCACATCACCTGACTTACTTAATTGCTAGTTGGCTCTCAAGCCTATACAGCTTGGAGTAGGACAACATGTATAAAGTATCATGTGATCAAAATACTCATTTGTTTAATAATTCTGCACACAGTGTATATAATCTAATGATAACTACAGATCACCTCCGGAAAAAATAAGACATCTTACAACCTTAATTTATGATGATTAAGCTGCGTTCACACATTGTGCATTTTTGAGTGCTTTTTTGCACGTGCTTTTCAAAAATGCGCAATGTGCCTTGTGTCTACTTATAAAGTGAATGCGAAATTCACTTTGCCGTACAGACACAGCGTAATTTTACGCATCGCTTTTATGGGAAAAAGCACCGACGTAAAAAGAATTGACATGTCAATTCTTTATGCAGCAGCGACAGCGCTTTTTCCCATAAGGGCCAGCGCTGCTGGATCTGATGTCACAGAGGGGGAGGGAGATTCCTGTTCCTCCTCCCATATGTGACATGTGGGACTGCCCCATTTGGATTTCGCAATGTATTAATATATATTGCGAAACCCAAATTAAAGTAAACCAAATGTGTTAAAAATAATAAAAATTAAATACTTACCCTCCGCCGGGTGTTCGTGGAGCCGGGAGCCGAGTCAAGCACACGTATGGAGCTACCAGGACCTTCTGTGACGTCATGGGCGCTGATTGGCCGCTCGCCGTCATGTGACGTATGCGTCATTCAGCGCCCATGACATCACGGAAGGTCCTGGCAGCTCCATACATTTGCTTAGCTCAGCTCCGGATAGCCCGAACAGGCCGTCGGAAGGGTAAGTATTCGTTGTTTATTATTTTTAATACATCTGCCTTACTTTTATTAAGATTTTGCGGTGTATATTAATACACCACGAAATCAAACAGGGGCAGTCACACATGTCAGAGAGGGGAGGAGGAACAGGATTCTTCCTCCCCCTCTGTGACATCACTTCTCCTCTGCACGTAAAAAGCGCGGTGTGTGAATATACAGCGTTTTTTTTACGCCGCTTTTTTGTGCGGCCGCAAAACGCGGCAAAAAGCAGCCGTGCAAAAAAGGGTATGATCCTGTTCACACTGGCCGGTTTTATAGTGGATGACGCTGTGTGAACCTATCCGGAACACAAGGAGTTAAATGTGATAGTGTGTGTGCTGTAAAGCTGAAACATTCATAAGCCTAATGAGCGGCTGTGAGTGGCTCATGAGACCAATGAGGCCCTGAGGAATGTAATGGGTGCTGATTGCTGACAGCCCAGGTGGGTGTGTCAGGTGGGTGTGTCCTGAGTAGTAGCAGCCCAGCTGGATGAGTCAGTGTGGGTGTGGCAGGCACGATAAGAGCCTGCCAGCTGAGTGATTGTGAGATTGCAGAGAAACTTGTGAGATCAGTATGATCCTGATAACTAGCCAGAGTGCAGAGCAGTCCAGGGCTCTGTGTGTGTGAACATGATAGGAGCATGCTAGCTCCATACCGGTGCCTAGGACCGAGGTCGTGATAGCTCCTGGAGTGGGGAAGCTGTGGCTGAACCCGGTGGATATTGATCCGGGCGTGGGGTGAAACACGTCCGGTAAAGGAGCCCTTGGGGGACGCTTGGTGGACCCGTGACACAGGTAGCGAGACCCGGATCCATGCCCGGTAAGACAGCAGTTCCCGTGTGACGGAGTGAGCTGTGTGTAAATCATGCCAGGCGAGCGTAGCCACCATTAGGTCCGACTAGTTAGTCAGTGAAGGACCTGTCGAACTGTATAAGTATTGTATGGCTTTTTAAAAGACCCAGCGAGTGTATGTAGCCCTTCGGGAGGCAAATGTATGTAGCCCTTCGGGAGGCGATTTTATGAAGTGTGCCAGGCGGGCATAGATTGCCCTTGGGTCCGACTCAGAGCAGTCAGTTAAAGGACCTGATGTACTGGAATGTATGTAGCCCTTCGGGAGGCGAATGTATGTAGCCCTTCGGGAGGCGATTTTTATGAAGTGTGCCAGGCGGGCATAGACCGCCTTTGGGTCCGACTCAGAGCAGTCAGTTAAAGGACCTGATGAACCGGAATGTATGTATGTACCAGAGGTCAGATGCAAGGGTTAAAAGGGCTCCTATAGTAGGGTAACGGATGGTTGTCCAGGATACTAAGGTTTGCCAATCCCTGTTCTGAACCCAGATGTGCCACAGTCCATGGATGTCTACATGATGGGCTGTGAGCGTGTGAAAGGACGTGTGTGGTCCATGGTGGCTTATAGGATGGATCACATACTGTATGTAAGAACCCGGTCAGGCTGGAGTCCTGATTCCGGGGTAGTATGAAGCTGGGGAAATAAAGCCAGGCAGCTGGTTCCGCCATTGGGACCCATAGGGCCCATTGATATATGGTAACTGATGTATTGTTAAATGTATGTGAAATGCAGAGATAGGCCGGAGGCCGTAGCCACTACGGAGCGGTTGTTAGAGCTCCAATGGGGACAGAGAGGTGGTTACAGGTCCCGGGTTACTATAATCGTTATGTGCAATATGTTATGTAATGTTCTATGTAAATGTATGATGTATTTATGTATGGTGTTTATAATCAATGTGATATATGTCAAACATGCTACCCGGGTTATGTTATTATATCTGAAAAATAAACGGGTAGACATTGGTTAAATTATGGATGAGGTAAGTATGAATGAATGAATGAATGGATGGATGGATGAGTGGGTGCATGCATGCATGCATGGGTGGATAGGTGGATGGATGGATGAGTGAGTGGGTGCATGCATGCATGGGTGGATGGATGGATGAGTGCATGCATGGTTGGATGGGTGAGTGGGTGCATGCATGGGTGGATGGATGGGTGAGTGGGTACATGCATGCATGGGTGGATGGGTGCATGCATGGCTGGATGAGTGCATGCATGGGTGGATGGATGTGTGCGTGCATGGATGTATGCATGCATGGATGTGTGCATGGATCGATGTGTGCGTGCTTGCATGCATGTATGGATGTTGCATGCATGGATGTGTGCATGTGTGGTTGCGTACGTGGATCTGTGGATGCGTGCATGGATGTGTGTGCATGGATGGATGTGTGTGTGTGCATGCGTGGATGTGTGCATGCGTGGATGTGGGCATGCATGGATGTGGTGGGCATGCGTGGATGTGTGCGTGCATGGAAGGATGTGTGCATGCATGGATGTGTGTGTGGATGTGTGTGTGCGTGGATGCGTGCGTGGATGTGTGGATGCGTGCGTGCATGGATGGATGTGTGCATGAATAGATGTGTGTGCATGCGTGGATGTGTGTGTGCGTGGATGTGTGGATGTGTGCATGGATGGATGTGTGCATACATGGATGTATGCGTGCATGGATGGATGTGTGCGTGGATGGATGTGTGCGTGGATGTATGTGCGCGTGGATGTGTGCGTGGATGTGTGGATGCGTGCATGGATAGTGTGTGTGTGCATGCGTGGATGGGTGCATGCGTGGATGATGAGTGCATGGGTGGATGGATGCATGGGTGGATGGATGGGTGCAAGAAGTGATCAAGTGTCCTCTTGTTGTAGTCTCTGGGATCATAGTCATGGTGCACAGTATGACAGATCATTGCCATACAGTGCACCATAACTCTGACCCCAGAGACTGTAGGAAGCGGACACTTGATCCCTTGCTGCATTCTCTGGGACCTTCGTTGTGGCCTACGTCGGATCCTTATAATAAAGATGGAGTCCGAATTTTTTTATTTTTTTTTTCAAATAAAAAGATTTTTCTCTGTGTGGTGTATTCTTTTTGACTATTTACTAATGATTAGATTCCTAATGGCCGGGTCTAACATTGGCCTGACATTATGAATCTCGGGCTTAGTGCTAGCTGCCAATAAAAAGCTGGCATTAACCCCATTATTACTCAGTTTGCCACCGGCACCAGGGCAACTGGAAGAGCCTGGGTACAGCGCCAGAAAATGGCGCTTCAATGAATGCGCCATTTTCTGGGCCGGCTGCGAGCTGCAATTCGCAGCATGGGGAGCTCAGGAAGCTGCCTAGTTGTACCTGGCTAGGCCAAAAATATGGCAGAGCCCCATGCCATTATTTTTTGCAGAATTAGTTCTAGAAATAAAAAAAATGGGCTGCGCTGTATTTTTGGTTGCCAGCCAGGTACAACAAGGCAGCTGGGGGGTTGGTGGCAGTCTGTACCTGCCAAGTTGGACCTGGCTGGACCAAAAATATGGCGGAGCCCCATGTCATTTTTTTTTTCTAGAATTAGTTCTAGAAATAAAAAATAATGGCCTGCACTGTATTTTTGGTTGGAAGCCAGGTACAACTTGGCAGCTGGGGGGCTGGAATCCTAAGTGTGGAGAGACCCAAATGTGGGCCCCCACGCTGCAAATAGCAACCCACAGCCACCCCAGAAAATAGCGCATTTATTACAGGCGCTATTTTCTGGTGCTGTCCCCCAACTCTACCAGTTGCCCTTGTACTGGTGGCACATGGATTCTCTGTACGCGACACGGTACCAGCTAACAATTTCAATGGAAGAATTAGCTCTAATTGTTAGCGGAAACCATATCGTGTATGGAGAGCCCCTCCCTGTGTGCCTGAACATTGGAGCTCCCCTACAAGTGACCCCATTTTGAAAACTAGAACCCCCAAGGAACTTATCGAGATGCATAATGAGCACTTTGAGCCCCCAGGTGCTTCTTTTTTTTTTTCACACAAATTTTATTTTTTGATTTTTACGGATCAATTTGTGAAGCACCTGGGGGTTCAAAGTGCTCACTATGCATCTAGATAAGTTCCTTGGGGGGTCTAGTTTCCAAAATGGGGTCACTAGTGGGGAAGCTCCAATGTTTAGGCACATATGGACTCACCATAGGTGTCCACTAACAACTGGAATTGTTAGCAGACACCATATCACGTATGAAGAGCCCCTGTGTGCCTAAACATTGGAGCCCCCCACAAGTGAACCCATTTTGGAAACTAGACCCCCCAAGAAATTTATCTAGATGGGTGGTGAGCACTTTGAACCCTGATGTGCTTCACAAATTAATCCGTAAAAATGAAAAAATATTTTTTTTTGTGGAAAAAAAAAAGTACTTTTTCATTTTTACGGATCGATTTGTGAAGCACCTGGGGGTTCAAAGTGCTCACTATGCATCTAGATATGTTCCTTGGGAGGTCTAGTTTCCAAAATGGGGTCACTTGTGGGGGAGCTCCAATGTTTATTTACACAGGGGTTCTCCAAAATTAGCTCCAAAAGTCAAATTGCGCTCCTTCCCTTCTGAGCCCTGCCGTGCGCCCAAACAGTGGTTTATAACCACATATGAGGTATCGATGTACTCTGGAGAAATTGTCCAACAAATTTTAGGATCCATTTTATCCTGTTGCCCATGTGAAAATGAAAGAATTGAGGCTAAAAAACATTTTTGTTAGAAAAATTAAAATGTCCATTTTTTCCTTCCACGTTGCTTTAGTTCCTGTGAAGCACCTGAAGGGTTAATAATCTTCTTGAATGTAGTTTTGAGTAGCGTGAGGGGTGCAGATTTTGAAATGGTGTCACTTTTGGGTGTTTTCTGTTATGTATACCCCTCAAAGGGACTTCAAATGTGATGTGGTCACTAAAAAAATGGTTTTGTAAATTTTGCTGGAAAAATGAGAAATTGCTGATGAACTTTGAAACCTTATAACTTCCCACCCAAAATTTTTTTTTCAAAAATTGTGCTGATGTAAAGTGGACATGTGGGAAATGTTATTTATTAACTATTTTGTGTCACATAACTCTCTGGTTTAGCAAAAGAAAAATTAAAAATTTGAAAATTGCGGAATTTTAAAAATTTTTGCAACATTTTTTATTTTTTCACAAATAAACGCAAAAATTATCGACCTAAATTTAATACTAACGTGAAGCCCAATATGTCACGAAAAAACTATCTCAGAATCGCTAGGATCCATTGAAGCGTTCCAGAGATATTACCTCATAAAGGGACACTGGTCAGAATTGACAAAAATGCCAAGGTCTTTAGGGTCAAAATAGGCTGGGTCCTGAAGGGGTTAATATTTGTTTTTAACCCCTTCATGACCCTGGAATTTTTCGTTTTTCATTTTCGTATTTTGCTCCCCTGCTTTCAAGAGACATAACTTTTTTATTTTTCCGTCAATATAGACATATGAGGGCTTGTTTTTTGCGGGACGAGTTGTACTTTCAGATGCAATCATTTATTTTACCATATAGTGTACAGGGAAATTGCAAAAAAATTCCAAGTGCAGTGAAATTGCAAAAAAAGTGCAATCACACATTTGTTTTTTTGCGTTTATTAGCTGCCATGTTCACTATATAGTAAAACCGACTTGACAGTGTGATGCCTCAGGTGGGTACGAGTTCGTAGATACCAAACATGTATACCTTTACTGGTATCTAAGTGGTGAAAAAAAATTCAGAAGCTTGGAAAAAAAAAAACACACTTTTTGCGCCATGTTTTGCGACCCATAGCGTCCTCATTTTTTGGGATCTGGTGATGTGTGATGGCTTATTTTTTTGCATCTTGAGATGACCTTTTTAATGATACCATTTTTGGCTGGATGCACTGTTTTGATCATCCGTTATCGCATTTTATATCAATATTGCGGCAAGTAAAAAAAAATAAATTTTGGCGTTTGGACCATTTTTTCCGTTACGCAATTTAGGGTTTTCATTAATTGATTTTATATATTGATAGATAGGGCGATTCTGAACGCGGTGATACCAAACGTGTCATTTTTTTTATTTTTTTAATACTTTTATTGTGAATGGGGGAAAAGGGGAGTGATTTGAACTTTTATGTTTTGGGTTTTTTGTGATAGGTTTTTAAAAACTTTATTTTTTCATTGATTCTTATTTTTACACTCTCCCTTTAAGAGGCACATTGCTGCACAGTCCGATCACTTCTGGGAGATACAGATGAGCCGCAGCTCATCAGTATCTCCCAGAATTGCGGACATGTTGTGGTTGGCAGCGCCTACCAAGCACAACCCGGAAGTGCTCAGTGACAGCATCTGGGGTCTAGTCAGGACCCCGGTCTGTCACATGAGCGCCGGAGATCCCGCGATACTATTGCAGGATCTCCGATGCAGGCAGGGAACAGCGCATTCCCCGCTGCGGCCGCCTTGGATCCTGCTGTCAGTGATTGACAGCGGGATCCAAGGGGTTAACAGCACCAATCGGATCCCGGATCTGATCAGTGCTGTTACCCTGACATCTCAGCTGATGAGATCAGCAGAGATGTCGGGGCTCTGATGTGAGCTCCGTGCCAGAGCTCACATCAAACACTCCTTACCGGCTCATGACATTGTACAACATCATAGGTCGGGAAGGGGTTAAGTAATAAATGAAAAAGGCTACCAGGTTGTTTTTACAACAAAGTGAATGTCATAAAAACAGAACTCAAAGAAATGCAGAACTATCAAATTTTTCCCCCTTAACTTTACTTAGAACTTTTTTCCATTGCATAGTGTCATTAAAAATTGTATACTCTACCCGCCAATAAACTTCTCATGCTGCTATCTCAACGGAAAAACTAGGTTATGATTCTGGGAGGGTGAAGAAAAAGCAACAAAAATGGCCAGATCTCCATGGGTTTAAATTTAGGCTTCCATGCAATTTCTTAAGGGCACCTTTACACGCCGCAACCGTGGCGATTAATATTGACGGCGATATGTCGCCCTGGAACCATCGCTGCCAAATTGCCTCCCAATTGCGGCATGTATTTTGGGAATTTGGCAGTGATATGTCGCCTCGCTCCGGTCGATTGATTTCAGTGCATGCACGGCGTTTAAAGGTACCCTTAGAGCCATTCTAGTACGTACTCCACAAAATTGTAACCAGGTTTACACCTTACTCTGATGCATACAACAACAATGTCAAAGTAAACCATGTGGAAGGGAATAAAGAAATGGATTACACACTTCTTTCACTTTTTTTTTAGTCTTTTGTAAGACTACAATGATGAAATCTCCCTCTCTGGCATAAGCCTTCAGCCTTCTATTTTTTACTTGGACAAGAAGATCTGGATGAGGTCAGAATCCAATTTAAAAGACTGCATTACTAGTGTACTTGACACATATCAAAACTCAACATCAATTCGCAGCCATTTTACCAGGTGATGTGAGGGGTGGGTGTTTTTCAATCAGAACATCTTTGTAGAGATCCTTGTGTTCTTCTATGTATTCCCACTCCTCCATAGAGAAATAGACTGTGACATCCTGACATCTGATAGGAACCTGACACATAGAATAATACAATCATTATGCAGACTCATTATCCATTAGCATTGCCATCAGTGGCATAACTTGAAGCTTATGGGCCCCGATACAAAAGCTCCAACAGGGCCCCAATTATTGCAAGTCTTTAATAGCATCGGTCATTTCATATAGGCCAAAGGGACTTTTGGTACCCCCTAGGCTCCAGGGCCCGGGTGTGATCGCAACCCCTGCACCCGTTGTAGTTATGCCCCTGATTGCCATATATCATCCCAGTATTCCCAGCAGCACTCACCTCTCCAGTCAGCACTTGAATGATCTTGTTGGTGAGTTCTAGGATCTTATCATCATTGCTTTTCTCCGGTTTCCTTGAGTGAGTAGGAGATATGGTGCTAGGGCTCTGGGTCCTGCTCAGTCCTCCTGATACATGGGAGTTGCTTGGTGTTACAGGCTCACTTGACTTCTTTGCAGGTACATAGTCCTAAAAGGTTTCAGAGTAGAGAGGCTTGACAGTAGACATGCACCAGGATTCACAATGCAACCTGCATACTGTAAATTACATTATTATTTATATATGTCTTTCCTGTTTATGAGCTTGCAATGTACATTGGTGATTGGTCATAAGAAATTGTATAGATGATCCAGTGGCATGCTTCATAATCCTTTTATTGTGCAATCATAAAATCATCACAGCGCACAGGGGGTGCCGCTGGACGCGTATCGGAGGAACAGACCTCCTTAATCATCATGGCTGATGATTAAGGAGGTCTGTTCCTCCGAAACGCGTCCAGCGGCACCCCTGTGCGCTGTGATGATTTTATGATTGCACAATAAAAGGATTATGAAGCATGCCACTGGATCATCTATACAATTTCTTATGACTATTGAGGTGGACGCCAACCACTAGATCCAGTGGAGGAGCCTTGTGAGTATATTGGCTGCAGGTCTCCCCTCCCCCCTTCCTGCAATCAGTAATTGGTGATTGGTAACCTTGTTTCTATGTATACCACCAGTCTCCTCCCTGATAGCCTGGCTGGTCGCAGGTGCTACATTCGCCCCCATGCTTAGGTTGCAGGAGACTGAGCATTGGTGTTCAGACACATGTGTTGCCTCTCAGTGGAGCCAGCAGACTCTTGCAAGGTGCAATGGATATTTGAAGTGGCTAAATTTTGGTGAATGATTTCACTGAAGAAGACGCTGTGGACTTCGCAATGTGTAGCAATAAATCACTTTCCTTTATTAATATTTTATTCTCCAGAGCCTCCTTTTATCCCGGCAGCGCGGCGTTGTGCCCTTTCTGTCTCCATCCTGCATTATTATTACAATGGACCTGATGACATGGATGGAGTACTTTATTTTAAATTCCATGTCATAATGTACAATCCTGATATTAAAATACAGTATTATTAACCAAATAGTATTTTTTTTAATAAATAAAAGTGATGTAATGTGTTTATATTTCTGAACTCCCTTACTTCTCCAGTCAGTAGGTAGATGATCTCCAGTGTGAGGTTTAATATCCTGTCCGTCATTTGACTTTTGTCTTTTTCCATCTTCAGGAAGTAGAATATCTGTTAAAATGAAACAATAAAAAATACTTACTGAAACATGAATTCAAGCATCACAATGATTCTGCATGCTCTATTTGTGATTGACTGGGTTTCCTCTGCATAAATTGGTTTCCTAATACACTCCAAAAACACATAAGCAAAATAAGTATGAAATTGGCATATGCCTGTAAGTGTAAATGCACCGTCACACGGGGCAACATCGTGGCAACTCAGGGGCGTGGCAAAGTTGCAGCAACATCGCTAGTGTGTTGCTACGTGTAACAGGGTGATTTCAACGGCGATAAGTTGCTTGAGTGGAGTTGCCAGGTTTCCCAACACGTTGGTAAACCAGGTGATGTCGCTCAGGCAATCTGCTATCATTGCTCTGTGTGACACCGCAACAGCGATGTTGAAAGCAACTTCCCCCATTCACTGCAATGTTAATGATCGCTCGCTGGGTTGAGTTTAACCCTAGCAGCGAAAGTTGTGTAACATCTCCACAGCGATCTTGGCAAAGTTCCCAAAACGGGCGCACTCCCGTGAGTTGCCGGCGATGTTGCCCCGTGTGATGGTACCTTAAGGGGCATTTACACTGCTAAATAATTGTGAATGACTGTTGTTAAAAATGCTTGTTTCATGGTTATCTTGTAAACAGGTTGCTGATCACCCGATGAACAATCGGCAGCCATTTTGTGTCACTAAGCTAAGCTATCTGTGTAAACAGACCTTAAGCATCAGATTAGGTTTTTTTAGCCTCAAGAGGGCAGGGAGTGCCAAAGGCAGGTTAGCCATGCTGTGATTAAAGTACAACGAAAAAAGATGGAGTCCAACAACTGTAATGTGGACAGTCCTAAGGCCCACATACATATAGCCTTAAACTATATAGGTCATAAACATTAGTTGGCTATCGGTTGATTGTTCGGTTGAAGCCACCTTAGGCTAAGTTAACATGTCAAGTAATCATCCGTTAGAATGGAATCAGTCAGCAAAACTGTTGTGCAAACAAAACATTTTTGTTCGTTTTGAAAAAATAAATTTCTGCAAGGTTCATTTTTCTTTAACATGGGAGTCTATAGAAAACAGATCTGTTAAATGAATGGCCAAATAGCAATCAGTTATCTTTTATTTGGATCCATTTTTTGCTTACAGGATCAGTTTCAAATGGCAGATACCGTATATTTTGGGTTATAAAACACACTTTTGCTCCCCCAAATTTTGGGGGAAAGTAAGGGGTGCGTTTTGTAATTCGCAACTACTGTTTTGGTATTGTGGGGGGGGCACTTTGGAGCTGTGTCTGGGGGCTGGAGGAGGCTGCAGAGGCAGCAGGAGGTCACGTGCTCCCGCTCCTTTGCCTCATTTAATATTCACTGCACCTGCCACTGTCCATCACCTCGGTGCTGAAACAGCACAGAGATGATAGACAAGGGAGCAGTGCATATTTAATGTGCCCTCCTCCACCCCATCGAGGATCTGGCCCCACTGTCACCCTATATGTCCCCTGCTGGCACATATTTCCCTATCGTCTTGGATATGGCCACCCCATGTCAGCTATATGGCTCCCGCTGGAGTGCAGACTGTAAAATAACCAACTGTTACTCACCTTCCGATGATTGCTCTGTGCTTCAGCTGGGCGGTGACTTCCTGTGTTCATGCCAACATCGGGTCACGTGATCGGCACAGCTCAGTGATGTCATCACTGTGCGCCCCGGTCACATGACCCGATGCCGGAACCGACGCTGGGAGTCATCGCTCAGCTGAAGCACAGAGCGATCATTGGAAGGTGAGTAACAGTTGGTAATTTTACAGTTTCCACGCCAGCGGGAGCCATATAGCTGACATGGGGTGGCCACATCCGGGATGGTGGGGGAATATGTGCCAGCAGGGGACATACAGGGTGACGGTGGGGCTGTGTGTGACAGCAAAGGGGGACATATAGGGTGATGGTGGTGCTATGTGTGTCAGCACAGGGGGACATATAGGGTGACAGTGAGGCTATGTGTGCCAGCACAGGGGGACATATAAGGTGACAGTGGAGCTATGTGTGCCAGCACAGGGGGACATATAAGGTGACAGTGGAGCTATGTGTGCCAGCACAGGGGGACATATAAGGTGACGGTGGGGCTAGGTGTGCCAGCATAGGCGGACATATAGGGTGATGGTGGGGCTGTGTGTGCCAGCACAGGGGGACATATAGGGCGACGGTGGGGCTATGTGTGCCAGCACAGGCGGACATATAGGGTGATGGTGGGGCTGTGTGTGCCAGCAAAGGGGGACATATAGCGTGACAGGGGGCAAGTGCCATCACAGGGGGCCATGATCCAGCACTGGGGGCCATGTGCCATCACAGAGGACCATGTGCCAGCACTAGGTGCCATGTGCCAGCACTAGGGGCCATGTGCCAGCACTGGGGGACATGTGCCAGCACTTGGGGGGACATGTGCCATCACAAGGGGCCAAGTGCCATCACAGGGGGCAATGTGCCAGCACAGGGGGCCACAGGGGAACATGTGCCATCACAGGGGAACAAAGGTAAGATAATGGGACCGTATCCAGGATGCAGGCTATATCCCAGGATGGGGGACCGTGCACCAGGTTGGGGGACAGATATACCAGGGTGGGGGCCATATATACCAGGATGGGGCCATATATATAGCAGGATGGGGGGGCATGTACCAGGATGGATGGAGGACATATATGCTGATTGTAAGGCTGACACTGGCATTATAAGACGGACCCCATTTAACATTAAAAAAAAATTTCTCTGCTCCTTCACCAAATTTGGGAGTGCGTCTTATAATCCGGTGAGTCTTTTAAAGCAAAAAATACGGTAAATAGAAATCCATTAACAAATGCATTTTCCATTAACTCCCATGTTAAAAAAACGAATCCTGAAGAAATCAATTTTTTTTTTTATATGGACAAAAAAAAGTTGTGTTTGCAGAACTATTTTGACAACAGATTGCTGCTGGATCCATTCTAACGGATGATTACTGAAATGTGAACTTAGCCTTGGCTGACACTCCCATAAATCAAACGCTCATGTGTTCTCTGTGAGAAAGCCACTGACTGGACACAGCATAGAGCCATTTGATTCCATGTCCGAAATCAAACATTTTTTACCAACACTCTCTACTGACCATCAGTTGACTGTGTCACCATACACATGAAAATGTTGGCCAAACCCATGGATATCAGCAGATTCAGCCAACATTAGTCTACTGTGTATGGGGCACTTACATGAGCCGAACCCATTAAACTTATCTACAGTTGATATAGAAAGTATTCAGACCCCTTTAAATTTTTCACTCTTTTTTTCATTACAGCCATTTGGTAAATTCAAAGTTTTTTTTTTTCTCATTAATGTATACTCTGCACCCCATTTTGACTGAAAAAAACAGCAAGTCAGACCAAATGAGAATCATGAGGTCAAAGGAACTGCCCAAACAACTCAGAGACAGAATTGTGGCAAGGCACAGATCTGGCCAAGGTTACAAAAGAATTTCTGCAGTACTCAAGGTTCCAAAGAGCACAGTGACCTCCATAATCCTTAAATAGCAGAAGCTTGGGACCACTAGACGTCTTCCTAGACCTGGCCGTCCAGACAAACTAAGCAATCATGAAGAGTCTTGGTGAGAGAGTTAAAGAAAAACCCAAAGATCACTCTGGCTGAGCCCCAGAAATGCAGCAGGGAGATGGGAGAAAGTTCCACAAAGTGAACCATCACTGCAGGCCTACACCAGCCAGGTCTTTATGGCAGAGTGGCCTGATGGAAGCCTCTCCTCAGTGCAAGACATATAAAAGCTTGCATAGAGCTTGCAAGAAAACACACGAAGGACTCATAGACTATGAGAAATAAGATTATCTGGTCTGATGAGACAAAGATAGAACTTTTTGGTGATAATTCTAAGGGGTATGAGTGGAGAAAACCAGGCACTGCTCATCACCTGCCCAATACAATCCCAACAGTGAAACATGTTGGTGACCGCATCATGGTATGGGGATGTTTTTCAGCTGCAGGGATAGGATGACTGGTTGCATTTGAAGGAAACAAGAATGCGGCCAAGTAAAGAGATATCCTAGATGAAAACCTCTTCCAGAATGCTCTGGACCTCAGACTTGGCCGAAGGTTCACCTTCCAACAAGACAATGACTCTAAGCACACAGCTAAAATAACAAAGGAGTGGCTTCAGAAAACATTTCTGACCATTCTAGACTGGCCCAGCCAGAGCCCTGACCTAAACCCAACTGGGCATCTCTGGAGAGACCTGAAAATGGCTATCCACCAACGTTCACCATCCAACCTGATGGAAATGGAGAGGATCCCCAAATCCAGATGTTGAAAACTCATGACTGTACTAGCTCAAAAAGGTGCTGCTACTCAATACTGAGCAAAGAGTCTGAATATTTATAACTATGTGATATTTCAGTTTTTCTTTATTAATAAATTTGCACAAATATCTACATTTTTGGGGGTTTTTTCAGTCAAGATGGGCTGCAGAGATGAGAAAAAATGAACTTTTTTGAATTTACCAAATGGCTGCAATGAAACAGAGTAAAAAATTTAAAAGGGTCTGAATACTTTCCGTACTCATTGTATTGTCAACAAGTTATCAGGTATTTATCAAGGCAAAGATAATTATAGTTATGTGTGAACACTACTGCGTTATTCCAGACGTTGGGGGCCATATACATCACAGAAGATGCTGGTGGCATAAAGAGCACAATGGGGCACATAACAGCATTATGGAGCAGAGGAGGCACTGGAGGGTAAATACATCATTGGGGGCACATACAGCATTGGTGGAAATATAAAACACTGGGGGGCACAGACATTCTTGGGACACATTCTGTACTGGGGGCACATACGGTACTTCGGACAAGTGGCAGCTGCATCACGTTTGTGGAACTAGGGCGTATTTTGCACTGACCCCAACTGCAAAGTGTGTCCTCATCTCATGCTGGTAAGCACACACATTCATCAGCGAACACATAGCCTGAGGTATACAGCACCTGGGTGGTACATGGAGCCTAAGGCATACTGTACACGGGTACACAGGGCCAGTTGTAAACTGCACATGGGTACACAGGGCTAGAGGCATAGTATACAGCACAAGGGTAAATTGAGCCAGAGGCATAGTATACAGTACATGGGTAATCTGGGCGAGAGGCATAATATACAGCACACGGGTACACGGGGCCAGATGTACACTGCACACAGGTACACAGGGCTAGAGGCATAATATACAGCACACGGGTACACGGGGCCAGAGGCATAGTATACAGCACACGGGTACACGGGGCCAGAGGCATAGTATACAGCAGAAAGGTAGATAGAGCCCAAGGCATACTACACAGCACATGGGTACACGCCATCTGAGGCATAGTATACAGCACATGGGTACATGGGGCCAGAGGCATAGTATACAGTACACAGGGCCCAAGGCATAGTATACAGCACATGGGTACATGGGATCTGAAGCATAGTATACAGCACACGGTACATGGGGCCAGAGGCATAGTATAGAGCACTCAGGTACACGGCGCCAGAGGCATGGTACACAGCACACGGTAAACGGGGCCAGAGGCATAGTATACAGCACACAGGATCTGAGGCATAGTATACAGGACACAAGTACATGGGGCCAGAGGCACAGTATACAGTACACGGGTACACAGGACCAGAAGCATAGTACACAGCACACGGGTACACGTGGCCAGAGGCGTATGACACACAGTTACACGGGGCCAGAGGTGTACGGCACATGGGTACACGGGGTCAGAGGCGTGCGATACACACGGGTACATGGAAGCAGAGGTGTACAACACAGACGGTACACGGGACCAGAGGTGTTTGAAACACAGGTACACGGGGTCAGAGGCGTACGACATATGGGTACATGGGGTCAGAGGCATACGACACATGGGTAAACGGGGTCCGAGGCGTACGACACACGGGTACACAGGGGTCAGAGGCATACGACACATGGGTAGTTAGGGGCCAGAGGCGTACAACACAAGGGTTTCATGGCGCCAGAGGCGTACGACACAAAGGGTTCCTGGGGCCAGAGGCATATGACACATGGATGCACGGGGCCAGAGCAAAAAGGAGATCCAGCAACACATCCAAAGGAAGATGGATAAAAATCAACATGGAAATATTTAATTTTAACATGGCTTCACATGATTTTTATCTCCCTCCCTTGGCTATGTTGCTGGATGCAGCTCCTTCTTATTGCTGACAGTCCTCATCCCTGCACGGCCGGCTGGAGAAGTAGCGCAGAACAGACGCTTTATTTACTTATTCTGACACCTTTTATGTTTACTCACTGACCTCTTGGAGGTGGAGGAATTGTGTACTTAAGATGTGCAGGAGCTGATTGTAATCCTCAGGGAGCTGGACAGCACAGAGGCTCCTGCCACACAGAACGTCTCACACTGACTATGTTGCACGTCGGAAACAATTCCGGCGCGCACCTCTGAAGATTTAAAAGGACCACGCCACAAAAGGAGCAAAGTGGCCGCGGGCCGGATCAGGTAACATGGCGGGCCGGGGACGGCCCAGGGGCCGGACGTTCCCCACCCCTGCTATAGGCAATGAAGGTCATTCTAACTATAAGGCAGCTTATGCATGTTTGTGAAACATTCAGGGAAACATGCCAAAGTCAAGGACTTCTCGAAAATGGCGCACACTGGGACTTGACTCTCAGTGAAACAACAGCTACAGAAAACCCAAAGCGACTAAGACATATCTTTGCTATTCTTCTAATAATCTTTAACATTTCAAATCCCTTGGAGATATGGACAAAATACAAAACTGATCTCAGTGAGGACCAGAGGCCAATTAAGAGTAGCCAGGGCCCCCAAATACCAAATATTATGTGACATGTCACATGACCAACTTTTGAAAAGTCCTGTGATAGGTCACATGATTAGCACACAGTGAAAGAACAGTAGAGGCAAAAGAACAACATTGGCGCGAGGAGAAGGCACACAGCCCCCAGCACACAGCAGAAGGTGGCACACATCCCCTAGCATACAGCAGGAGGCGGCACACAGCCCCCAGCATACAGCAGGAGGCAGCACACAGACCCCAGCATACAGCAGGAAGCGGCACATAGACCCCAGCATACAGCAGGAAACAGCACACAGCCCCTCTATACAGCAGGAGACCACATACAACCCGTAGCTCCAAAAAATGATAGCATCAACAAGATCAATCTTTAAATTCTAAGTCTCCTTAAAGGTGTGCGCAGGACCTACAAGTCACAAGATACAGTGACAGACCTGAGTTCCTCAACTCCGTGGAACCACAAGGACTTCCTCCGTATAACCTCTTTCTAAAACCTGGAGCACCTATTCTGCTTTTGAGAAATTTAGATCCACCAAACCTATTTAATGGAACAAGAATAAAAATAAGAACCTGTTTCTGCATGTACGGTAATTGAAACAGCCATTTTGACAGTATGTGCCAAAGGAGAGGACATTTTCATTCCAACAAATTCATCTGATTTTCCTTTCGATTTTAAATGCATCCAGTTTCCAGTTCGATTGGCATTTGCAATGTCCATTTACAAGGCTAAGGAACAGTCCTTGAAAGTAGCAGGAATTGATTTGCACTCTCTATGCTTTTCTAATTGTCAACTTTATGTGGCCTGTTCAAGAGTTGGAACTGCCAAAAATCTGTTTGTCTGTGTTGTTTATCAGAAGGCTCTTGAATAACGAGTTACAGATAAAGTGCTTCACATTATTGGGGTAATCATTTAGTTTGTGTAGCATATCTGTGGTGTTGAGTATATGATGTGAAATGCTTCAATTACTTTACTTTTTATAATATATTTTCTGTATATTTACTTTGTGACTTTTATGTGCAAAATATTTTTGTTAAACCATTCTATTCGGTTATAGCTTAGAACAGTTAGTTACTCTCCAGGGCAACACCGGGTGCTACAGCTAGTATCCATATAAGGCTTGGTTCATAGCTACTCTGTGCTCCATGATGAGCACCGTGTCAGGGTTCTCATCTAAATCCCTAAAAAACTTTATTGAATCAGAAACCCTAATGGAGCTACTCAATGTCCCCAATCGCCTTCTTCTGACCAGATCTGGCTGTGACTCACTACAATGACTCTCTCAGAAGCTCCCTGGACCAAGTAGTGCCCCTCACCCTCAGAACCTCCAAACATAGAATAAAACAGTCTTGGCTCACATCACAAACTCGATTCCTCCAGCCATGCTCCAGGAGTGCTGAATACCTATGGAGGAAAACTCGCTCATCAGAAAACTTTATCCATTATAAATTCATGCTAAAACCTACAACTCTGCCCTTCACCTTGCCAAACAGATCTACTTCACCACCCTGATCTCCTCACTATCCAACAATCAAAAGAAAACTCTTTGACACCTTTCACTCTCTCCTCAGTCCTAAAGTGCAGGACCCTATCACTGACCTCTGCTGATGATCTGGCTTCTTACTTTATGGAGAAAATAGACAACATCCGCCAGGAAATCAGCTCCCAGCCTCCAAGCACTGTTACTCACCACATTTTCTCCGGGTCACTCTCCACATTTGACCCAGTTACAGAAGAAGTAGTCTCCAAGCTCCTCTCTTCCTCTCATCCCACTACATGCACCACTGACCCCATTCCCTCACAACTACTCCAGTCCCTCTCTCCGTTCGTCACTACTCAGCTAACCAAAATCTTCAATCTCTCCCTCCTCTCTGGCATCTTCCCCTCTTCCTTCAAACATTCTATCATTACTCCATTACTAAATAAAACTTCTCTTGACCCATCCTGCACAAATAACTATAAACCAGTCTCCAATCTACCCTTCATCTCTAAACTCCTGGAGCACCTGGTCTAAACCCACTCACTCTCTTCTAGATCCATTACAGTCTGGTTTCCGCCCCCTACATTCTACAGAAACTGCCCTCATCAAAGTGACCAATGACCTTCTGATGGCAAAACGTAATGGTGAACACTCTCTGCTTATTCTTCTTGACCTCTCTGCAGCTTTTGACACGGTTTACCACCATCTTCTACTCTCTATGCTGAACTCCATTGGCATAAAGGACACCACTCTCTCCTGGTTCTCTTCAATCTTTCTGACCGTTCTTTCAGTGTATCATTCACTGGCTCCACTTCCTCCGCTCTTCCTCTCACTATTGAAGTCCCTCAGGGTTCAGTCCTTGGCGCTCTTTTCTTCTCTCTCTATACGGCGCCGATTGGATAGACCATCAGCAGATTTGGCTTCCAGTACTATCTCTATGCTGATGACACACAATTATACACTTCAGTCCCTGACCTTACCCCTGCTGTATTACAGAACACCAACACGTCTAGCTGCAGTTTCCAATATCACGTCCACTCTACACCTGAAACTCAACCTTTCCAAAACTGAACTTCTTCTGCTCCCGCCCTCCACTAACCTCCCTAAATCTGATATTTCTCTCAGTGTGCTGGACCACGATAACGCATAGGCAGCAGACTCGCTGTTTGGGTGTTATGTTTGACACCGATCTCTCACTCACCTCCCATATACAATCTCTCATTCGCTCTTGTCGCTTGCACTTGAAGAACATTTCTAAAGTCCGCCCCTTTCTCACCATGGAAACAACAAAAACCCTCACCATGGCCCTAATCTATTCCCGCCTTGACTACTGCAATTCTCTATTAATCGGCCTCCCCCTCTCTAAACTTTCCCCTCTTTAGCCCATCCTTAATGCAGCAGCCAGGATCACCTACCTGGCCATTCGTTACTCAGATGCCTCCACTATGTGCCAGTCACTGCACTGGCTGCCTATACACTACAGGATCCGATTCAAACCTCTAGTTCTCACCCACAAAGCTCTTCACAGTGCAGGACCTCCCTACATCTCCTCCCTCATCTCTGTCTATTATACCACCCGTTCTCTACATTCTACAAATGACCTTCGACTAACATCTGCACTAATCCGATCCTCCCACTCCCAGCTCCAATATTTCTCCCAAGCTGCACCAATTCTCTGGAATGCTCTACCCCAAGAAATCAGGACTATCCACAACTTGCATAGCTTTAGACGCTCTCTAAAAACACATCTTTTTAAGGCGACCTATCATGCTCCCTAATATAAGTTCTTTGTATTGTATATAGCACATTCACTATCTCTCTGGTCATAACTCTTCTTCAAACTCCACCAAACCATTAATTTCTATCCCCCCCTTCCTCAAGATGCCCGGACCATCACTGTATTAAGCCCCTGCACTTTGTATAAGCCCCATCTCGTTGTAGATTGTAAGGTCTTTTGAGCAGGGTCACCCTTATTTTTGCTTTATTATATTGTACTTTTTACATTGATTCCATGCTTGTATCTAATTGCTGTACTGTATTTTTTACATTGTTTCTCTGCTTTATTTATTGTACGTTTTATATCAATTCTCAGGTTAGTGTATTAGATTTTTACATTGATTCTCTACTTTAATTACTTACTGTATTGTATATTTTCATTGTTACCCATGAATGTTTGTATATCACTGTATTATAAAGCGTTGCAGAATATGTTGGCACTATATAAATAAAGATTTATTATTATTATTAACCAGATGGTGGCCCGATTCTAATACATCGGGTATTCTAGAATATGTGGGTGTACGGCAGTGCGGGTGTACGGCGGTGACCGTCTCAGTTCTCACCCGCTCCAGGCTTCTGTCCAGCCGCCTCTCACCCTAGCATGTCTTCTTCCTCCAGCATAGACGACAACAATTCCAAGGCCTCAGGGGGCGGAGATAACAGGGGGCATCAAAGTAGGCGTGTCCAAGCGCATAGCCCTGATGTGGTGGGCGTGCCCTTGTTCATGGCCATTACGACGCCCCCTTTGGTAGCTCCACCCCCACTCCCCGCGGCCTTTGGATTTCTGGAGTCAATGCCACGAAAAAAAGAAGAAGAATGGCGAGGTGAGCGGCGGGCAGATGGAGCATAGAGCGGCGACCGGTGGGGAGTGTTGAGCGGGTGAGCAGCGGGCTGGAGACCGAGCGGAGGGGGGCCGGGAGACCAGGCGGATTGTGCCTGTTTCGCTGTAATGGAAATCCTGCGTTGCTGATTGGTTGTGCCCAGCCAGCCGCGAACAATCAGTGACAATTAGAGACAGTGTGACGTGAGTGCAAGGTGAGTGCAGGGCTAACTGTGAGGTGAGTGCAAGGTGAATGTAGGGCTAAGTGTGACGTGAGTGCAGGGCAGAGTGTGACGTGAGTGCAGGTGCAGGGCAGAGTGTGACGTGAGTGCAGGGCAGAGTGTGACGTGAGTGCAGGGCAGAGTGTGACGTGAGTGCAAGGTAGAGTGTGACGTGAGTTTAGGGCTAAGTGTGACGTGAGTGCAGGTGCAGGGCAGAGTGTGACGTGAGTGCAGGGCAGAGTGTGACGTGAGTGCAGGGCAGAGTGTGACGCGAGTGCAGGGCAGAGTGTGACGCGAGTGCAGGGCAGAGTGTGACGCGAGTGCAGGGCAGAGTGTGACGCGAGTGCAGGGCAGAGTGTGACGCGAGTGCAGGGCAGAGTGTGACGCGAGTGCAGGGCAGAGTGTGACGCGAGTGCAGGGCAGAGTGTGACGTGAGTGCAGGGTGAGTGTAGTGGTGGGTGAGTGTGAGTGTAGGGTGTGTGGGTGTAAGTGGTCTGCAGTACCTGGCTCCTGGTGCTGTGTGCGTTTAGCTTAAGGACCTCTGGTGATGTCACAGCCATGTGATCTTGCTCTGGCCATGATTGTGACATCATTAGAGGTCCTGTAAGTATAGAGCCCCCGTCACACATAACGATGCACCAGCGATACCGATAACAATACGACCTGGCCAGGATCGCTGGTGCGTCGTTTTCACATTGCTGTTCATTTCAAATAGCGGGACAACAGCACTACACTCACATAACGGGCGGGAAAGCTGACAGTGAAGGCGGCTTTCCCGCCCGTTATGTGAGTGTAGAGCTGTCATCTCTGTCACGTCAATCCCATGTCGCTGATGCGTCGCCAGTGCTTTTTTTGTAAAAAAAAACATATTTGTCGGTACGCATTTCAGATTAATTTCCCCTATGCCCAGGGGTGCAGCAAGGCTCTCTGCCGCTTGAGCCCAGGAGAGGATCGGGAATGGTGGGGTTGCTGTTGGCGGCCGCGGGTGAGGAACGGGGGGTGCTATCGGTAGCCGCCACTGGTGATTTTACCTTATGCAGCCGGCGCACGTCACACAGGGAGCCGGCTGCATGGTGCAGGCGCCGCGCCCTTCTGCTCTGCGGCTCCCCCACCTCCATGCTGCCTGAGCCTAAAGGCTCATATTGACCATTGGACAGTGCGGCCCTGCCTATGCATGGCACACGTCTCCTATGCATGGCACACATCCATTATGTATGGCACACATCCATTATGCATGGCACCCATCCCCTATGCATGGCACACGTACCCTATGCATGGCACACGTACATTGTGCATGGCACACGTCCATTATGCATGGCACACGTCCCTTATGCATGGCACACGTCCCCTATGCGTGGCACACGTCCCCTATGCGTGGCACACGTCCATTATGCGTGGCACATGGACATTATGCGTGGCGCACGGCCATTATGCGTGGCGCACGGCCATTATGCATGGCACAAGTCTATTATGCATGGCACATGTCCCCTATGCGTGGCACACGTCCCCTATGCGTGGCACACGTCCCCTATGCGCGGCACACGTCCCCTATGCGCGGCACACGTCCCCTATGCGCGGCACACGTCCCCTATGCGCGGCACACGTCCCCTATGCGCGGCACACGTCCCCTATGCGCGGCACACGTCCCCTATGCGCGGCACACGTCCCCTATGCATGGCACACGTCCCCTATGCATGGCACACGTCCCCTATGCATGGCACATGCCCCCCTGAGTTAGATATGGCCCCCATGCTGCTGCCATAGGAAAATAATAAACTCTATACTTACCTCCTCCTCCAGCGCTGATCTTCCGCCAGTCTCCTTCCGTGTAGCTGTGATCGGGCAGAGATAATGCTGCAGAGCTCCTCCACTTCCTGGCTCTGTGCGGTCATGTGATCGGCACAGCAGAGAGTGACATCATCTCTGAGTGCGATCACAGCAGCAGCCGGGAGACCGGAGAGACACCGGAGATCAATGCTGGAGGAGGAGCCAGGAGGTAAGTATACAGTTTATTATTTTACTATGACAGCAGCATGGGGGCTATATCTAACATGGGGGGCATGTGCCATCACAGGGGGGGCGCAGGACCATATATTATGCGCCGCTCCCCCAGCCCATCACTGCGGTGCAGTTTCAGCACCACGGTGATGGAGAGCGGCTATGCATATTATATGAGCGGGAGTAGGAGATCTCCCGCTGCCTCCTGCAGCCTCCACCAGCTCGCCCCAGCTCACATTTTCCGGTACACCGTACCGTCGCAAAAAAAGCACTGTGCTCGCCGCGGACCTCTGTGCCGCAGGTAGCCGCGGCTGAGCTCTGGTCAGCGGCTCACCAGCCGGGAGGTGACCAGGCCGGTCATCTCCCCGCTGGCTTGCGCGCACTGCGGCCACCGTCGGCCGGACCCGTGAGTCCCGGCGACAACGGCGCTGACGCGCTGCTGTCGCCGGGCTGCAAATTGGCGTGAAATTCGAACTTTGAATTCGCGCGCCTAAATGCATAGTCTGCATTCATTGGTAGCCGCCTCCGGCAGCCACTTATGAGCGGCCTCTGGCACGCGATTTCGGCTTCAGACAGACGCCTTAGCAATTATACAGTAGATAATCACCTTATACACCATTTGGCTTCCATATTAGCATGTTTGCCTTTATTAAACCTATACAAAAGTGTTGTGAATTTTGTGTTTGCCTACAAAAGATGAATACTGCCTGAATGGAAGTCCACTAAGCTGAAAGAGACTTAGTCTGAATCATTATAGTGAATGTCGTTCTCTGAATTCTGTTTTTCAGCATTAAGCATAGTGTGTGCCAAGGCTTTCTCCAAATATGTACCACTCTTGAAGCCATTCCACAGTCTTCATAGTTACCGTGTTTCCCCGAAAGTAGGACCCCCCCGAATGTAAGGAAGGCTAGGGGGGAGGGGGGCCTGCTAATATAAGCCCCCCCCCCCGATTGTAAGGCCTCCTAGCAGGGGGGTCGCTGTGGAATGTAAGGCCGCCGCCTCCCGGTACCTTATGGGCCGCTGCTATCCTCCGGTGTGGCTCCCCGCTGTCCCCCGATGTGTCCAGGATCCTCCAGTGTCCCCTGTGTCCCCCAGGTGCAGCCGCGCTGGAGCAGATGGGGTTAATCACAGCCTAACTTTCTGTGTGCCCCTGCTCAACTCCGCCCAGCCTGACGTCACAGCAGCCCGGCTCGAGCTCTGATTGGCTCCCAGGAAGCAGCAGGCGCGGCGAGATGACGATGTGACCTCTGATTGGCTCGTCATCTGGCCGCGCCCGCTGGTTCCTGGGAGCCAATCAGAGCTCGAGCCACGCTGCTGTGACGTCAGGCTGGGCGGAGTTGAGCAGGGGCACACAGCAAGTTAGGCTGTGATTAACCCCATCTGCTCCAGCGCGGCTGCACCAGGGAGACACAGGACACTGGAGGAGCCTGGACACACCGGAGGACAGCGAGGACAGCGGGGAGCCACACCGAAGGCCGGGGGAGCCGGTAAGAAGCGGTTTGCGTGTGTATGTGCGTATGTGTGTGTGTGTGTATGTGTGTTTGTGTATGGGTGGGTGGGTGTGTGTGGATGGGAGGCTGCAGTGGCTGGGGCTGCCAATGTAAGACGCCCCCCCTGAAAGTAAGACAGGGTGCCACTTTTGGCCCCCCAAAAAATGTAAGACAGAGTCTTACTTTCGGGGAAACACGGTAGGTCCAGAAATATCTGGACATTGACAAAACCTTCATGATTTGGGATCCGCATACCACTATTTAATTTTGTTTTTAAATTAAAAAACAGATCCAATTCTGGTGAAGACATTCAGGTTTAAATAAAGGAATGGAAATAAAAAATCCTGTGAAAAGTTTAGGAATTACAACCATTTTCTACAAAGCCTCATTCCAGGAGATCAAAAGTAACTTTACCATAAATAAAATGTTAATGTTTAATACTTTGTGCACAATTCTTTGCAGGCAATGATTTCCTGAAGCCTGGAAGCCATAGACGTCACCAAACACTGGGTTTTCTGCTTTGTAGTGCTTTGTCGGGACTTTATTAGAGCCGACTTCAGTTGTTGCTTGTTTGTGGGTCTTTCTGCCTTTTGAGTGTCAAAATACAAAAGTTTTCTAGAATCGAAACCCTTATTGGCTAACCAGAAAAATAATATTCGCAAGCTGTGAATTTCTGGGGCAAATGTATAACACTTAAGAGATGTTACAACAGGACATTTGTGCATGGGAAAGATTGAGTGATGTCTCCCAAAAATAAACTAAGGAAATATAGTAACACTAGCTGTGAGCCTGATGCAAATGTATCGGGATTCTAGAACGTGCATTAATTAGATTATAGTAGCTATATTATTTTTTTTTTATTTTTTTTATTTACATTTTTTTGAATAACTTAATGTTATGAATATTTTATTTATTTGTTTTTTTTTATTAGAATTAGTTAATGTTATGAATTTTTATATGGAATATTTTTTTTTATTATTTATTATGTTATTACTAGCTGTGAGCCCGATGCAAATGCATCGGGATTCTAGAATGTGCATTAATTTGATTATAGTAGTTATAGCTGTTAGCCTGATGCAAATGCATCGGGTATCTAAAATATGTTTATTGTTTTTTTAAAGATTTTTAAATAATAATCGCATCATCAATAGCAATAATATAAGCCATAGCATTATTATTAGCAGTGATAGCAGTATTAATAGCATTATTAGCAGTATTATGAGCATAAATAACAGTATTAATAGCATTAATAGCAATTATTATAGCATTAATAGCATTATTAATAGCATTATTAGCATTAATAATAGCATTAATAACATTATTAATAGCATTAATAGCATTATTATTAGCATTAATAGCATTAATAATAGCATTATTAGCATTAATAATAGCATTAATAACATTATGAATAGCATTAATAGCATTATTATTAGCATTAACAGCATTAATAATAGCATTATTAGCATTAATAATAGCATTAATAACATTATTAATAGCATTAATAGCATTATTATTAGCATTAATAGCATTATTAATAGCATTAATAGGATACATATTAGCATTAATAGCATTAATAGCATAATTAATAGCATTAATAGCATTATTAATATCATTAATAGCATTATTATTAGCATTAATAGCATTAATAATGGCATTATTAGCATTAATAATAGCATTAATAACATTATTAATAGCATTAATAGCATTTATTATTAACATTAATAGCATTATTATTAGCATTAATAGCATTAATAATGCCATTAATAGGATAAATATTAGCATTAATAGCATTAATAGCATAATTAATAGCATTAATAGCATAATTAATAGCATTAATAGCATTATTAATAGCATTAATAGCATTATTATTAGCATTAATAGCATTAATAGGATAAATATTAGCATTAATAGCATAATTAATAGCATTAATAGCATTATTAATAGCATTAATAACATTATTATTAGCATTAATAGCATTAATAATAGCATTATTAGCATTAATAATAACATTAATAACATTATTAATAGCATTAATAGCATTATTATTAGCATTAATAGCATTAATAATGCCATTAATAGGATAAATATTAGCATTAATAGCATTAATAGCATAATTAATAGCATTAATAGCATTATTAATAGCATTATTATTAGCATTAATAGCATTAATAGGATAAATATTAGCATTAATAGCATTAATAGCATAATTAATAGCATTAATAGCATTATTAATAGCATTAATCGCATTATTATTAGCATTAATAGCATTAATAATAGCATTATTAGCATTAATAATAGCATTAATAACATTATTATTAGCATTAATAGCATTATTATTAGCATTAATAGCATTAATAGCATTATTATTAGCATTAATAGCATTAATAATACCATGAATAGGATAAACATTAGCATTAATAGCATTAATAGCATAATTAATAGCATTAATAGCATTATTAATAGCATTAATAGCATTATTATTAGCATTAATAGCATTAATAATAGCATTATTTAGCATTAATAGCATAATTAATAGCATTAATAGCATTATTATTAGCATTAATAGCATTAATAATGCCATTAATAGGATAAATATTAGCATTAATAGCATTAATAGCATACATTAATAGCATTAATAGCATTATTAATAGCATTATTATTAGCATTAATAGCATTAATAGGATAAATATTAGCATTAATAGCATTAATAGCATAATTAATAGCATTAATAGCATTATTAATAGCATTAATCGCATTATTATTAGCATTAATAGCATTAATAATAGCATTATTAGCATTAATAATAGCATTAATAACATTATTATTAGCATTAATAGCATTATTATTAGCATTAATAGCATTAATAGCATTATTATTAGCATTAATAGCATTAATAATACCATGAATAGGATAAACATTAGCATTAATAGCATTAATAGCATAATTAATAGCATTAATAGCATTATTAATAGCATTAATAGCATTATTATTAGCATTAATAGCATTAATAATAGCATTATTAGCATTAATAATAGCATTAATAACATTATTAATAGCATTAATAGCATTATTATTAGCATTAATAGCATTAATAATAGCATTAATAACATTATTATTAGCATTAATAGCATAATTATTAGCATTAATAGCATTATTATTAGCAGTAATATCATTATTATTAGCATTTTTTTTTTAATTATTATTTTTTATTTAATTATTTATTATTTTTTATTAATTTTTTTATTATATTTTAATTATTTTTATTATTATTAAATTTATTATTTAGGCTGAGACCCAGTTCTCTTTCAAGTCCGCTAAAGGGCTGATATAATTAGCATATATTTAATTTTTTTATTATTATTTTTATTGAATTATTTATTATTTTTAATTTATTTTTTTATTATTTTGTAATTATTTTTTAATTATTTTTTTTATTATTTAATTTATTTATTTTTTTAAGTGAGAGTGAGACACAGTTCTCATTCAGGTCCGCATTTTTTTTTTTTTTTATTATTATTTTTATTAAATTATTTAATATTTTTTATTTATTTTTTATTATTTTTTAATTATTTTTAAATTATTTTTTTTATTATTTAATTTATTTATTTTTTTAAGTGAGAGTGAGACACAGTTCTCATTCAGGTCCGCATTTATTTATTTTTTTTATTATTATTTTTATTTAATTATTTAATATTTTTTATTTATTTTTTTATTATTTTTTAATTATTTTTAAATCATTTTTTTTATTATTTAATTTATTTATTTTTTTTAAGTCAGACTGAGACACAGTTCTCATTCAGGTCCGCCTTTTTTTTTTTTTTAAATTATTATTTTTATTTAATTATTTATTATTTTTTAATTATTTTTTTATTATTTTTAAATTATTTTAAAATTATTTTTTTTATTATTAAATTTATTTATTTTTTTACTTGCGAGAGTGAGACACAGTTCTCATTGCGGTCCGCCTTTTTTTTTCCCATTGACATACATTACCGGTGTGTCGGCGATTTTATGGCCGGCCACCTGGTTCTATTTGTCGGCCTTAAAATCGCGGACACACCGCTAATGCATGTCTATGGGCAGTCAGCTCGAATTCTGATTGGTCGGCGTTCAATCCGAAATCGGGCTGACTGCCCATAGAGATGCATTAGCGGTGTGTCCGCGATTTTAGGGCCGACAAATAGAACCAGGTGGGCGGCCATAAAATCGCCGACACACCGGTAATGTATGTCAATGGGGAAAAAAAGGCGGACCTGAATGAGAACTGCGTCTCAGTTTTGAGGGGCTCTTCTGATTGGCTGAGGGCAGTATACAGCGACCAATCAGAAGAGGGCCTCAGATCTCATTAAGGTACAATGGCGGATTTTTCGTCCATTGTATCTTAATGAGAAGGAAGAGGACGTCGAAGGTGGAAGTTAGCGAAAAGAAGAGAGAAGACCCCCGGGGCCGGAGGAAGAGGACGCCTGGCCGGACGGAGGATCAGATGACAAAGAAGACATGTAAGTATGTGCGGACATGGGGGGGCTGTGCGGGACATGGGGTCGGGCTGTGCGGACATGGGGTCGGGCTATGCGGACATGGGGTCGGGCTGTGCGGACATAGGGGTCGGGCTGTGCGGACATAGGGGGCGGGCTGTGCGGACATAGGGGGCGGGCTGTGCGGACATAGGGCGTGGGCTAGGGGCTGTGCGGACATAGGGGGCGGGCTGTGCGGACATAGGGGGCGGGCTGTGCGGACATAGGGGGCGGGCTGTGCGGACATAGGGGGCGGGCTGTGCGGACATAGGGGGCGGGCTGTGCGGACATAGGGGGCGGGCTGTGCGGACATAGGGGGCGGGCTGTGCGGACATAGGGGGCGGGCTGTGCGGACATAGGGGGCGGGCTGTGCGGACATAGGGGGCGGGCTGTGCGGACATAGGGGGCGGGCTGTGCGGACATAGGGGGCGGGCTGTGCGGACATAGGGGCGGGCTGTGCGGACATAGGGGCCGGGCTGTGCGGACATAGGGGCCGGGCTGTGCGGACATAGGGGCCGGGCTGTGCGGACATAGGGGCCGGGCTGTGCGGACATAGGGGCCGGGCTGTGCGGACATAGGGGCCGGGCTGTGCGGACATAGGGGCCGGGCTGTGCGGACATAGGGGCCGGGCTGTGCGGACATAGGGGGCCGGGCTGTGTGGACATAGGGGCCGGGCTGTGGGGACATAGGGGCCGGGCTGTGCGGAGGCGGGTAGCGATTTGCGGCTCAGGCAGCGACTCGCAATGGCCTCGCGGCCATTGCTCGCGCTACCTGAGCGGTAAATCGCTAAGGTTGTAGCCGAGGCTGTGGATGGATTTTGGGCCAGCGGCTCGCAATGGCCTCGCGGCCATTGCTCGCGCAGCATTGGGCGCTTCGCGCCCAATGTTAAATTCGTATCCACATGACGACATCGGAAAGTGCGCGCGGAGGGGCGCTTTTCCGATTCGCGATTATATAATAGATTGTAATTATTATTTAATATTTTTATAATATTATTATTTTTTTTTATTTTAATTGAATTTTTTTTTATTTGAGTAATTTGATTTTCTTAGAATTAGTTAATGTTATTAATATTTTAATTATATATATTTTTATTTTATTTTTTTAATTTTGATTTATTTTATTATTTATGATTTTTATTATTTGTATATTAATTTTTTATTTTAATTAAATTTATTTGTATTAGATTAATTTTTTTTATTTTTAATTAGCGGACGCACTTGCCACAAGTGCAAAACCGCACTTGCCGCACCTGCCGCAAGTCCCCCTATACTTTCTATGGGGATTGCCGCAAGTGTAACGCTTATGCGGCAAACGCGGCAGATGCGGTTACACTTGCGGTGCGGTTGCGGTAATCCCCATAGAAAGTATAGGGGGACTTGCGGCAGGTGCGGCAAATGCGGTTTTGCACTTGCGGCAGGTGCGGCCGCGAAAAAAAACGCGGCTGACTGCGGTTTTTTTCGCGGCCGCACTTGCCGCAAGTGCAAAACTGCACTTGCCGCACCTGCCGCAAGTCCCCCTATACTTTCTATGGGGATTACCGCAACCGCGCCGCAAGTGTAACCGCATCTGCCGCGTTTGCCGCATAAGCGTTACACTTGCGGCGCGGTTGCGGTAATCCCTATAGAAAGTATAGGGGGACTTGCGGCAGGTGCGGCGGCTCAGGCAGCGACTCGCAATGGCCTCGCGGCCATTGCTCGCACTACATGAGCGGTAAATCGCTAATAACCGCAAAACCGCACTTGCCGCACCTGCCGCAAGTCCCCCTATACTTTCTATGGGGATTACCGCAACCGCGCCGCAAGTGTAACCGCATCTGCCGCGTTTGCCGCATAACCGTTACACTTGCGGCGCGGTTGCGGTAATCCCCATAGAAAGTATAGGGGGACTTGCGGCAGGTGCGACGACTCAGGCAGCGACTCGCAATGGCCTCGCGGCCATTGCTCGCGCTACATGAGCGGTAAATCGCTAACTTGGCAAGCGACTCGCAATGGCCTCGCGGCCATTGCTCGCGCTACATCAGCGGTGAATCGCTAACTTTGTAGCCGAGACTCTGGTTCGATTTTCGGCCAGCGACTCGCAATGGCCGCTTTGCGGCCATTGCTCGCACGTGGTGACGTCACAGAGTGACAAAGCCATGGTCTTTTCGGGGTCCGACACGGAAGTGCCTACGGCAATTATATAGTAGATAGTTTTCTTTTTAAGGTTGAAGGAAGATTTTGAGTCCATCTAGTTCAACCCATAGCCTAACATGTTGATCCAGAGGAAGGCAAAAAAAAAAACCCATGTGGCAACACTAAGCTCCACATTGGGGGAAACAATTCCTTCCTGACTCCACATATGGTAATATTATAGTTTTCAAGAAAGGCATCCAGGCCCTTCTTAAATGTTAGTAGTGACTCACTCATTACAACATCATGTGGCAGAGAGTTCCATAGTCTCACTGCTCTTACAGTAAAGAATCCACGTCTGTGATTATGATTAAACCTTCTTTCCTCCAGACGTAGAGGATGCCTCCTTGTCCCTGTCTCAGGCCTAAGAGTAAAGAGATCATTAGAAAGTTCTCTGCACTGTCCCCTCATATATTTATACATTATTATAAGATCACCCCTAAGCCTTTGTTTTTCCAAGCTAAATAACCCCAAGTTTAATAACCTGTCTTGGTATTGCAGACCCCTCAGTCCTCTAATAACCTTGGTCGCTCTTCTCTGGACCCGCTCTAGTTCAGCTATGTCTTTCTTATACACCGGAGACCAGAATTGTACACAGTATTCTAAGTGTGGTCGCACTAGTGACTTGTATAGAGGTAAAATTATGTTCTCCTCATGAGCATCTATGCCTCTTTTAATGCATCACATTATTTTATTTGCCTTTGCAGCAGCTGCCTGACACTGGCCACTAAATGTGAGTTTGTCATCTACCCATACACCCAGGTCTTTTTCAGTGACAGTTTTGCCCAGTGTTTTACAATTAAGCACATAATTATACCTTTTGTTTCCTCTGCCCAAGTGCATGACCTTACATTTATCCCCATTAAAGCGCATTTGCCATTTAGCAGCCCAAGCTTCTAGTTTACATAAATCCTCCTGTAATATAAAATTGTCCTCCTCTGTATTGATTACCCTGCAGAGTTTAGTGTAATCTGCAAATATTGAGATTCTACTCTGTATGCCCCCTACAAGGTCATTAATAAATATATTAAATAGAAGCGGGCCCAACACTGACCCCTGTGGTACCCCACTGTTAACTGTGACCCATTCTGAGTGTGTTCCATTAATGACCACCCTTTGTTTCCTATCACTAAGCCAGTTCTTAACCCACTTACAAATATTTTCCCCTCTCCCCATTGCTCTCATTTTATGTATCAAACTTTTGTGTGGCACCGTATCAAAAGCTTTTGAAAAGTCCATATACACCACATCCACTGCAATTCTTTGGTCCAGTCCTGAACTTCTTCATAGAAGCTTATCAGATTAGTTTGACAGGAACGGTCCCTCGTAAAACCATGTTGATATTGGGTCATGAGGATATTTTTCTTCAGATACTCCAGTATAGCATCTCTTAGAAAACCCTCTAGGATTTTACCCACAGTAGAGGTTAAGCTTACAGGCCTATAATTTCCAAGTTCAGTTTTTGTTCCCTTTTTGAATATTGGCACCACATTTGCTATACGCCAGTCCTGTGGTACAGACCCTGTTATTATGGAATCTTTACAGATTAAAAATAATGGTCTATCAGTACTTAATTTCTGCAGCACTCTGGGGTGTATCCCATCCGGGCCCGGGGATTTGTCAATTTTAGTGATTTTTAGACGATGCCGTACTTCCTGCTGGGTTAGGCAGGTGACATTTAATTGACAGTTTTTGTTATTACTGATCATATTGTCTGTCATGGGATTTTCTTGTGTAAATACTGTTGAAAAAAAAGGCATTGCATATTGGCTTTTTCCTCATTCTCATCCACCATTTTACCCAGATTATTTTTGAAGGGGCCACCACCATCATTTTTTAGTTTCTTACTATTTATGTAGCTAAAAAATATTTTGGGATTATTTTTACTTTCTCTGGCAATGAGTCTCTCTGTCGCAATCTTTGCTGATGTCAATTAAGGTTTTTATTGCATATGCTGATGTGATAGAAGTGATGTCTAAGGGCCACGTCATACGCATCAATTTACTGAACGATGTTGTTTAAGCGACCTGCTTTTTTGATCGCTTAAGCGATATAGTTTGTGCGTCGCTGCGTGTAATCAAACGATTTTTCTTTGAAAAATCAATTGATTGATTGCAGATTTGTGAACATGTTCACAAATCTATCGATGGTCGGCCGGTGGACACGCAGCATCGCTGCGTGTGACACCGGCAGAGCAGCGATGAACGAGTTCCCAGCACCTCGCAGCCTATGCTGGGAGCTCGTATCCATGGTAAACATCGGGTTACTAAGCGCCGCACGGTGCCTAGTAACCCGATGTTTACCGTGGTTACCAGCGTTCTTGCTGGTCCACATCGTTGGTGAGTCTTCCTGTGTGACAGCTCACAAACGATGTGAACGATCTTGTTAGCGATCGCGCGTGCATGTGATCGCTAACAATATCGTTCACTATATTAATGCGTGTGACGTGGCCCCTAGGGTCCCGTCACACTTGGCGATGTTCCAGCGATCCCAATGATACAACCTAGTCAGGATCGCTGCAGCGTCGCAACGTGGTCGCTGGTGAGATGTCAAACAGTCAGATCTACTGAATGACGCAGCAACGATACGGCGAACCGTATAACGATCTCGGCGGTTGTTTGGACCCTGTCACACAGCAGCCAATCTGACGAGTCAGACCTACGTGGCTGAGTTCTGAGTCGCCAACGAGGTCGTTGTTAAGGCGTCAAACACACCGATGCATGCTGCCCAGCGGGAACCCGACGATCAAAAAATGGTCCAGGTCATTCTGACACGATCAGTGATGTCACAGCGGAGATCTGGTCGCTGCTGCGTGTCAAATATAGCGAGATCGCTGGCAAGGTCGCTGGCGCGTCACAAAACCTGTGACGCAACAGCGATCTCGCTATGTGTGACGGGGGCTTTAATGATCTGGTACCTGCCGGTGGAGGTGTGAAGTGTGTCCATGTAGTGTCATAAATCCAGGTGTTAAATTGAGTCCTATTGTTAAATACTGGAACATCCTTATCAGCTTGAATTCTCAGATTTTTGTCTGTCTTCTTTAAAATTACCTTTCAGTATCAAAGACTTTTAAATGTGTCATAATGTGTTGTGATCCAGAGAAATGCTTTTCTAACGATGTGTCTGTGAAGATTCACCCTCGTTTTTAGCTTTTGCTTAGTTTCCCTAAGGCTGGCTTCACATTTGCGTATGGGAAGGCAGCGTATGCTGCGTTTCCATACGCAGTCAAACGCATGCGCACACGCGTTCCTATGTTTAACATAGAAACGCATAGTGCCTGCGTTTGCTGCGTTCGGGTGCGGATGCGGACGATATCTGCTCCTTCCGGTGTCCAGTGTCCGCACCCGGGACGCAGCATGTTGCATTTTTTGTGCGCTCGGGGACCTTGGAAAATCAGCAAGCGTCCCCAAGCGCACAAAAAATGCATTGGCTTCAATGGGTCCGCAGTGTTCTGCGCTTGACAGCGCAGGAGAACGCTGCAGACCCATTGAAAAATCTCCCGGTGGCCGCCGGTGATGTCACAGGAGATCACCGATGGCCACCGGGAGATCAGCTGAGCCTCTGGTGATCTCTTCTTCCCCGCCGCCGGTCATCTGCTAGCGGTGTCGGCGGGGAGAAACAGCTGATTTGACAGCTGTTTGAATCTTCCCGCGCCGACATCTCCTCTCGGTGTCGGCGCGGGAGATTCAAACAGCTGTCAAATCAGCTGTTCTTCCCGCCGACATGTCCCGAAGTTTACCGGCGGCGGGGAGGCGGAGATCTCCAGTGCTGATCTCCGCCCCCGGACACTGCTGATTGGCTGCCGGGCTGCACAGTGATGTGTCCGCAGGCGGACATTATCCGCTGCGGACACATCAAAATGGCCCTGCTTTGCACTGCGTTTGTGTCTGCATGCGATCAGCATGCAGACACAAACGCTAATGTGAAGCCAGCCTTATATAGGTTCCTTTAGGACACCTTGTTCATTGTACCATGTAAACCACATTGGAGGATGTACATGAAAATAAATCCATGATCTTATAGCTCCAATTTATGTTGGTAAAATGTGGGTACAGGTCCTGCATTATTTTACTGCCACAGGGGAATGTGCCTATCTCTGATGGCGATGAGAGGATGCTTTTGACAAGGACATTCTTTAATTTGGGAGGCTGTTTGTACGAGAGAAGTGATAGTTTGGGGATATCTCTTTCAGTCTATGGGATGGAGGAAAATCCTTTTCCCTACTTCTGTACTATGAAAAACAGGTACCAGGAGTTAGCAGGTTCTTTTCTGTCACAATGCAGTTTTCATTTCTCATACTGCGGAGGTAGAATGAAAGATATGCTATGATTGGTGCTATGAACACCACCACACTTGATTGAAGCTGGGGTAAGAAATTCTTCTTTGCCCATGTCAGTCAGACAGCACAGCTTCCATTAATTTCTAACCAAATTAATGACACCAAAATCATTTATCAAAGTTCCCGAAAAGGGGTCTAATTATGGTGCAAAAAAAGCCTATGGAGTCAGTGTTTGTGAAAAAACTGGACGTGATGGAATTTTTACTGAGTTCAGTGATGCAAAGTATATAAAAATCCCCTCCTCCATTTCAAACAATTTTACCATTGCAGACCTGTGAATTATTTCAATCCTATATACCATTACTATGCGGAATGCTCATGGTTTTATATTTCATCTCCTGCTTTGTTATGTCAACATTTTGTTTGTCATTTCTAAGTTTTATGCAACTTTTGCTACTAATAAAATTGACTATTTATTTACCTTTGCCTGTCTATTTGTTTGTGAATAGGCTCTCTAGTGTTTAACCTTTCCACCCACGGACGATTTTCCGCTTTTCCCTCCCCTTCTTCCAAGAGCCATAACTTTTTTTTCTGGCAAAATAGACATATGAGGGCTTGTTTTTTGCGAGAGGAGTTGTCCTTTTGAAAGGCATCATTTATTTTACTATATACTTGTAGTGTACAGGAAAATAAGAAAAAAATTCCAAGCGCAAAAAAAAGTACAATTACACATTGTTTTTTGTTTTTTTTATTCACCATGTTCACTATATAACGTGAAAGTATGATGCCTATTGGTACGAGCTTGTAGATACCAAACATGTAGACTTTTACTGTTATCTAAGTGGTGAAAAAAAATTCTGAATTTTTTACAGAAAAAGAATTGCACTTTTGCAATGTTCTCACTTTTCAGGATCTGGGGCTGTGTGACGGCTTATTTTTTGCATCTTGAGCTGATGTTTCTAATGATACAATTTTTGGGTAGATGAGATGTTTTGATCACCTGTTATTGCATTTTACCACAATGTTGAGGCAATCAAAAAAACATAATTTAGTCATTTGGACTTTTTTTCCTACTACGTAGTTTACAGATCTGATTAATTGATTTTATATTTTGATAGAGCGGGCATTTCTGAATGTGGCGATACCAAATATGTGTGTAAGTATATATATTTTTTAATAGTTTTATTTTCAATGGGGCAAAAGGGGGGTGATTTGAACGTGATTTTTTTAATCATATTTTTAAAAATCTTTTTATTTTTTCTTTATTTCACTTGGCCCACTAGAGAGCCTCAGCACTCTACTGTCTGATTGCATCCCCTGTGTTCAGATGGGCTACAGCACATCTGAACATAGGGGAAATTATCATTTTCTGCTGGTGACCTCACTGGGAGATCCCCAGCAGGAAGTGATGCAGAACAGCTTTCGGGTTCATCAGAGGACCCCGGGCTGTCCGGGTAACAGCGGAGTTCCCGTAATCGCATCACGGGACCTCTGATCATGGTGGGGAACAGCGCGATCCCTGCCGCGAGGCTCAGTGACAGACAGCATGATCCAAAGGATTAACATCACTGATCCGATCGGTGGTGTTAGCTACACATCTCCGCTAAAAAGTATATTTACTTAGAAAATTGGTGAAGTATTCAATACTTATTTTACCCACTGTATATGTATTGTGTAACTAAATGATCTTATAGACTGTCACTTACCTTTGGTCTACATGTCTACTCACACATATATCTGATCCAGAACTTTAATGTCATAGTTTTAAAGGGGTTATGCACTACTAGCACAACCCCTTCTGAATCGACATGTTTCCCCCAGTTAAAATAATAAACCCTGTACTCACCTCCAATTACCCCTGGCTTCCTTCTCCCCGCCTTCAGACACAAAAGTAATTAACAGGAAGTGATCAGCAGCTGCAGCACTCACTTCCTGTTGATAGCTCGCTTGGTCCGAAGGCGGGGAGAAGGAAGTCGGCGGTGATTGGATGTGGAGCTCGAGTGATGGCACGTGAGCCCAGAGCCGCAGTTACCGACACCGCTGAAACAGCGGCAGAATGGGTGGTGAGTACAGGGTTTATTTTAACTGGGGGAAACAAGTCGATTCAGAAGAGGTTGTCCTAGTAGTGGACAACCCCTTCAAGAATACTTTTATATTTTGCACAATGAGAGCAAAACCATCAATTATTCCTCGATTAGTGCACACAGTGTAAACCTATAGTGAGGACATCTAATATATAAAGCTGAATGTGTGTGTGTATGTATGTATGTGTGTGTGTATGTATGTATGTATGTCAGGGATTGGCATCTACACCGTCGCAACTACAGCCACAAAATTTTGCACAGTCACACGTCTGGACCCAGAGAGAGTCATAGGCTATGTTGTGAGGCGAAATTTTAACCCCGCACGTTCCAGTTCACCAAACAATTTTGCCCCTATCTACATAATGGGGAAAAAGTGAATGGAAAAGTGTTGGAGGAAAATCGACAGCTGTCAGCTATAGCCACAAAATTTTGCACAATCACACGTCTGGACCCCGGAAGCGTCATAGGCTATGTTGTGAGGCGAAATTTTTACCCCGCACATTCCAATCCACCAAACAATTTTGCCCCTATCTACATAATGGGGAAAAAGTGACAGTTACCAGTTGACAGTTGTGAATGAGAGGGGCTTAATGATAGCGCCAAAGACTAACAGCACATACCAGTATATAGTCACTAAGGTGGGGCCCCAACATGAAATATTCACCACGCACGGGGACATGTATACACACCACACGCCCACAAAGAGTAACAGCAAGTGTATAGTCGCTAAGGTGCAGCCCCAATATTGGATACTCACCACGCACCCAAACAAACACACACACACCACAAAGAGCCACACACAACACAGAGACACACACACACCCACGGGGACACACACACACACCCTATAGTGACATATGCACTCACCCCACAGGGACACACACACACACACACAACACAGACACACACACCACACAGACCCCCCCCACAGGGACACACACACATACACACCCTATAGGGACACATGCACTCACCTCACAGGGACACACACACACCACAAAGAGACACACACAACACAGAGACACACACACCCCACACAGACACCCCCCCCACAGGGACACACACACATACACACCACAAAGAGACACACACACACCACACAGACCCCCCCCCACAGGGACACACACACATAAACACCCTATAGGGACACACACACACACACACCACAAAGAGAGACACACAACACAGAGACACACACACCCCACACAGACACCTCCCCCACAGGGACACACACATACACACCCTATAGGGACACATGCACTCACCCCACAGGGACATACTCACACACCACAAAGAAACACACACAACACAGATACACACACACCACACAGACCCCCCCACAGGGACACACACACATACACACCCAATAGGGACACATGCACTCACCCCACAGGGACACACACACACCACAAAGAGACACACACAACAGAAACACACACCACACAGACCCCCCCACAGGGACATACACACCCTATAGGGACACATGCACTCACCCCACAGGGAAACACACATACACACACCCCAGGGACACACACACCACACAGACAGGCACAGATGTGCACAAATCACCTCACACAACTCGTCTCATACGTCTGCTATCTTTAATTTCCAAATATAAACATCTGATTAAAAACAGCCAATGTGCAACTCATGCGCCATATAGGGAATTAAGCCAGATGTCAGTCACATGAGCTGTCTATTATGTGTATGTGTGAGGTAACAGGTACTGCCCAGCCGGGGGGAGGGTTTACTGTTGGCTGGAGATTTATTAGGCTGCCTATAGCAACCAATCACAGCTCAGCTTCTATTTTCTTATAGGTCATTAATATGACATATTCAAATTATATTTTGTTATAGCTAAGGGTGCTTTCACATCTGCGTTTTTCGTAATTCGCGGCAGATGCGGTGAAAAAACCGCATCTGCCGTGTTTACCGCATAACCGTTCCACTTGCGGCGCGGTTGCGTTTTTTTCTATGCAATGTATAGGGGGACTTGCGGCAGATGCGGCAAGTGCGGTTTTGCACTTGCGGCAGGTGCGGCCGCGAAAAAAAACCGCAGTAAGCCGCGGTTTTTTTCGCGGCCGCACCTGCCGCAAGTGCAAAACCGCACTTGCCGCACCTGCCGCAAGTCCCCCTATACATTGCATAGAAAAAACCGCAACCGCGCCGCAAGTGGAACGGTTATGCGGTAAACGCGGCAGATGCGGTTTTTTCACCGCATCTGCCGCAAATTACGAAAAACGCAGATGTGAAAGCACCCTAAGGGCCCTTTCACATCAGCGTTTTTCGTAATTCGCGGCAGATGCGGTGAAAAAACCGCATCTGCCGCGTTTGCCGCATAACGGTTCCACTTGCGGCACGGTTGCGGTTTTTTCCATAGGAAGTATAGGGGGACTTGCGGCAGATGCGGCAAGTGCGGTATTGCACTTGCGGCAGGTGCGGCAGAGAAAAAAACCGCAGTAAGCCGCGGTTTTTTTCTCTGCCGCACCTGCCGCAAGTGCAATACCGCACTTGCCGCATCTGCCGCAAGTCCCCCTATACTTCCTATGGAAAAAACCGCAACCGTGCCGCAAGTGGAACCGTTATGCGGCAAACGCGGCAGATGCGGTTTTTTCACCGCATCTGCCGCGAATTACGAAAAACGCTGATGTGAAAGGGCCCTAACATCAGTTATTTATTAACACGGGCGTAGTCGGGTAGTACAGCTAGTATATGTATAAAAGGAAAATAAAGTATTGGCACTGCTTTTAATATTTATTTTGAGTATTTCATTAATCTCGTAGCACTTGCTGGACCTATAGTATAGGACCAAGCTTGAAAAGCTACTGTAGCAACACCAAGATGCCTGTTTGCAACGTCCCCTGTATCTAATATAAAAAGCTGAATGTGTATATGTCTGTGTGTATGTCCGGGATTGGCATCTACACCGTCGCAACTACAGCCACAAAATTTTCCACAGTCACACGTCTGGATCTCGAGAGCGTCATAGGCTATGTTGTGAGGCGAAATTTTAACCCCGCGCGGTCCAATTCACCAAACAATTTTGCCCCTATCTACATAATGGAGAGAAAGTGACAGTTACCAGTTGACAGTTGTGAATGTGAGGGGCCTAATGACAGCACCAAAGACTAACAGCATATACCAGCATATAGTCACAATGGTGGGGCCCTGACATGGAATATTCACCATGTACGGGGACATGTATACACACCAAATGCACACAGAGTAACAGCTAAGGTGGAGCCCCAACATTGGATACTCATCACGCACCGGAACACAAACACACACACCACAAAGAGACACACACAACACAGAGACACACACCACACAGACACCCCCCCCACAGGGACACACACACATACACACCCTATAGGGACACATGCACTCACCCCACAGGGACACACACACCACAGGGACATACACATATACACACCCCACAGAGACACACAGACCCCATAGGGATGGACACACACCACAGAGACACCCCTCCCCCCACAAGGACACACACCACAAGGACACCCCTCCCACTCAAAAGGACACACACCACAGGGACACACAAACAGGGACTCACGCAGACCACTGGGACACACACACCACACAGACAGGCACAGATGTGCACAAATCACCTCACACAACTCGCCTCATATGTCTGGTATCTTTAATTTCCAAAAATAAACATCTGATTAAAAACAGCCAATGTGCAACACATGTGCCATATAGGGAATTAAGGCAGATGTCAGTCAAATGAGCTGTCTTTTATGTGTATGTGTGAGGTAACATATACTGCCCGGCCAGGGGAGGGTTTACTGTTGGCTGGAGATTTATTAGGCTGCCTATAGCAATCAATCACAGCTCAGCTTCTGGAGCCGGCTCTGCCGCTAAGACCTACCTTCCGGCGGCCGGTCACATTACCAGAGACCGCAGTGCACGGCCGGCAGCTTCATTGTTTGGTTCCCAGCCCTGACAGCGTGTATGCTGTGAAGAGCAGAGAGAGCACTGTCTGCAGCCAGGACTTCCTCACACAGCAGGCAGTGCCAGAGCGAGGATGAGGTGTGTGGGCGGGGACAGCACGTGAAGTCCTGCATCCAATCACAGCTCAGCTTCTATTTTCCTACAGGTCATTAATATGACATATTCAAATTCTATTTTGTTATAGCTAACATCAGTTATTTATTAACCCGGGCGTAGCTGGGTAGTACAGCTAGTCTAATATATAAAGCTGAATGTGTGTGTGTGTATGTATGGATGTATGTATGTGTATGTCCAGGATTGGCATCTGCACCGTCACAGCTACAGCCACAAAATTTTGCACAGTCACACGTCTGGACCCCGAGAGCGTCATAGGCTATGTTGTGAGGGAAATTTTAAACCCGTGTGTTCCAATTCACCAAACAATTTTGCCCCTATCTACATAATGGGGAAAAAGTGAAAGAAAAAGTGTTGGAGGCAAATTGACAGCTGCCAGATGTGAACAAGGGGTACTTAAAGAATGAGAGCGATGGCGCCAAAGTGTATATACTAGGGCTGGGCGATTTTGGGAAAAATCTAAATCTCGATTTTATTTAAACCTATGGACGATTTTCGATTTAAATCTCGATTTTTTTTCTTTTTTTTTTTTTTTTTTTTTTTTTGCTTTTCTTTGATGAATAAAGAGAAAAAAACTGAACGGAGCAGGTTCCCCAGGTATATAATCTATGAGGGGGAGGGGATATAGGACCCAGGTATAGAATATATGAGGTGATATAGGACACAGGTATATAATCTGTAAGGAGGGCGATGGGATATAGGACCCAGCAGGTATAGAATATATAAGGAGGGGGGGGGGATACAGGACCCAGGTATATAATCACAGCAGCACAGGGGCTACGCAGCACTGTGCGTACACAGCAGCACAGGGGCTACGCAGCACTGTGCGTACACAGCAGCACAGGGGCTACGCAGCACTGTGCGTACACAGCAGCACAGGGGCTACGCAGCACTGTGCGTACACAGCAGCACAGGGGCTACGCAGCACTGTGCGTACACAGCAGCACAGGGGCTACACAGCACTGTGCGTACACAGCAGCACAGCGGATACGCAGCACTGTGCACACAGCAGCACAGCGGATACGCAGCACTGTGCACACAGCAGCACAGCGGATACGCAGCACTGTGCACACAGCAGCACAGCGGATACGCAGCACTGTGCACACAGCAGCACAGCGGATACGCAGCACTGTGCACACAGCAGCACAGCGGATACGCAGCACTGTGCACACAGCAGCACAGCGGATACGCAGCACTGTGCACACAGCAGCACAGCGGATACGCAGCACTGTGCACACAGCAGCACAGAGGATACTCAGCACTGTGTACACAGCAGCACACTGTAACCATGACAATGTAATAGAAAACTATATTACCAGGCTCTACCATTTCTAAACTACAAGAAACTCATTCATTCTCTTGTGGCCTCAGGCTCTGTTTATTGGTCAGTGGTGCCGTTTTTGTGTCTACTGCAGACTTTACACCTTTCTGTATCTTGCAGCACAACAATGTTTTTTTTGCTATCAGAACTACGAATCCCAGGATGCCTTGCGGTCGGCAGTCACATGACTGGTCCAGGCCCGCAGTGCTTACCTTCTCCAGCAGCACTCTTATGAGCTGCTCATGACTGCGCCGAGCCTCTCTGCCCTGCCGGACATAAGCCGGAGACACGAGCTGCACTCCCGCGCTGAAGCTGTCCCCGTTCATGGCCGGTAACGGGAGTCCACAAACAGAGCCCTGACATGCAACATGACTCAGCCACGATTCAGTCCCGCCCATAATTGTAATTCTGACCAATCAGAGACGAAATTGAGAGAGCAAATCAGATTCTGTGTCAGCCCTGCGCACTGCCGCGAACGCGCTCGCATTAAGCCGCCCGGATCTTCTAAACAGCGGTCCGGCCGCCATTTTTAATCGAATTTAACGATTTGGACTAAAACCAAATCGTGGCCACAGCAGGGGGGCGAATTAATCGAATTAATTCGATTAATCGCCCAGCCCTAGTATATACCGTAGAGTTGCTAAGGTGGGGCCCCGACACAGGATACTCACCACACATGGGGATATGAACATATACACAAAATGCGCCACACACTACCACGTGCTTGAACACATATATCACCCTCAGCACACATTTCACCACACATACACCAACCTCGCCACATACATAATCGCTCTAAAACACACACACAGTCTGGTATTATAATTCAACAATAAAAATCTGATTAATAAGCAGCCAAACTACAAGAACAACAAATGTGCCATATAGGAAATACGGCAACTGTCAGTCACATGACCTGTCTATTATGTGTATGTGTGAGCTAATATATACTTTTAGGGAGGAGGGCTTCCTGTTGCCTGGGGATTTATCAGGCTGCCAATAGCAACCAATCACAGCTCAGCTTCTATTTTTCTACAGTTAATTAATTGGTTAATATAGGCAACAAAGGACATTCTCAGTATAACAAAGCTTGTGTGACGTAATAGGATGTCAGTTAGGGTGTGTTGGTGAAAAGGCTGATGTCAGTCACATTACCTCTATGTGAGAGGATATAGAATCTGCCAGTTACAGACTATTTTTACCACAATAATGCCTCATAAGAAAAGGAATTCCTTGGCACGAATGTCAGCTGATGCGAAAAGAAAAGCTGTATTACGGGCCAATGAAAAATGTGAAGACCGAGAAACAAGGCTGACACACATGAGAACAGCAGCTGCTTCCTCAAGAGCCAATGAACGTTCTGAGGAGAGGGAAGCGAGGCTTGCAGACATGAAAACAAGAGCTGCTTCCTCAAGAGCCAATAAACTTTCTGAGGAGAGGGAAGCGAGGCTTGCAGACATGAAGACAAGAGCTGCTTCCTCAAGAGCCAATGAACTTTTTGAGGAGAGGGAAGTGAGGCTTGCAGACATGGAAATAAGAGCTGCTTCCTCAAGAGCCAATGAACTTTCTGAGGAGTGGGAAGCGAAGCTTGCAGACATGAAAACAAGAGCTACTTCCTCAAGAGCCAATGAACTTTCTGAGGAGAGGGAAGCGAGGCTTGCAGACATGAAAACAAGAGCTGCTTCCTCAAGAGCCAATGAACTTTCTGAGGAGAGGGAAGCGAGGCTTGCAGACATGGTCAACTTTATGGGGCCTGTTGAAGAGTTGGAACAGCCAAAAATCTGTTCGTCTTTGCACCTGAAGGAAGAACTAAAAATGTCGTTTATCAAAAGGGTCTCGAATAAGGAGTAGAAGATTACTTCACATTACTTGGCCAATTTAGTTAAATCTGTGTGGAATATCTGTGGTGTTGAAATATATGTTGTGAAATGCTTCTATTAGCTTAGTTTTTGCCTTTTAATAATTACATTTTTATCTATTTGTTTTGTGGTTTTTGTGTGCACAATACATTTTTGTTAACACATTCTATTTTGTTAACAGCAGTTATTAACCCGGTGAAGTCGGGTAGTATAGCTAGTTAAAAATAATAAATAACTTTATAGGTTACAAAGTTAAGTAAAAATAGATAGGACACTTCTGTTCCCATTCATATTAATAGATCTTGTATTGAATGATTTTATTTCCGTTTTTTTGTCATGACAGAACAGATCCATAAATGGAAATAACTACTTGACATGTGAAGATAGCTTTAGAAGTGATCAGTAACAAACTCTAATCACTGGGTGTCCTATTGTGTCTTTTGAAATTAAGATAGAGCTGGTGAGAGCCCATGCTCTGAGTCCCTATAATGTACTGAAAATAAAAGGAGATACCATATGTAACATATGACATATCAACTAGCTACAAGAGATTATTGAATATGTAAGGGAATTTGTTCAATTAAACAGTTTTCACACAATTTAAAAACAATACAAAGTAAATTGAACAATCATTTCCATTGCCTGCCCTTCTCATTCTAGACCTGTAATAAAAGTATCCATCCAGTGAATCCAGTGTCGTCATTTCTAGTGGCTGGAATGGTGGCTAGGTGCCCTGGCCGGCAACTCTGACAAAGATTATTAGGAGGAACTGAGATTATAAAATCTTCAATAATAAACTCTTATTCTGTTAGAACTCCTTTAATTTTAGCAAATCAGCTGAAATTTTAGATACCAATAATCTGAGCTTTAAAGCACCACTCCACCATTATTTTTTATTAAGCTGCTGGAGTGGTGCTTTAAATCTAAATTCCCTGACCCGGTCTCATACTCACCTTTTGGAGGCTTCATCTTCTATTGCCGATTGGTCTCCTATAATTTGTGACCTGACGGCAGATCCTGTGTCTGCTGGAGCATGCTGGAAGTCACAACTCAATACATCTCTAAAGGTTAAGCCTATATAGTACCTAGTGCCTGGTTTCCAATCTTTCAACCATTTGATTGTATCTTAATATACCATGGAGCACAGCGAAATATAGGCTAAATCAAACTTACAGCACTTATGCCTAATCTAATAGTATGGCCACTTCAAGCGGACCAAAGTGCAATCCAGCACAACAAGGGTTACTAGCAGGGAGGGAGGATGCAGAGGATCTCTTTGAGCACTGGACTCATTGAAGCCGTAATCTGCGAAACGTCCGCCCTACACCACCTCCCCTCCCTGCAATAATGTAACCAAAAATTCCTGGAACAACGGAATCATGTTTTGCACCGCAACCACAACTTGGTGAGTGCCACCTGATTTCTTCATAAACATCTCTACAAGAACCTGATTCTGACTCTCAGAGTTGCATTAAGAATTGTGATGTAACTCTGACTTCCGGCCAGAGATGTTAATCACATGAAGGTGCCGTGGTGCCAGAGCAGTGTTGGGAAAAGGTGAAGCCGCTGGAAGGTGAGTATAATACAGGGGGTCAGGGGACTTGGATTTAAAGTGCCACTCCAGAGCTGAAAAACAAAAAACTGGAGTGGTGCTTTAACTAGGACTGCATTGATATCATTATGAAACATGTCCTTGCCTAATAAACATTTTTGCCACGATAACAAAAAGTAACTTCCAACTAGGAACACTGTCATTAGCAGGGTTTTCCAGTTAACATTTGGGATAGGTGATACCGTACTGATCTGTGGATGTCTAACCAACAGGAGCCACAACAATTGTCACATTTTTTTATTTATTTATTTTATCCTTGATGAGCAACTTTATCCCTATTTTCTAAACAGATCGGATCCCCAATTGCTGCTTCATTCACTGTCTATGGCGCATAATAAATAAATGAAGCAAGTGGTCAGACTTGTGCACTGCCGCTTCATTCTAACGGAAGAATAGTGCCCCACTCTGATGATCAGTGCTGGTACCACTAGGCAACATTTATCACCTTTCTCTTGGATGTGTTAACATTATTTCACAGTGCACCCCCAGTTTGTTAATTTCTTTTCAGGAATGCCTTCTTGTACTAGGAACAGGTTCACTTCATAGAAAATGCTTCTTACAATTATGTAAGACCTGGGCGAATTAGACATGTTAAAAATGCCTTGGTTTAACCAGGGGCAGCACCTTTTACCCATAGATAATGTTCTCTTTATTAGGATCCTGCTTTCCTAATGAGAAAGGTCTTTGGCTAACCAACAACACTTTTATTAAGAACTGTTTTCTTCCAACCAAGAATGTCCCTGGCTAACCAAGGACGTCTTCCAAGCAGGAATGTCCCTGGCTAACCAAGGACTTCTTCCAACCAGCAATGTCCCTGGCTACCCAAGGACTTCTTCCAACCAGCAATGTCCCTGGCTAACGAAGGACTTCTTCCAAGCAGGAATGTCCCTGGCTAACCAAGGACTTCTTCCAAGCAGGAATGTCCCTGGCTAACCAAGGACTTCTTCCAAGCAGCAATGTCCCTGGCTAACCAAGGACTTCTTCCAAGCAGGAATGTCCCTGGCTAACCAAGGACTTCTTCCAAGCAGGAATGTCCCTGGCTAACCAAGGACTTCTTCCAAGCAGGAATGTCCCTGGCTAACCAAGGACTTCTTCCAAGCAGCAATGTCCCTGGCTAACCAAGGACTTCTTCCAAGCAGCAATGTCCCTGGCTAACCAAGGACTTCTTCCAAGCAGCAATGTCCCTGGCTAACCAAGGACTTCTTCCAAGCAGCAATGTCCCTGGCTAACCAAGGACTTCTTCCAAGCAGGAATGTCCCTGGCTAACCAAGGACTTCTTCCAAGCAGGAATGTCCCTGGCTAACCAAGGACTTCTTCCAAGCAGCAATGTCCCTGGCTAACCAAGGACTTCTTCCAAGCAGGAATGTCCCTGGCTAACCAAGGACTTCTTCCAAGCAGCAATGTCCCTGGCTAACCAAGGACTTCTTCCAAGCAGCAATGTCCCTGGCTAACCAAGGACTTCTTCCAAGCAGGAATGTCCCTGGCTAACCAAGGACTTCTTCCAAGCAGCAATGTCCCTGGCTAACCAAGGACTTCTTCCAAGCAGCAATGTCCCTGGCTAACCAAGGACTTCTTCCAAGCAGGAATGTCCCTGGCTAACCAAGGACTTCTTCCAACCAGGAATGTCCCTGGCTAACCAAGGACTTCTTCCAACCAAGAATGTCCCTGGCTAACCAAGGACGTCTTCCAACCAGGAATGTCCCTGGCTAACCAAGGACGTCTTCCAACCAGGAATGTCCCTGGCTAACCAAGGACGTCTTCCAACCAGGAATGTCCCTGGCTAACCAAGGACGTCTTCCAACCAGGAATGTCCCTGGCTAACCAAGGACGTCTTCCAACCAGGAATGTCCCTGGCTAACCAAGGACGTCTTCTAACCAGGAATGTCCCTGACTAACCAAGGACTTCTTCCAAGCAGGAATGTCCCTGGCTACCCAAGGACTCTTCCAACCAGGAATGTCCCTGGCTAACCAAGGACGTCTTCCAACCAGGAATGTCCCTGGCTAACCAAGGACGTCTTCCAACCAGGAATGTCCCTGGCTAACCAAGGACGTCTTCCAACCAGAATGTCCCTGGCTAACCAAGGACGTCTTCTAACCAGGAATGTCCCTGGCTAACCAAGGACTTCTTCCAAGCAGGAATGTCCCTGGCTACCCAAGGACTTCTTCCAAGCAGCAATGTCCTGGCTAACCAAGGACTTCTTCCAACCAGGAATGTCCCTGGCTAACCAAGGACGTCTTCTAACCAGGAATGTCCCTGGCTAACCAAGGACTTCTTCCAAGCAGGAATGTCCCTGGCTACCCAAGGACTTCTTCCAAGCAGCAATGTCCCTGGCTAACCAAGGACTTCTTCCAAGCAGGAATGTCCCTGGCTAACCAAGGACTTCTTCAAGCAGCAATGTCCCTGGCTAACCAAGGACTTCTTCCAAGCAGCAATGTCCCTGGCTACCAAGGACTTCTTCCAAGCAGCAATGTCCCTGGCTAACCAAGGACTTCTTCCAAGCAGCAATGTCCCTGGCTAACCAAGGACTTCTTCCAAGCAGGAATGTCCCTGGCTAACCAAGGACTTTTCCAACCAGCAATGTCCCTGGCTACCCAAGGACTTCTTCCAAGCAGGAATGTCCCTGGCTAACCAAGGACTTCTTCCAAGCAGCAATGTCCCTGGCTAACCAAGGACTTCTTCCAAGCAGCAATGTCCCTGGCAAACCCAAGGACTTTTCCAACAGCAATGTCCCTGGCTAACCAAGGACTTCTTCCAAGCAGGAATGTCCCTGGCTAACCAAGGACTTCTTCCAAGCAGCAATGTCCCTGGCTAACCAAGGACTTCTTCCAACAGAATGTCCCTGGCTAACCAAGGACTCTTCCAACAGGAATGTCCCTGGCTAACCAAGGACTTCTTCCAACAGGAATGTCCCTGGCTAACCAAGGACGTCTTCCAACCAGGAATGTCCCTGGCTAACCAAGGACGTCTTCCAACCAGAATGTCCCTGGCTAACCAAGGACGTCTTCTAACCAGGAATGTCCCTGGCTAACCAAGGACTCTTCCAAGCAGGAATGTCCCTGGCTAACCCAAGGACTTCTTCCAAGCAGCAATGTCCCTGGCTAACCAAGGACTTCTTCCAACCAGGAATGTCCCTGGCTAACCAAGGACGTCTTCTAACCAGGAATGTCCCTGGCTAACCAAGGACTTCTTCCAAGCAGGAATGTCCCTGGCTACCCAAGGACTTCTTCCAAGCAGCAATGTCCCTGGCTAACCAAGGACTTCTTCCAACAGGAATGTCCCTGGCTAACCAAGGACTTCTTCCAACCAGGCAATGTCCCTGGCTAACCAAGGACTTCTTCCAAGCAGAATGTCCCTGGCTAACCAAGGACTTCTTCCAAGCAGCAATGTCCCTGGCTAACCAAGGACTTCTTCCAAGCAGAATGTCCCTGGCTAACCAAGGACTTCTTCCAAGCAGAATGTCCCTGGCTAACCAAGGACTTCTTCCAACAGCAATGTCCCTGGCTAACCAAGGACTTCTTCCAAGCAGGAATGTCCCTGGCTAACCAAGGACTTCTTCCAAGCAGCAATGTCCCTGGCTAACCAAGGACTTCTTCCAAGCAGCAATGTCCCTGGCTACACCAAGGACTTCTTTCCAAGCAGCAATGTCCCTGGCTAACCAAGGACTTCTTCCAAGCAGGAATGTCCCTGGCTAACCAAGGACTTCTTCCAACCAGCAATGTCCCTGGCTAACCAAGGACTTCTTCCAACCAGCAATGTCCCTGGCTACCCAAGGACTTCTTCCAAGCAGAATGTCCCTGGCTAACCAAGGACTTCTTCCAAGCAGGAATGTCCCTGGCTAACCAAGGACTTCTTCCAACCAGCAATGTCCCTGGCTAACCAAGGACTTCTTCCAAGCAGCAATGTCCCTGGCTACCCAAGGACTTCTTCCAAGCAGCAATGTCCCTGGCTAACCAAGGACTTCTTCCAAGCAGGAATGTCCCTGGCTAACCAAGGACTTTTCCAACCAGCAATGTCCCTGGCTACCCAAGGACTTCTTCCAAGCAGGCAATGTCCCTGGCTAACCAAGGACTTCTTCCAAGCAGGAATGTCCCTGGCTAACCAAGGACTTTTCCAACAGCAATGTCCCTGGCTACCCAAGGACTTCTTCCAAGCAGGAATGTCCCTGGCTAACCAAGGACTTCTTCCAAGCAGAATGTCCCTGGCTAACCAAGGACTTCTTCCAACAGCAATGTCCCTGGCTAACCAAGGACTTCTTCCAAGCAGCAATGTCCCTGGCTAACCAAGGACTTCTTCCAACAGCAATGTCCCTGGCTAACCAAGGACTTCTTCCAACCAGCAATGTCCCTGGCTAACCAAGGACTTCTTCCAAGCAGAATGTCCCTGGCTAACCAAGGACTTCTTCCAACCAGCAATGTCCCTGGCTAACCAAGGACGTCTTCCAACCAGCAATGTCCCTGGCTACCCAAGGACTTCTTCCAACCAGCAATGCCTTTGCATGACCAGAACGGCGGTCCCCTCATAAAATAATAGTTCTGATAAACGCCTCCTTGCACCTAAAATCCTTTTTTAATCAGAAACTATTTATTCTAATAATGAAGAACCTCATCCTAATAGAGGAGACCTCAGGCAGTTTATCAAGAGAGTCATGTTATCAGTGGTGATCACAAATAAATCCACCATCTACCAAAAGGATCCTCCTCTCCTGGAAATCACCCATTACAGTCCCCAAAACATCTTCCCTTTGTCTGAGATCCAAGTCCCAGACTTCTCCAGGTTCTCTGCACCTGACACACAATTGGGTACATAAGTCTGTATGTGCTATGCCACAGTGAGCCTGGCATATACTGAAATTAGCCATGCTAGATATAAGGAGTGCCACAGGTACCAGGTGGTGCTGCTCTGTGCAATGCCCAACAACCTCCATAGTAAGAAAACTTGGCATGTTTTTATCTAGTCAGAGAGTGGCACCAGTAATGGATCATGAGTACTGATAGCAGTCACCCCCCATGTGCCCTACATTACTGTCCCCTTCATCTACATAATAGACATGCACTGTGTTGGTCTCCATGGCACCCACTCCAGCCCTAGAGGCCGCGTCTCACCTGTCAGGCGCAGACAACACTGAGGGTTACATGCACAAGAAGCTCGGGCTCATTCCACCCTCACTAAATGTAAACTCCCAACAACATGTCGGCCCTTTATTATGTCATCGGCTCCGAATAGTCAGCGCTAGAGGGAGTCAGCAATGCATTAGGCATGTCCTCAGCGCAGCAGCCATGTTCTTGTAGCCTGCTGGAGACGCGTTGTAACCGCTGTGAAAATGGACGCCGCTAAGAAGTTGTATGGACATAAAGGAGTGAGGCTTCTTGCAAGCACGTCATGGCTGCACTGAGAACTACTATACGCAGAGTTTTTTGGAACACACTGCATATGTTTTATGGATAATGTGTAGTACAGACACATACCTCCTCTAACTTTTACTGTATGTAGTGCGTGTGTCAGGACCATGCTCAAGCCACACTCCTGTCTTTCTACTCTGACAGGAGATGTCCATGGTGGCAGTGAGGGACATTCAGCAGATGCCTGGGACCAATAGTGTTATTTTGTGTTCATTCTTTGATAGTTGTAGCAGACAGAACCTATGTAAGATCACGACTTCTTTGTGTCTGTATAGGCCACTTCACACACACAGATATCTGAGTCCAATATCTGAACAGATCTCTGGTTGCAGTGAAATCATGGATACATTGTTCCATTTTGTGGCTGTGCACAAATGTAACAATGTGTCCATGATTTCACTGCAACCAGAGATCTGTTCACATGTGTAAATCCTGTGTGGTTTCCTGCATGTGTCCGCAAAGACAATCGTCTCTGATTATTGCTGCATATTTTTATGTATTTTCCCTCCTATTTGATATAAGGCAGCATTTTTAACCACTTTACCACCCCGCGATTTTCAATTTTCCTTTTTTGACTTTTCCTCCCCTTCTTCCAAGGGTCATAACTTTTTATTTTTCCACCAATATAGCTGTATGAGGGTTTGTTTTTTTAGCGGGATAAGTAGTACTTTTGAAGCAAACCACTAACTTTACCATACAGTGCGGGGTCCCCAACCTTTTTTGCTTCGGGAACCGGCGTCAAGAAAGATGATCTCCCCGAGGCCCGGCGGGGGGTGGGGCTTTGATCATATGGGGTGGGGCAATGTAGAAGGGGTGGGGTTTACTATCCTGTTTCCCCAAAAGATGCACTACATCTTATTTGTGGGGAATGTCTTAATTCTCCATCCCTTTGCAGCCCTAGCCTCCTCCTTTGGCAGTTCCCAGCCTCCTTCTCTTGTAGCCCCCACCGTCCTCCTCCTCTTGCAGCTCCCAGTCCTCCTCCTCTTGCAGCCTACACCGTCCTCCTCCTCTTGCAGCCCCCACTGTCCTCCACTTGCAGCCCTCATTGTCCTCCTCCTCTTGTAGCATCCACCGTCCTCCTTCTCTTGCAGCCTCCATTGTCCTCCTCCATTAGCAGCCTCCACCATCCTCTTCCACTAGCAGCCTCCACCGTCCCCCTCCTCTTGCAGCCTCCACCGTCCTTCTTCTCTTGCAGCCCCCACTGTCCTCCTCCACTAGCAGCCTCCACCGTCCTCCTCTTGTAGCCTCCACCGTCCTCCTTCTCTTGCAGCCTCCACCGTCCTCCTCCACTAGCAGCCTCCACCGTCCTCCTCCACTAGCAGCCCCCACTGTCCTCCTCTTGTAGCCTCCACCGTGCTCCTTCTCTTGCAGCCTCCACTGTCCTCCTCCTTCTCTTGCAGCCTCCACTGTCCTCCTCCACTAGCAGACTCCACCGTCCTCCACTAGCAGACTCCACCGTCCTCCTTCTCTTGCAGCCTCCACTGTCCTCCTCCACTAGCAGTTTCCACCGTCCTTCACTAGCAGCCTCCACCGTCCTCCTCCTCTTGCAGCCCCCACTGTCCTCCTCCTCTTGCAGCCCCCACTGTCCTCCTCCTCTTGTAGCCTCCACGTCCTCCTTCTCTTGCAACCTCCACTGTCCTCCTCCACTAGCAGCCTCCACTGTCCTCCTCTTGCAGCCTCCACCATCCTCCTCCTCTTGCAGCCTCCACCATCCTCCTTCTCTTGCAGCCTCCACCGTCCTCCTCTACTAGCATCCTCCACCGTCCTCCTCCACTAGCAGCCTCCACCATCCTCCTCCTCTTGCAGCCCCCACTGTCCTCCTCCTCTTGCAGCCCCCACTGTCCTCCTTCTCTTGCAGCCTCCACTGTCCTCCACTAGCAGCCTCCACCGTCCTCCTCCACTAGCAGCCTACACCGTCCTCCTCTTGCAGCCCACACTGTCCTCCTCCTCTTGCAGCCCCCACTGTCCTCCTCCTCATGTAGCCTCCACCGTCCTCCTTCTCTTGCAGCCTCCACTGTCCTCCTCCACTAGCAGCCTCCACCGTCCTCCTCCACTAGCAGCCTCCACCGTCCTCCTCCACTAGCAGCCCCCACTGTCCTCCTCTTGTAGCCTCCACCGTGCTCCTTCTCTTGCAGCCTCCACTGTCCTCCTCCTTCTCTTGCAGCCTCCACTGTCCTCCTCCACTAGCAGACTCCACCGTCCTCCACTAGCAGACTCCACCGTCCTCCTTCTCTTGCAGCCTCCACTGTCCTCCTCCACTAGCAGTTTCCACCGTCCTTCACTAGCAGCCTCCACCGTCCTCCTCCTCTTGCAGCCCCCACTGTCCTCCTCCTCTTGCAGCCCCCACTGTCCTCCTCCTCTTGTAGCCTCCACATCCTCCTTCTCTTGCAACCTCCACTGTCTCCTCCACTAGCAGCCTCCACTGTCCTCCTCTTGCAGCCTCCACCATCCTCCTCCTCTTGCAGCCTCCACCATCCTCCTTCTCTTGCAGCCTCCACCGTCCTCCTCTACTAGCATCCTCCACCGTCCTCCTCCACTAGCAGCCTCCACCATCCTCCTCCTCTTGCAGCACCCACTGTCCTCCTCCTCTTGCAGCCCCCACTGTCCTCCTCTTGTAGCCTCCACCGTCCTCCTTCTCTTGCAGCCTCCACTGTCCTCCACTAGCAGCCTCCACTGTCCTCCACTAGCAGCCTCCACCGTCCTCCTCCACTAGCAGCCTACACCGTCCTCCTCTTGCAGCCCACACTGTCCTCCTCCTCTTGCAGCCCCCACTGTCCTCCTCCTCGTGTAGCCTCCACCGTCCTCCTTCTCTTGCAGCCTCCACTGTCCTCCTCCACTAGCAGCCTCCACCGTCCTCCTCCACTAGCAGCCTCCACCATCCTCCTCCACTAGCAGCCCCCACTGTCCTCCTCTTGTAGCCTCCACCGTGCTCCTTCTCTTGCAGCCTCCACTGTCCTCCTCCTTCTCTTGCAGCCTCCACTGTCCTCCTCCACTAGCAGACTCCACCGTCCTCCACTAGCAGACTCCACCGTCCTCCTTCTCTTGCAGCCTCCACTGTCCTCCTCCACTAGCAGTTTCCACCGTCCTTCACTAGCAGCCTCCACCATCCTCCTCCTCTTGCAGCCCCCACCGTCCTCCTCCTCTTGCAGCCCCCACTGTCCTCCTCCTCTTGTAGCCTCCACGTCCTCCTTCTCTTGCAACCTCCACTGTCCTCCTCCACTAGCAGCCTCCACTGTCCTCCTCTTGCAGCCTCCACCATCCTCCTCCTCTTGCAGCCTCCATCCTCCTTCTCTTGCAGCCTCCACCGTCCTCCTCTACTAGCATCCTCCACCGTCCTCCTCCACTAGCAGCCTCCACCATCCTCCTCCTCTTGCAGCACCCACTGTCCTCCTCCTCTTGCAGCCCCCACTGTCCTCCTCTTGTAGCCTCCACCGTCCTCCTTCTCTTGCAGCCTCCACTGTCCTCCACTAGCAGCCTCCACTGTCCTCCACTAGCAGCCTCCACCGTCCTCCTCCACTAGCAGCCTACACCGTCCTCCTCTTGCAGCCCACACTGTCCTCCTCCTCTTGCAGCCCCCACTGTCCTCCTCCTCGTGTAGCCTCCACCGTCCTCCTTCTCTTGCAGCCTCCACTGTCCTCCTCCACTAGCAGCCTCCACCGTCCTCCTCCACTAGCAGCCTCCACCGTCCTCCTCCACTAGCAGCCCCCACTGTCCTCCTCTTGTAGCCTCCACCGTGCTCCTTCTCTTGCAGCCTCCACTGTCCTCCTCCTTCTCTTGCAGCCTCCACTGTCCTCCTCCACTAGCAGACTCCACCGTCCTCCACTAGCAGACTCCACCGTCCTCCTTCTCTTGCAGCCTCCACTGTCCTCCTCCACTAGCAGTTTTCACCGTCCTTCACTAGCAGCCTCCACCGTCCTCCTCCTCTTGCAGCCCCCACCGTCCTCCTCCTCTTGCAGCCCCCACTGTCCTCCTCCTCTTGTAGCCTCCACGTCCTCCTTCTCTTGCAACCTCCACTGTCCTCCTCCACTAGCAGCCTCCACTGTCCTCCTCTTGCAGCCTCCACCATCCTCCTCCTCTTGCAGCCTCCATCCTCCTTCTCTTGCAGCCTCCACCGTCCTCCTCTACTAGCATCCTCCACCGTCCTCCTCCACTAGCAGCCTCCACCATCCTCCTCCTCTTGCAGCACCCACTGTCCTCCTCCTCTTGCAGCCCCCACTGTCCTCCTCTTGTAGCCTCCACCGTCCTCCTTCTCTTGCAGCCTCCACCGTCCTCCTCCACTAGCAGCCTCCACCGTCCTCCTCTTGTAGCCTCCACCGTCCTCCTTCTCTTGCAGCCTCCACCGTCCTCCTCCACTAGCAGCCTCCACCGTCCTCCTCCACTAGCAGCCCCCACTGTCCTCCTCTTGTAGCCTCCACCGTGCTCCTTCTCTTGCAGCCTCCACTGTCCTCCTCCTTCTCTTGCAGCCTCCACTGTCCTCCTCCACTAGCAGACTCCACCGTCCTCCACTAGCAGACTCCACCGTCCTCCTTCTCTTGCAGCCTCCACTGTCCTCCTCCACTAGCAGTTTCCACCGTCCTTCACTAGCAGCCTCCACCGTCCTCCTCCTCTTGCAGCCCCCACTGTCCTCCTCCTCTTGCAGCCCCCACTGTCCTCCTCCTCTTGTAGCCTCCACGTCCTCCTTCTCTTGCAACCTCCACTGTCCTCCTCCACTAGCAGCCTCCACTGTCCTCCTCTTGCAGCCTCCACCATCCTCCTCCTCTTGCAGCCTCCACCATCCTCCTTCTCTTGCAGCCTCCACCGTCCTCCTCTACTAGCATCCTCCACCGTCCTCCTCCACTAGCAGCCTCCACCATCCTCCTCCTCTTGCAGCCCCCACTGTCCTCCTCCTCTTGCAGCCCCCACTGTCCTCCTTCTCTTGCAGCCTCCACTGTCCTCCACTAGCAGCCTCCACCGTCCTCCTCCACTAGCAGCCTACACCGTCCTCCTCTTGCAGCCCACACTGTCCTCCTCCTCTTGCAGCCCCCACTGTCCTCCTCCTCATGTAGCCTCCACCGTCCTCCTTCTCTTGCAGCCTCCACTGTCCTCCTCCACTAGCAGCCTCCACCGTCCTCCTCCACTAGCAGCCTCCACCGTCCTCCTCCACTAGCAGCCCCCACTGTCCTCCTCTTGTAGCCTCCACCGTGCTCCTTCTCTTGCAGCCTCCACTGTCCTCCTCCTTCTCTTGCAGCCTCCACTGTCCTCCTCCACTAGCAGACTCCACCGTCCTCCACTAGCAGACTCCACCGTCCTCCTTCTCTTGCAGCCTCCACTGTCCTCCTCCACTAGCAGTTTCCACCGTCCTTCACTAGCAGCCTCCACCGTCCTCCTCCTCTTGCAGCCCCCACTGTCCTCCTCCTCTTGCAGCCCCCACTGTCCTCCTCCTCTTGTAGCCTCCACATCCTCCTTCTCTTGCAACCTCCACTGTCCTCCTCCACTAGCAGCCTCCACTGTCCTCCTCTTGCAGCCTCCACCATCCTCCTCCTCTTGCAGCCTCCATCCTCCTTCTCTTGCAGCCTCCACCGTCCTCCTCTACTAGCATCCTCCACCGTCCTCCTCCACTAGCAGCCTCCACCATCCTCCTCCTCTTGCAGCACCCACTGTCCTCCTCCTCTTGCAGCCCCACTGTCCTCCTCTTGTAGCCTCCACCGTCCTCCTTCTCTTGCAGCCTCCACTGTCCTCCACTAGCAGCCTCCACTGTCCTCCACTAGCAGCCTCCACCGTCCTCCTCCACTAGCAGCCTACACCGTCCTCCTCTTGCAGCCCACACTGTCCTCCTCCTCTTGCAGCCCCCACTGTCCTCCTCCTCGTGTAGCCTCCACCGTCCTCCTTCTCTTGCAGCCTCCACTGTCCTCCTCCACTAGCAGCCTCCACCGTCCTCCTCCACTAGCAGCCTCCACCGTCCTCCTCCACTAGCAGCCCCCACTGTCCTCCTCTTGTAGCCTCCACCGTGCTCCTTCTCTTGCAGCCTCCACTGTCCTCCTCCTTCTCTTGCAGCCTCCACTGTCCTCCTCCACTAGCAGACTCCACCGTCCTCCACTAGCAGACTCCACCGTCCTCCTTCTCTTGCAGCCTCCACTGTCCTCCTCCACTAGCAGTTTTCACCGTCCTTCACTAGCAGCCTCCACCGTCCTCCTCCTCTTGCAGCCCCCACCGTCCTCCTCCTCTTGCAGCCCCCACTGTCCTCCTCCTCTTGTAGCCTCCACGTCCTCCTTCTCTTGCAACCTCCACTGTCCTCCTCCACTAGCAGCCTCCACTGTCCTCCTCTTGCAGCCTCCACCATCCTCCTCCTCTTGCAGCCTCCATCCTCCTTCTCTTGCAGCCTCCACCGTCCTCCTCTACTAGCATCCTCCACCGTCCTCCTCCACTAGCAGCCTCCACCATCCTCCTCCTCTTGCAGCACCCACTGTCCTCCTCCTCTTGCAGCCCCCACTGTCCTCCTCTTGTAGCCTCCACCGTCCTCCTTCTCTTGCAGCCTCCACTGTCCTCCACTAGCAGCCTCCACTGTCCTCCACTAGCAGCCTCCACCGTCCTCCTCCACTAGCAGCCTACACCGTCCTCCTCTTGCAGCCCCCACTGTCCTCCTCGTGTAGCCTCCACCGTCCTCCTTCTCTTGCAGCCTCCACTGTCCTCCTCCACTAGCAGCCTCCACCGTCCTCCTCCACTAGCAGCCTCCACCGTCCTCCTCCACTAGCAGCCCCCACTGTCCTCCTCTTGTAGCCTCCACCGTGCTCCTTCTCTTGCAGCCTTCACTGTCCTCCTCCTTCTCTTGCAGCCTCCACTGTCCTCCTCCACTAGCAGACTCCACCGTCCTCCACTAGCAGACTCCACCGTCCTCCTTCTCTTGCAGCCTCCACTGTCCTCCTCCACTAGCAGTTTCCACCGTCCTTCACTAGCAGCCTCCACCGTCCTCCTCCTCTTGCAGCCCCCACCGTCCTCCTCCTCTTGCAGCCCCACTGTCCTCCTCCTCTTGTAGCCTCCACATCCTCCTTCTCTTGCAACCTCCACTGTCCTCCTCCACTAGCAGCCTCCACTGTCCTCCTCTTGCAGCCTCCACCATCCTCCTCCTCTTGCAGCCTCCACCATCCTCCTTCTCTTGCAGCCTCCACCGTCCTCCTCTACTAGCATCCTCCACCGTCCTCCTCCACTAGCAGCCTCCACCATCTTCCTCCTCTTGCAGCACCCACTGTCCTCCTCCTCTTGCAGCCCCCACTGTCCTCCTCTTGTAGCCTCCACCGTCCTCCTTCTCTTGCAGCCTCCACTGTCCTCCACTAGCAGCCTCCACTGTCCTCCACTAGCAGCCTCCACCGTCCTCCTCCACTAGTAGCCTACACCGTCCTCCTCTTGCAGCCCACACTGTCCTCCTCCTCTTGCAGCCCCCACTGTCCTCCTCCTCGTGTAGCTCCACCGTCCTCCTTCTCTTGCAGCCTCCACTGTCCTCCTCCATTAGCAGCCTCCACCGTCCTCCTCCACTAGCAGCCTCCACCGTCCTCCTCCACTAGCAGCCCCCACTGTCCTCCTCTTGTAGCCTCCACCATGCTCCTTCTCTTGCAGCCTCCACTGTCCTCCTCCTTCTCTTGCAGCCTCCACTGTCCTCCTCCACTAGCAGACTCCACCGTCCTCCACTAGCAGACTCCACCGTCCTCCTTCTCTTGCAGCCTCCACTGTCCTCCTCCACTAGCAGTTTCCACCGTCCTTCACTAGCAGCCTCCACCGTCCTCCTCCTCTTGCAGCCCCCACCGTCCTCCTCCTCTTGCAGCCCCCACTGTCCTCCTCCTCTTGTAGCCTCCACGTCCTCCTTCTCTTGCAACCTCCACTGTCCTCCTCCACTAGCAGCCTCCACTGTCCTCCTCTTGCAGCCTCCACCATCCTCCTCTTGCAGCCTCCACCATCCTCCTTCTCTTGCAGCCTCCACCGTCCTCCTCTACTAGCATCCTCCACCGTCCTCCTCCACTAGCAGCCTCCACCATCCTCCTCCTCTTGCAGCACCCACTGTCCTCCTCCTCTTGCAGCCCCCACTGTCCTCTCTTGTAGCCTCCACCGTCCTCCTTCTCTTGCAGCCTCCACTGTCCTCCACTAGCAGCCTCCACTGTCCTCCACTAGCAGCCTCCACCGTCCTCCTCCACTAGCAGCCTACACCGTCCTCCTCTTGCAGCCCACACTGTCCTCCTCCTCTTGCAGCCCCCACTGTCCTCCTCCTCGTGTAGCCTCCACCGTCCTCCTTCTCTTGCAGCCTCCACTGTCCTCCTCCACTAGCAGCCTCCACCGTCCTCCTCCACTAGCAGCCTCCACCGTCCTCCTCCACTAGCAGCCCCCACTATCTCCATGAAGCCCCCAATATTGTGCCCCCCATCATCATATCCATGCAACACACATACATTTCCACTCACACACTGCTCACCGGTCCGCCCCCCACATGCAACATTGCGGCACCTCAGCTCTCTTCCTCATCTGTGGGCGTAGATGTACGAGTGAAGCAGCCGGGACAATCACAGCGCAGCAACCACTAGACAATCAGGGCCCGGCTGCTACGCGGTGATTGGCCAACTGCTTCGCTGGTACATCTACGCCCACATCTGAGGAATAGAGCAGAGGCGCTGTAATGCTGCAGGTGGGCGGTGATATTTCATTCAGGGAGGCGGGCCGGGCAGCAGCATCCACAGAGCACATTGTGTGTAGTGCTCTGCGGCGCCGTGGCCCGGCACAGAGACCCCACGGCCTGGTCCCGGTCTGCGGCCCGGTGGTTGGGGACCCCTGATATAGTGTACAAGAAAATGGGAAAAAATTACAAGTGTGGTGAATTTGGAAAAAAAGTGCAATTCCACAATTGTTTTTTTGGGTTTTTATTTACCATGTTCACAATATGGTAAAACTGACCTGACAATGAAAAACAAAAATGTTTAATTTGTAAAAAAAAAAATATGACGCTTTTGTTGCCATTTTCCGAGAACATTCGATGGGAACGGGGAATGACATGTCCCTTGCCAGCGAATGTTAAGTCCTTGTCCCTTGCGCCAGCGAATGTTAAATTAAATTTAAGGTGCACAGTACCCGGTTTTACCGGGCACGGGATCCTGTTCTTGACGCCAGAAATTGAGTCGGTCAACAGGGTAGGGGGATACTCGGATACCGGGAAAGGGGGTTACTTCAGTGGGGGATCACGGCTGATCGATTCCCGGATCCGTGCCCTGGACCCTCAGTGGCAGGGATGGGGGTAATGATGATGGAGGAAATGGTATCGTGACGCCACCTGTGGTACCTGGTAATAGGGTCACTAGCACTGCGGACGGCCGCTGAGGTGATGGGAAGGCAGCTTTGGTAGTACAGCTCCCCACAGGTGGAGCTTTACCTCAGGGCAGCGGGGTGGGTGAGGGGAGTAGTAGTCCTCACCTCCAGTGACAATGCTGTGGCCCTCCGGGCGCTGAATGAAAGGAGAACAGATACCACTTCAGCTCAAACAGTTGTTTACTTGCACCGGATGGAAACAGGTACATGGTAAATTCTGGGTTAACGGGTATTGTAACCGTGGGTCGTGAAGGTTTCCTCAGAGTCTGACAGTGATGCCCTCAGTATGGCGCTCGTGGTCTTGTTACTCTATCCCTCTCTCTCTTGCCCCTCTTGAGCCAAGTCTCTAGTCCACGGGGTCTGTTAACTAAAAGTCTTTCACTTGTCGGTGTCATAAACCCATCTGCGGGACTGATGTTGGGCTGCTTTAGGGGTGCTTCGGCTCCCTGCGTGTGTCAGGCCCTCAGCTTGCTGGTCTGTAGTTTAGGGGTGAACCTTGCAACTAGCTACCTCGGCTCCAAGTATGCCGGTGTCGACCTGGGTCCCTAGCTGGCTCCAACCAGTCCTGGGTAAACCCCCTTCCAGAGTCTGGGTTGCCGCTCTCCAAAGAGGCGCCCTCCTGATGCAGCCGCAGGGTCCCCTACGTCTGCCTTCCTTGCTGTCCTCACACCAACTGTCTGACTGTGCTGTCACTCCCCGTCTCCCGCTCTCTAGGCTCCACCCCCTGGGACCTACTGAATATCAGTCCCCTGTATTAAAGTGGCCTGTGTTGGGTGTTGAGGTGCAGAATCTGAAGATTCCCCACGTCCACGGTTACGGAGGCACCACACCTTTAATTAGGGTGCAGTACCTCCCTGTGGCGCCTTGCCATAGGGGCGCCACAATAACCTCCCCTGGGACCAGTTACCTAGGTAACAGGTTGAACCAATTGTTCCCCTGAAGCTAAGTGTGTGTGGATGCAGGGTAAAATCCACATATCATCCTCCCCTTTCACTGGCCACAGGGATACCACACATGCTGGTGTGGGTGCAGTACCAGTTAGTGGCGCGCCACACTTTGGACTAAGAATTTATACAAACAGAAATTTCTCTAAAACCTTAGTCAATAAGCCTAAAGGCCACGTCACACGCATCAATCTTATGAGCGATATCGCTTAAGTGATCTGCTTTTTTGATCGCTTAATCGATATAGTCTGTGCGTCGCTGCGTGTAATCAAGCGATTTTACAATGTAAAATCGCTTGATTGATTGATCGCAGATTTGTGAGCAGGACCTCAAATCAAGCGATAATCGCTTGAACAATCTGCATCATCCATGGTGTATGACACCACGATGAACGATCTCCCAGCCGCAGAGCCTATGCTGGGAGATGGTATCTATGGTAAACGTCGGGTTACTATGTGCTGCGCGGCACCTAGTAACCCGATGTGTACCATAGTTACCAGCGATCTCACTGTTCCACATCGTTGGTGAGTCTGCCTGTGTGACAGCTCACCAGCGATGTGAGCGATATTGTTAGCGATCGCGCGTGCACGTGATCGCTAACAATATCGCTCATAAGATTGATGCGTGTGACGTGGCCTTAAGGCTCTGTGCTTACAGAGGTTTGTGCTCCGTTTAGGAGATCCATTCCGGCTGCATTTTCTGCAGCCAAAACAGATCCTTTTTTTTTTTTCAAAAAAGCATCACAAACCCGTCATCCAATTCTCTGGAATGCTCTACCCCAAGAAATTAGGACTATCCACAACTTGCGTGGCTTCAGACGGTCCTTAAAAACACATCTTTTTAAGGCGGCCTATCATACTCCCTAATAAAATTCCTTTGTACTGTATATAGCCCATTCACTATCTCTCTGGACATAATCTCTTCTTCAAACTCCATCAAACCCAAAAGCTCTACACAGATGTCTGATGACCATTCATGTAACTTTATTGTTATCCACCATTTCCTCAAGATACCTGGACCATCAGTGCAATAAGCCCCTGCACTTTGTGTAACCCCTATCCCATTGTAGATTGTAAGCTCTTTTGAGCAGGGTCACATTTATTTTTGTTTTATTTATTGTATTGTATTTTTTACATTGATTCTATGCTTATTGTATTGTATCCAATTATTGTGCTGTATTCTTTCTCTACTGGAATTACTTACTGTATTGTATTATATATTTTTTGTTTATAAACCACTGTATTGTAAAGCACTGCGGAATATGTTGGCGCTATATAAATAAAGATTTATTATTATTATTATTCCCCAAGGTCTGCGATGGGTTACTTCCGGGTATCGCCCTGTAACAGGTCACCTGTCAGTTCTCGCAGATCCTGTTTATGGAGTCAATTAATGGAGTCAATTGAGAAATCGCAGCAGGAAAACAGAGCACTAATTGACATGCTCATCATTTTCTGGATGCACTTTCTTCACCATTAATGCAGCAGTCAAAAATGCTGACGTTGAAAATTACATTAATAATGCTGGCAAACGCAGTGACTGATCTGTTTTTGGTGCAGTTTAAGAAACAATAAGCGCAGCACCAGAAACATCACAAACACACCAAAAAAGCACAGAGGGCACATAGCCTTAGGGCCGCTTTACACACACCAACTTCTGTGACCAACTTCTGAACAGATCTCTGGTTGCAGTGAAATCATGGACACATTGCTCCATTTTGTGGCTGTGTACAAATGGAACAATGTGTCCATGATTTCACTGCAACCAGAGATCTGTTCAGAAGTTGGTCACAGAAGTTGGTGTGTGTAAAGCGCCCCTAATGGCCACTTTACACGGCTACATTTCTAGCTTATCCACAGGTAACTTACTGGTTGCAGTGAAATCATGGAGACATGGTTCTATCTTGTTGCTGTGTACAAATGGAATAATGTGTCCATGATTTCACTGCAGCCAGTAAGATACCTGTGGATAAGGTAGAAATGTAGCCGCGTGTAAAGTGGCCATTAGAGTCCTGAATAGTTGAAATTTTGAAAGCGTTGAATGGCCTCTAGGCAACCCCAGCTCCTATATCATCATAAAGCCCTACTGAGCCAATGCCCAGAGCAAGCCATGAACCCTGGCAGTCAGTCCCGCCAAAGTCAGCTACACAACCTGACAAAAGCCAAAATAAAGAAAATCTCAGAGAGCTTCTCTATAGAGGGTTAGCAGAGTGAATTAGAAAACTCCCAGAAACTCACCATCTACAGGTACTATACTCTGGCCCCATATCTGGAGAGGTTAGATCACCCCAAAGACAGGCAGACCCTGAGTCTGTACAGACTGAGTGCCCACAGTCTACAGGTGGCACCGTCAGACATACAAGCTACGAGATAACAGAATGTGCCAGCAATGCCAGCAGGGGGCACTGGAGGACGAGGCACACTTCCTGCTTCACTGCAACAAATACTCACCAGTGAGGGCCTCCCACTTCCACTGACTTTCCATTCACAACCCGGACTTACTATCCATGGACAAGGAGAGGAAACTCTTATCCTATTGGGAAAAGAGGAATTAAGGGTACCTTTACACACGGCTACATTTCTAGGGTGGCTACAGGTAACTTACTGGTTGCAGTGAAATCATGGAGAGATTATTCCATTTGTACACAGCAACAAGATAGAACCTTGTCTCCATGATTTCACTGCAACCAGTAAGTTACCTGTAGCCACCCTAGAAATGTAGCCGCGTGTAAAGGTACCCTAACAGTGGAGATCGCTGCCCAATTCATCACCATATGTCATAAGTTGAGAGGAAATTAAAATCCTCAAATGGACAAAATTTTTCCCCAAATTGTGCCCCCAACGCCCCATTCCTACAATCCCCACTCCTCTCCTGTCACATTTATTTTTCTTGTTTATGCAACACTAAATGTATTTTGGTCCTGCCAATAAAGCCTATTTGAGTTTCAGTTTGAGAACCAGTAGAGCTGTATAAATCCAAGAGTAGAAAGGCACAGGGTGTCTGTGTATATCTTTAAGACGCACCATTGTGGATAGTTCTGTTCATAGATTGTTCCATGGAGGATGTCCAATAGCACCCTGTTACGGTAATGTCCTGATCGAACAATAAACTGTAACCTCCAATCTAATATTATTCCTGGCTGTATACAAGGTCCATGCCCTGCAGAGGGACCGAAATGAGGCTCTGCTTGGTAAATTTAACTCCACACAGCCAATTACCTTCCTGTCTCTAGTGCCTGGATTAAAATTTACCAAACTCCTCACTCCTCCCTATGTTGGATATAGCTCATTCTTAGCTGACCTGAGAAAGAGCTGTCTTTGGAGAAAGCAGTAGTTTCCACCATAGGTGAGGGAGTCTCTCCCTGGAAAAGAATTGGAATCCATGTTGAATCTAATGTGTAAAAAGAAAAAGTAGTGGTACTCACCATCTATACAAAAGTCCTTTCAGTCACTTTAAAATGTGCTGCAGAGTAAGGAGAGACACAGGAACAGCTGTTTTACATCTAGCACACTTCTACAGGTCCTTAGGGGGCAGGACGTGTAGAAGTATGCTAGACACGCAAAATAACTGTAGTCTGTTTACCTACTGCGTCACTCCTTTTGCGGCAGCACCTTTTAAAGTGACTGAATTAAGGACTTTTATACGAATGGTGAGTGACACTACTTTTTCTATTTACACATTTGGTTTTCAGTTATTTTTTTCTTGCAATGTGCACCCCATTATCTATTTTGCAAGTGGAGGGTTGAGAGTATGCTATATTGCAATGTAAAGGGTGGTGCTGTTTAGGCATTTTTTTTATCTATGGGAGTCTGTGTTGATCTGTTTCCCTTGTTTGTTCCCCTTCCTTGTGATACTAGTATGTAAAACAGACAAGTGTCTGGCTGGCCTGTGCGCTAGACAAGGTCAATCCAGGGTCAGCAAAGGCCTAGGCACTTGGTTGCACCCGGGGGGGAAGGGCCCGTATAAGGACGTTAGCTGAAGGATAAGCCACAGTTGAGTTCAGGTAATGACCCTTCTCTTTATTGTCAGGGCCTTCTTTTACATCTGTCTTGGTTTACCCCTCCTCTTATGCTGCACGCCAAGTACTCCTCACTCCGACGTTACACAGAGCAGAGATATGCCGGGCTCTGACCCCCAGACTTAGGTAAGGAGGAACTATGGTGCAGTAAAGACGGCAGGAGACACACTGCACAAAGTGGGTGGAAATTGGGACACTTCCCTGTCCTCCCAAAATAGTGGGATAGCTGACCTAAATCGGAATTGTCCAGTTGGATTCAGGAAAGCACACCCCAATAAATTTGCTAAGTTGGCAGATGAGGGGGGGTGTCAGTACAGAGATAGCATTGCTGCAGCAAGGCATGTCTTCTGAAAGCCGGAGGAGTGTCTGCTTCAGTACAGGGGGGAAACAGGAGAGCAGGGCAGGCCAGACAGGTTCTGGTAGTGGGGGACTCAATTATTAGAGAAACAGATAGGGCAATCTGTCACAAAGACAGCGATTGACGAACAGTGTGCTGCCTACCTGGCGCTTAAAGGGAACCAACCACCCCAAATGACCCCCCCGGACTGTTAATATGTGTCCCTACACCCAGCACACACATTTGGGGCAATCATTTTTGCTAAAAAAACTGTTTAGTAGAAGCTAAGATATATGTTTATAAAGTTTAATAAATTGAGCCGAATGGGTGTTACCTAGCTTTGTCCTCCATGCCTGTCAGCCTCCTCTCCCCTCCTCCCTTCAGTGAAGCCCTTCTGTGCAACCGAAAATGCCCCGCCTGTCTACTGCTGCCTGATAAATTATGCACGCCCATCTCTGCTGCTAAGAGACTGGCCGTGTCATGAAAGGGGTGGGGCTAAAACGCGTCATGAAAGGGGCGGGGCTCCGGCATGCCGCGATTTAGCCCCGCCCCTTTCATGACGCGGCCAGGCTCTTAGGTGCAGAGATGGGCGTGCATAATTTATCAGGCAGCAGTAGACAGGCGGGGCATTTTCGGCTTGCCCAGAAGGGCTTCACTGAAGGGAGGAGGGGAGAGGAGGCTGACAGGGATGAACAAATGCACGAGGACAAAGCTAGGTAACACCCATTAGGCTCAATTTATTAAACTTCATAAAGCTATATCTTAGCTTCTACTAAACAGTTTTTTTTAGCAAAAACGATTGCCCCAAATGTGTGTGCTGGGTGTAGGGACACATATTAACAGTCCGGGGGGGTCATTTGGGGTGGTTGGTTCCCTTTAAGTCAGGCACATCGGGTTGACAGATTACTGGGAGGGGCTGGTGAAGACCCAGCGGTCATGGTGCACATTGGCACAAATGACAAAGTTAGAGGTAGCTAGAAGATTCTTAAAGATGATTTCAGGGAATTAGGCTGCAAGCTTAAGGCAAGGACCTCCAAAGTAGTATTCTCTGAAATACTGCCTGTACCACGTGCCACACCAGAGAGGCAAAGGGAGATTAGGGAGATAAATAAGTGGCTCAGGAATTGGTGTAGGAAGGAGGGGTTTGGGTTCCTGGAGAACTGGGCCGACTTCTCTGTTGGCTACAGGTTCTATGCTAGGGACAGGCTGCACCTCAATGGGGAAGGTGCAGCTGTGCTGGGGGAGAAAATGGCTAGAAGGTTGGAGGAGTGTTTAAACTAGGTATTTGGGGGAGGGTATTCATTGTACAGGAGGGGAAGATAGTGGAAATAGTAACCTGGTCACAAATAATGAAATTGGGGGTAACATGGGGGGGTGAGGTTATAACAGTCAATATAGTAGGAAGCAATAGAGGTAAAGAGAGATGCATAAAGTGCATGTACACTAATGCCAGAAGCCTCACCAACAAAATGGAGGAATTAGAATTGATTTTGTTGGAAAATAATTATGACATGGTGGGGATTTCGGAGACTTGGCTGGACGAGAGCCATGACTGGGCTGTTAATTTACAGGGCTATAGTCTGTTTAGAAATGACCGTACAAATAAGCGAGGGGGAGGTGTCTGTTTATACGTAAAATCATCCTTAAAACCCATCCTGCGTGATAATATAGGTGAATCTAATGGAAATGTAGAGTCTCTGTGGGTGGAGATAAGGGGAGGGGGAAAAATAATAAATTACTGATAGGGGTTTGTTATAAGTCCCCAACAATAATGGAAGTGGAGGAGAATATCCTCATAAAGCAAATAGATGAAGCAGCGACTCAGGGAGAAGTCATTATTATTAGAGATGAGCGGTGTTTGATTTAAACTGTTTGCCAATCTCAAATTCGAGCTGTTTTGGGCGGTGCTCGATTCATTCGCCGAATTCGAACAATTTGCTTCAAATTCAGCAGTTCTAGGTTATGTTCGATAATGCTTCGATCACCAAAAGCTTAACCCTAACCCTGTTAATGAATGTGAATATACAGTTTCCGTGTATAGTATGCAGGGAGGGGGGGGGTTTGATCAGTGCTGCAGAAATAATGGCGATCTCCATTTTTTTTCTACTAACTGCATATACAGTGAGGTGGTGCAGGCTGTCAGCCAATCACACTCACACACAGCAAAGTGCATTTTTTGCACACGAGCAAGGTCGGCATCATTGGCCGTGTAAGTCACATGTCCTAGCCCTGTAAGACCCGGCCATTTTCCCCACCGCCACTATTTGCTCATTGCTGCAGCTCTATGTCAAACGGCACTGGTGCTGCTGTGGGCGCTATACAGTGAAAACTGTCAATTCTCTTCTTATTCAGCTAGTGAGCGAATATAAAGTTAGATTAATAGGTGTAGGGAGTAGGGACTGGAGGGAGGGTGCGAATTGTAGCGATATCAGCCCTTTTGAGGGCTACTTCATAGGATTAGGGACAAGTTATAAACTCAGCCCTTTGGGTACCTTTACACGCCGCTACGACAGGATGGATACAACACGCTACAGGCTACAAATGTAGCTTGTAGCGTCAATATAGCCCGTAGTAGCGGCGTGTGAAGACGGTAGGAGGCAGCCGGCAACAGATACATCTGTTTCCGAGCACTGCTCGAAAACAGATGGCTACAAAGCCGATTGTAGCGAGCTGTATCGGCGTGTAAAGAAGGAGCAGAAGGGATGTCTACACACCAGGCCAAGTACCTGGTATGTGGCTGGGGCGTGACACAGGCTCCGGGATACCGCGCCCCTTCAGCGATCATTGGAGGAAGCTCCTGCGTTATGATTGGCAGTCGCTGCATAGGGAGGCATATTTAAGGAGCTGACCAGTCACACTACACAATTGCTCGAGCGTCATGTATTAAACAGCCTCCTGCGATGCCTGGCCAATCATGATGTTATTGCTTTGTCCTATCAGCGTACGGAATTCTCGTAATCCACAATTGTGGCACGCCTATGTGCTGTCCCTGCTGCACCAGGTCCGCCCATATTAGCTTGTTGTAGCGGTGTGTAAATGAGGTAAGGTGCGCTACAGATGGCTACTTGAGACACCCGGCGATGTAGCTAGCTATAGATGTAACGTAGCGTAGCGCAGCGCACCTTGTGGCGGCGTGTAAAGGTGTTGCATTTACCGTTTGTAACCGTTTGAGCGTGCTCGTGCACGTGAAGTAGCGGGTTGTATCCATCCTGTCGTAGCGGCGTGTAAAGGTACCCTTTGGGCTAGGTTAGAGCAGTTCATAGCAGTTTTTGCCAGGCAGGTGTGTGCCAGTGCTGTGCAAGTGTTTTTCACAGCATCTGGCCACATCTAGCTCAGGGAATCCTTTAGGGCAGGTAGTGTAGCACTGCTGTGAAGAAAGCTACACCTCCTGTCTTAAGTAGGCATTTTTTTGCTGCAGCTTGTCCAGGCAATTTGTTCGGACTAGTAGCACTGTCACTTACACAGTGTTGTAGCCCATTTATGAGAGAAGCTACACCGCCGGTGTAGTTCCTAGTAATTTTTAACTGCACCTAGCCCAGGTCCCACTTCGGGTCTAGTAGCAGTGTCACAAAAAGCAGTAGTGTAGGCCACTTCTAATAAGAGCAACTATGCCGCCTGTGTAGTTCCTAGTAATTTTTAACTGCACCTTGCCCAGTTCTCACTTCGGGTCAAGTAGCAGTGTTACAAAAAGCAGTAGTGAAGGCCACTTCTAATACAAGCAACTACACCGTCTATGTAGTTCCTAGTAATTTGTAACTGCACCTTGCCCAGGTCTCACTTCGGGTCAAGTAGCAGTGTCACAAAAAGCAGTAGTGTAGGCCACTTCTAATACAAACAACTACACCGCCTATGTAGTTCCTAGTCATTTTTAACTGCACCTAGCCCAGGTCTCACTTTGGGCCTAGTAGCAGTGTTGGTTTAGTCACCTCTGATCGATTTACATCAAACTTCTTCTTGTCCAACAACTGCACAATTGCCAATTTTGTCACATACAAAATGAGTAGCAAAAGGCCTGCTGCTGGTGAAAAGGGGAGTAGGCGTGGTGGAAAGGGAAAAAAGGTTTGTGTCCGTGGGGTATATGCTAAAGCTACATTAACATCTGCTGAAGAAAGACAATCATCCAGCCAAAGTAAGATGTCTACTTCTTTACGTGGCCAATCGGATATGATCCCTTTCTTACGTACACGACCATCGATACCACTTGTAAATGAGGCACAAAAACAGCAGGTGCTTGAATGGATCGCAAGTGCTCCATCAAGTGGCCTCTCCTCCACCTCAACTTCTACATCACAAACCCTTCAGTCATCTGAGGTGTCAGCCCAATCACACTTGATTCCTCCCAGCTCCCAAGTCTCCAGCCGCCCTACTGAGTCTGGGGTAACAGACATGGTTGAGTCTGCAGAGCTGTTCAGTCACACAATAGCCTGGAATCAGAGGTCTGCTCCAAAGCTGCAGTGAGTCCAGACGAGTTAATGATCTTCCCTGATGCCCAGAAGCTTTGTGAGTCAGATCCAGGTCCAGATGAAGAATGTTCTGACCTTCATGTAGACCCTCATTCCCTAACAGTAACTACTCTTAGTGGGCACAAGGAGGATGATGCTGATGAGACTCAGATACCGGATTGGATTGACAAATTAAGTTTTCAGTCAAGGAAGGAAGAGGATGTCTCTGAGGACGAGGGTTGTGAGAACACAGAGGATGATCATGAGGTTGGAGATCCCACTTACTGTCAACCCACAGTCAGCTAGTCGATGAGGTCAGCAGAGGAGGTGGAGGAGGATGCTACTGACGACGAGGTTAGCTTGCGCCTTCCTGGACATAGACAGAGTACTGGAAGCACGTCAACAACTGCATACACAGCCACAACTCTGCCTCTGAGCAGACGTCGTGATGGCTCTGCAGCTCTCATGGGCTCTAAGCCTTGCCTAGCCTGGGCCGTTTTTGACATCGCCAAGGATCTCCCAACTCATGTCATCTGCAAGATTTGTCACCAATCTCTGAGTAGAGGCCAAAAACTCTCTAGCTTGAGTACTTCATTTATGAACCGCCACATGGACACGAAGCACAAGTCGCAGTGGAAAGCTCACTGTGCTAGAATGCGAGCTAGCGGGGCAGGCCTACCACCGTCTGCCCCATCAAGTGCATCCGTATGCTCTTCATCGTCTGTGACTGTGGGGACAGCTGTCACACATGCTTTTGGACGCAGACCTTCCACCTCTTTACCCGCAATAGGCAGTGTGATTGGCAGGTCGTCACTTGATTTTCAAGTGGATAATGCTGCTGGTGTTGCCCTCTCTCAGACATCGAGAGCACCACCTTTGGATGAAGGCAACATTACATCTTCGCCTGCACATCCCTCACAGACCAGCAGTTTGACTGGGACACCCTACTCTACCCCATCTCAGGACAGCAGTCAGCCCTCCGTCCCTCAGATGTGGACAAGTAAAAGACCATTTCCTCCTAGCCATGAGAAAGCTAAGCGCTTGAATTTCACCATCTGCAAGCTGTTGGCTACAGAAATGCTGCCTTTCCGCCTGGTGGACACAGAGGATTTTCGAGACCTTATGTCCGTCGCAGTGCCCCAGTACCAGATGCCCAGTCGCCACTACTTCTCCAAGAAAGGTGTGCCTGCGCTACACCAGCAGGTCGCAGACAACATCACCGCTTCCTTGAGAAACTCTGTGTGTGACAGGGTGCATTTCACCACAGCCACTTGGACCAGTAAGCATGGACAGGGGTGCTACATGTCACTGACTGGGCACTGGTTAACTATGGCGAGAGCTGGAGAAGGGTCTGCTGTCCAAGTCTTGCCATCCCCATGAGTTGTGCGTCCATCCTCTGTAGGTAGAAGTTCCTCCACTGCTTCTGCCTCCTCAACCTCATCTCGGTCCTCCACCTCCACCCAAAGCCTGTCTGGTAATGCCATCCGCGTTGTAACTGCACAGAAGAAATCCGGCACACCTCCTTACTATGCTGGCAGCAGGGCTCAACGCCATCAAGCGGTCTTTACTTTGACATGCCTGGGAAATGTGAGTCACACAGCTGAGGAGTTGTGGTCAGCTCTGGCGATCGAGTTTCAGCAAAGGTTGTCTCCACTCAATTTGCAGCCAGGAAGTGCCGTGTGCGACAATGCTGCGAACCTGCGTTCGACCCTTCACCGGGGCAATATCACACATGTGCCTTGTATGACTCACGTGTTGAATCTGGTTGTCCAGCAATTTTTGACACACTATCCCGGCCTAGATGGGCTCTTGCAGAGGACACAGTCGCTGTGTGCTCACTTCCGGCGTTCGCATCCCTCAGCTCAACGACTTGCTTCGCTCCAGAAGTCTTTCGACTTGCCCGTTCTCCGGCTGAAATGCGATGTGCCGACACGCTGGAATTCTACTCTGCACATGTTGCAGCGACTGTGGCAGCACCGCCGAGCCCTGGTGCAATACGTTATGACGTAAAGCCTGGGCCAACGAGATCCAGAGGTGGGGCAGATCACGCTGCAGGAGTGGTCTCAGATCAAGGACCTATGCACCCTTCTGCACAGTTTTGAGATGGCGACGAAGACGTTTAGTGCTGACAATGCCATTATCGGCATGACTATTCCAGTCATCTACATGCTGGAGCACACTCTAAACAATATTCAGACTCAGGTGGTGGGACAAGAGGAGGTGGAGGAAGTACACGAGGAGTCTTATGTGGAAGGGATGACAACTTCTTCAAGGTCTTCACGGTTGGCAGCACCAAGACGGCAGGCATGGGAGGGTAGTGGAGAGGGATTAATGAGGGCGCATGGTAGCAACCAAACTCTTGAGGAAGATGCAGGAGCCCAGGAAGAAATGGAGGAGGAACTGGCGATGGGCATGGAAGAGTCAGCAGATGAGGGAGACCTTGATGACATTTCTGTTGTGCGAGGTTGGGGGGAGAGGGCAGAGGAAGGAAGCGATTCTCACTTCCCCACCACCAACACAACAAGGACTTGGTCCTCCTAGATGCGCAAGACACATGAGTGCCATCTTGCTGCACTACCTGCAACATGACCCTCGGATTGTCCGAATTAGAAATAATGCCAACTACTGGGTTGCCACACTCTTAGATCCCCGGTACAAGACCAAATTTGCTGAAATAATTCCTGCTATACAAAGGGACGCACGCATGCAGGAGTATCAGCAGAAGCTGATACATAATCTCAGATCGGCTTTTCCACAAAACACCAGTGGTACACAGAGTGAATCTCACAGTTCTAACTTGTCAACTGTGGGTCTGTCGAGTCATCATCACTTACACCGTACCAGTAACACCATATCTGGTGGTGGTAATAGCAATTTTGTGGCCTCGTTTCACAATTTTTTTAGACCATCATTTGCAAGACATCAGAAAGCACCCACTGACCTTGTGGAGACCAGCGGAGGATAACACTGCGGGCACCAGTTAAAGCACTCAAACACAGTGAAACCCAAGGTGCATTGCTCCCTAGAATTTGAATATGCAGATGAAGTCCATGGAGCCTCGGTTAAGAGTCTACAACATGGACACCAGCCAGTTATCCCACCAGGGAAAGACCTAGCCCAGGGTATTAGTAGCCCTTAAGTCACTATCCAGCCCTTGCGAGCTTGAAGATATGGCCAGGGGTTTACCATGGACTAGGTATCCAACCACAGACAGCTGTTTCGGGGTTGTTGCCCCTCATCAGTGTGGCGCAGGATTCTGGCTGGGTGGGAGCAATGCTTGATAGACAGACATCACAAAGCACCCACTGACCTTGTGGAGACCAGCGGAGGATAACACTGCGGGCACCAGTTAAAGCACTCACAGTGAAACCTAAGGTGCATTGCTCCCTAAAATTTGAATATGCAGATGAAGTCCATGGAGCCTCGGTTAAGAGTCCACAACATGGACACCAGCCAGTTATCCCACTAGGGAAGGACCTAGCCCAGGGTATTAGTAGCCCTTAAGTCACTATCCAGCCCTTGCGAGCTTGAAGATATGGCCAGGGGTTTACCATGGACTAGGTATCCAACCACAGACAGCTGTTTCGGGGTTGTTGCCCCTCATCAGTGTGTGCTCCCACCCAGCCAGAATCCTGCGCCACACTGATGAGGGGCAACAACCCCGAAACAGCAGTCTGTGGTTGGATACCTAGTCCATGGTAAACCCCTGGCCATATCTTCAAGCTCGCAAGGGCTGGATAGTGACTTAAAAGCTACTAATACCCTGGGCTAGGTCCTTCCCTGGTGGGATAACTGGCTGGTGTCCATGTTGTAGACTCTTAACCGAGGCTCCATGGACTTCATCTGCATATTCAAATTCTAGGGAGCAATGCACCTTGGGTTTCACTGCGTTTGAGTGCTTTAACTGGTGCCCGCAGTGTTATCCTCCGCTGGTCTCCACAAGGTCAGTGAAGACACATAGTCAACGCCTGGAGCGGATGGTACATGAGTATCTCCAACTTAACATCGATTCCATGACTGGGGAACTGGAGCCTTGCTAATTTTGGGCTTCCAATCCGGAAAAATGGCCTGAGCTCGCCACTCACGCCTTGGAGATCTTGCCGTACCCTGCAGCCAACGTTATCTCGGAACGTGTCATCAGCACTGCTGGTGGTGTGCTGACAGAAAAGTGCACGCGTCTGTCCACCCAGAATGTGGACAGAGTAACGTTCATAAAGATGAACAAGGCATCGATCCGCAAGGACTTTTCTACCCCTGTGTCATCCTGGGGAGACTAAAGCCTTGTGGATTTTTGCCTAAAAATAACCATTTAAAGTTTGCAACTGTGTGGCAATTGATGCCACTTAAGTGGTGTCTGTGCCCAAATTTTTGGAAAAAATGGAGACTCTTCTTGTAGTCCCCTAAATGTGACACAATACTCATAGTCTGAACATGGCCTTACAGATACTGAGACAAAACCTCACCAAAGAGTCATCGTCTCCACGAGGCCCTAAAGATACTGAGGAAAAACATCACCAAATGCTCATAGTCTGCATGAGGCCTTAGGGTACCTTTACACACGGCTACATTTGTAGCTTGTCACCAGGTAACTTACTGGTTGCAGTGAAATCATGGATACATGATTCCATTTGTACACAGCAACAAGATAGAACCATATATCCATGATTTCACTGCAACCAGTAAGTTACCTGGTGACAAGCTACAAATGTAGCCGTGTGTAAAGGTACCCTTACAGATACTGAAGTAAAAAGCACCTAATACTCATCGTCTGCACGTGGCCCTACAGATACTGAAGTAGAACTCACCACATACTCATCGTATGCAAGAGGCCTTACAAATAATGAGGAAAAACCTAACTAAATACTCATCGTCTGCACCTGGCCTTATAAATAATGAAGTAAAACTCACCAAATACTCATCGTCTGCACGTGGCCTTACAGATATTAAGTAAAACTCACCAAATACTCATCGTCTGCACGTGGCCTTACAAATACTGAAGTAAAAATCACCAAATACTCATCGTCTGTCATGGCCATAGGGTACCTTTACACGCCGCCACTGTGCCTAGCAACAGGTATCCACCGCACGTGCACGTTTTTAACGGTGGATAACGATCGCTGATGCACATATACACGCCGCCATTGCGTTGTCCACTGAAGGCATCGTGTTGCCCCGGAAGTGCCGACAGGTCCTGCGGATAACTTCCTGTGAATACCTTACCCGCTACACACGCATACCATCCACAAAGGAATATGGGCGCACCTGGGCAGCAGGTACAACACATAGGCGTGCCACACTCCGTCACGTTGCGCCCAAGCTACAACCATTGGCCAACACAATAGCGTTCTGATTGGTCAGGGTGCGAAGGGCGGATGGCGAATATGTGACACAATAGTATTTGGATTGTCACACGTAATAGGCGCTTGTGGCGTAGCAAAGTGTGACAATATCCACTTAGGAGAAGCTCACGCGTCACACAGGAGCGGTTTACAGTCACACAGTCAGTGCGTTTAAATAACTAAGTGTTTGGCTATGTGTGCGTCTGGATCTAAATGTGTGAATAGAGCCACAATGCAGATAGCATATATGCCGACATATGTCAATGGCATTGAGCAGCTGACATGCCAACTGTACACTATGTGTGTGTCTGGACATGTCCTGCACTACTTACTTAAACCTACATGCCACACAATATCATGTGCTGCATCAATGTGTTGTGTCCAGGTGACACTCTGCCCACACCACACCACACCACTTTGGTTTTGTCCACACATTTGTCACATACACTGTTGACCCGATACCTTGACATGGCTCATGGCTACCAACACATAATGTGTCTTGTACCCACCAATAGGTGCCAATGTGTGTGAAAGCACAGGGCACAACCCAAACCTTGATCACGCTGCCCTCAATCCCCAAGTAATCAGGCTCACACATAGTAATTAGGATGTCAAAAAATATATGTATTATGTACATGCACATAAATGTACAAATAAAAAGACAGAAAGGGAACACAATGGACATTCAAACATCATGTAAGATTGTAAACAGAAATGAAAAACAGAAACACAAATACATAATAAACTTTGAAACAATGATAAAGTGTGCACCACCCACATAACACAAATAAAACCTAAACTAACTAACTAAAACATGTGCACACCAGAAAATACTCAAAGAAACCACCATGGTGCAGCCACCCTGCGTTGTACACCATGCCCACTGCCCCAGGGCCATTAAAGTAGGAGCAGTATGCATCTCTACTGTTCCTGGCCTCCTGCTGAGTGCGACCCTGGCTCAGTGGCTGGAGTGGCGCCACACCATGGTCGTCATCACACTAAGCCCCTGGACGGACCTTCCCTGTTGTGAGTTCCACAGAATCTACAAAACTTGCCGGCGTGTATGATGCTCAATCCCTATGACGCAGGAAGTTATGCAGCACACAGCAGGCCAGCACTACTGCGTCAACAGATTCCAGTTTCATATGCCTAGACATATGAAAAACCTGGAATGTATTCGCCATGATCCCGAATGCATTTTCAACCACACGGCGGGCCTGGGATAGCCGGTAATTGAAAATGCGCCGCTCAGAAGTAATGGTCCTCTGGGGATATGACCGCAGTAGGTGTGCCTGAAGTGGGAACGCTTCATCCCCCACAAACACAAAGTTGAGATGATGGCTCGTCTCTTCATTTGAGGGCAAGTTCAGCCCACCTGTCCTTAGTTCTTGCCCCAAGGAGCAGTGTGCGAACACGCCCCCATCTGAGATTCGCCTGTTCATTCCAACGTCCACGTAGAGGAACTCATAGTTCGCATCCACCAGGGCCATGAGGACTATACTAAAATACCCTTTGTAATTATAATACAAAGAGCCCGAGTTTGGGGGTTTAGTAATTCTCACATGCTTACCATTCAAAGCGCCACCGCAGTTTGGGAAGTTCCACCGACTTTCAAAGCCTCGGGCTACTTGCATCCATTCTGCGGGTGTTTCTGGCAACTTCATGTAGGATGGCAGCAGAGCACTCCAGATGGCCTCATACGTCTTAGGGATCAGGCGGCTCAGCAGGGGCAGTGATACACGTGACATCTATGTGAGGTCGGTCCTTGACCGGCCTGTAGCCAGGAACCGCAAAGTTATCGCCAAACGCTCCTCAGCTCATACAGATCAACGCATGACAGTGTCCTGACGGGCTATCAATGGCCCAGCGTGCTCCAAAAGGAAGGTGAAAGAGTCCTCAGACATACGGAGGTAGTTTTGGAAATCACGTGGATTATTATCCTCCAGCTCACGCAACAGCTGCATGTGGCTCCGGGTGTCCCAGCGTCGAAGCCAATCCCGACCCCACTCACACCGTCGTCTGCGACGCATCAACCTTTCATATCTATCCTCCATCCACGGTTGCTCTTCCACCAACGCAAGAGCCACGATAACACGTCGATCACGATGATTCTGCATCTTGTGTATCAGCACCTGTATGTGATAAACATAAATCATCACTACATAGAACAATATGGTGACATGTTTGCATATAAAGTAAGCCGTACAATACTTCGACTGGCCACTAGGGAAAAGCATATTTAATCTGTCGTGTATTCACAACACACATCCTTTTTACCATTGTAAGGCCATCACCCACAAGTGGCCGGAAAACAAAGGAAACATGCTCACTGATCAGCCCCGTCCATCCTTCTACACTTTGTAGCGTTGAACAAAGTTACACATTAGGCGATATCTGTGTTAAAAAGGTACGTGTCACCACAAAGAACGGCTATACATGTCAGACAAACAATGTAGGTTACCATATATTGATACTTCTACAGTCTGTAAGTATCAACGTACTACAGCCTTTCAGGGTGAGTAATCCCAGATGACACGAAGAAGAGTATACATGACTCATCCTGTAGTGATGCAGGGCCACATGTGTTTGCATGGGGGGAGCTCCACATATACACATTATGTGCTGCCTCAAGCCTCAAATCCATGTCTGATCCGAGCCATGTTGGTCCCAGTGTGTGTTGACCCCAAGCAGTATGATATTTTCACTAAATTGGCCATCTTTACAAAAAAACACTCAAGAATCCTGCAGCCATGATCCTGTATGGCGAATGGAAACAAACACATTACTTTTATAGCTACAATATGGCAATGTAGGTGCTACACGTGTTTGTAAAAATACACCAGCGTGCTACTCTATTGTGGTCAAAAAACTAACATCACATGTGCGTCACGTACAGTACCCTATTGCGTTACCAAAGGCAATCAGGCGCAACGCTTCTCCACGCTGCTACAACCATGTCTGCATACAAATACTTTCTTAATGACTCTGGGCAGCAAGCGTGACGCCCATCCGGCATGAGCTGTTTTTTAATGAGCACAAACCAATCACGGCGCTTTGTCGACATCTACTCAGCATCCACTTATGGATGTTCACAGGTGTTGCCTAGAAAGGTGCCGAATTGGTGTGTGCTGATTGGTGTGGGTCAGTATAAATTTCCTGCCTTGTCGACCAGCCCCTGTCCAGACGAGAATGTGCATTGAACTAGTGGTGTCCAGGAATCATTTCTCTGTTGGACCGACGGTAAGTGTACTCACATGCTTTGGCACCCCCATGCTACTGGTTTTTAGGTAACGCTGATGCGTAAGCTACATGCAGCTTAGGTGCTTTGTCAGACAGCAGGGAGCGCCATGTGCTAATGTATATAGTGTGTTGATAATAGTCTTTAACAATGCTACCTATATGCACTACACATTGGTAATTAGTTATGTAGCCATGTTTTTTTTCTATTCCAAACTTTTTTGTGGTGTTGTACCGCAGTGTCTCTGCTTTTTTTTCTTAATGATCGTGGCCCTTTTGCCTTTGTGTCCCTTTTGACTCAAACATATCCTTACATACATGGCAACCATAGATTCTTGAGGGCTCCTTCACCAAGGGTGTCCCACATGCAAACATACATGATCCACACATGTTTTCACGGCCAACACGACTGGATGTATATACTCAATATAGTGTGTTGTATGCAGGGCTTGTGTAGGCCCTGATTGGTCATATTTGTATATTTTTCACAGATGGCTGCTGGGTATTCGGAATTCGTGACCCAACTCCTGTATCAAGAGCATGAGTGCCTGTGGCGGACGGCGCTGCCCCAATACCATGACGCGGTAGCGCGGGCTGCGGCCTACAAGCCTCTTGTGGAGCTGGCAAAACGCCTCCAGCCCCACAAGAGATGGGACGCGGGCATAATTTGCAACAAGATCAAAGGCCTGCGCTCCGCGTTCCAGCAGGCTCACAAGACCTACACTGAACTACGGTCTGGGGCTGGAGGTGAGGAGGTACCCAAGCCTAATTTGTGGTATTATGACCCCCTCACCTCGCCCTGGGGCCAAGAGAGCTTGCGGGGATCGCGGAGCAGCCTGCGCCGGCTTGCGTCCTCTGTAGGCCCAGCCCAAGAAACATCCCCGCCGCAGGATGTGGGTAATTGTGTTGGGGTGGGGGCCCACCATGTTTGCTCCACAGGTGTGATTGGATGCATGCATTTCCTACCCACACTTCTCCATTGGTGGTAATGTTGAATTGTTAGGTTTTTTCATTTTTGGTAAGGGGTATGTGCCCTCAGGGGCAGTTGAAGAGATTTAATGATACACCTAAAATGGAGGATCTCACTGTCCTTCACATTAAACAACCTAGGGGGATATTCTCTTTTGGTGTTTAAATTTTCCAATGCTCATTGTTTGGCCTTTAAATTGGCCAATAGCACAGAAATTATCAATGGAACACAGGCATGTGTCATGCCTTTGCCCCATGGAGTGTAGGTTAAAATCATTCTCAACATGCATTACATTTTGGGAAGGTAAGGCTGAGCCGCATGGGCTACCAGCTGGTAAAAGGCAGCTTAAAGCTCCTGTGGTCACATACCCTTGTGTTTTTTTGTTTTTAATTTATTATAAATTGGTTTTTGTATTGTAGACAGTTTTATGGCGCAGGTGAGTATACGTTAGTCTTGCATTTGTTAGCCATTAGAACCTTGCTCCTGTTTTTTCTTTTGGACCGTTGGGACCTGGTGTGTTGTGTGGTGGATTTGATGGGGTGGGGCTTTGAGCACTTGACATCAATGATACTGCTTTGTGGTATTTCTTTTTTTCTCTCTCTTTTTTTTTGCAGTCCCCTCAGCTGCCTGGCTCCAGTGAGGACGAGTCACAAGCTGGTGAGGCTCTCCCTACAACATCAGCGGGAGAGCCAGTGGCCAGAAACAGTGTGGGGGGCTGGGCCCAGGGCCCAGCTCTGCCATTCAAAGAAGAAGACCACCAGCGCCACCTAATACCAAGCTGGGTACCTGGGCCAAAAGGGTCCTTTTGGACGAAGAAAGAATTGCCGCCTCTGGTTTCGACCACGTGACCAGCGACATGCTCACCCGGATGGAGCCAGAGCAGAGGAACATGGCTGAGCAGGCCATCTATCGTGTCCTGGAGGCGGGCGTAGATGGGTCCCTGCGATGGGGGTCCATGATCCCGGTCCCCCAGAAGACCACCCCTTGGCCCACTGCGCCCACCCAACACAGGGTGAGGAGGCCCCCACGTCCGGATACTCCACCTCCCTCAAGACGAAGTGCAAGAAGACAAGCACCCTCTCAGGCAGGGTGGGTCTACTATGAGAGGGTGGGGGAGGAGCCATTGTCGGATCCACCAGAGGATGATGAGGAGAGTGGACACTACTAGCCAATGCACTATGTTGCGCTTATGGACTGGCTATATGCTTTTGATTTATTTGGTTATGTTTTTTTGGGCAAATTGAGCCCACATCGATAGCCGATTTGGCTGGGCACATTATGTTTATGTCTCTTTTTGTTTTACATTTAATTACTAATAAAAAAAAAAAAGTTGCCCATGGACCAAGTCTTTTTCAGAGTTCACAACACAAGTGTGTTGAGTGGGTGTATGAATTTGTGCAACATATAATGTACATTAAACACACATTCTGCCCAATGGCGGGAGTGCTGGTACATGATGGGGATTGGTAACATATATTCCAACATCAAAGAGGTATCCAAATATGTCTCACACAGTTAGCCCAATTTGCTGAGTCTCAGCCCAACATGTGTGTGTTGCCATCAAGGACCACACAGAAATGTACAGAAAATCATTTAACCAGAAACAACATGTGTGCCACACAGTGGCCAAAAATTAAACAATGCTGGTTTGGTCTAGGAGTAGCCACAACCCACTCCTCACGGTCCCAATGTGGGACACTATAAGAAAAGAGGCCAACGGGGCCTTAAAAAACAAAAAATTGCCAACAGGGCAACATGGCTCAGGTAAAGTACAACATGGACACCAGTATTTAGGGACATGTTTGCCCATTAATCAGGCTGGGCGCATTGGGTTTAGGGCAGCCCGCCATGTGCTCGCTGGAGGGCAGCAAGCATGGCACCCAACCAGGCGAGTTCTTGCAGCCCGCGTTGGTGTGCCCTGGTGAATGTTTGCGCCACCTCATGGTGTGCACGGATCACATCCTCAATGGTAGGGACACCTGTATTGGGAATAAAGAACACTTTAGTTTTCAACAGTAGCTGGGGATGGTTAGTGAACTCACACAAAATGATGCTCCTTGCCCTCTGCCTCCACCTCATCGTGACCATCAGGGGGTGATGGGCTCAAACTCCAGCCGGCAGCCCTGGTACGTTCTCCATCTGCACAAATAGTTGAACATAATTTTAATAAAACAGTGAGAAAATACTGATGGTACAAAAACCCAACACTGATTACAGTGTTATACCTTACAAAATATCGCCATAGATAAAAGGTCTATATTGATATTTTCCAGTGAATAAGCACATCAAATATTTATGGCAAAAAATTATCACTTTATTGATTAAAATTAATTTATACTAAAATATTTACTGTACACATGTCAAAAAAAGGCACACAATCCCAATCATGCACAATATCACAGGGTAGGCACAAAAATACACAAATAGCAACAAATATTTATAGGGGAACAGGAAAAATACTTATAGCACCATCACGCTTCTAATGTTCTCAATCCCTCTCATATCTAAAAAAAATTCCATGCAGACCAGCTGCCATTAAATAAATGGAGATTAGATATTAGAGTATTTGTAATACCTGGTGCCAAAATGATCCTTGTGATGAATCACTCCTTGAACCCCTGCTGCCACTGTGCTCCTGCCACAATCCCACAAACGACGTCCGTTTCAAAGTTCTTTCTTCAGGGCATGCATTGTGCTATGTGGAAGTTTCTATCTTATATAGTGTCCACTGCTTCATTATAGATTACACCTGTCAAACTACTCCCCCTGTCCGTCACAGTCAAGTCTCCCCTTTGCTTAATTGTTTCCAGTTTACTGGGTGCCCCAGGTCCCTCCTCCTATTTCTTTCCCCGTCTCTACATGCATTTCAACCTATCTATACTAAGGGCCGCGTCGTTTCCGGGTTAAATCGCAGTCACATGGCTATTTCATGTGTACTGCGTTGCCCGGGCGACGCTCCGTATCCCCTAACGCAGCGTCATCTGCAGTCAGGCACCGCCCACCCGGAGTGCGCATGCGTTGAACGTCAATACGACGTAACATTGCCAAGTGTCTCCATGGGAACCAGGGCCAGCGCTTCAATACCTGAGAGGTATGAGCGGCGCATGCACTACCCAGGCTGTCAGCATAATAGCTTACATAGTGATGTCCTTGAGACACAGGGGCATGCATTCTATTAGCAGGAGGCACCCAACCTGTCTGCACCTAATCTATGTGTTATGGATGCCACTTTTCCCACAGTGCAAGTGTATATAGTCCTACAGTAGATCCCACCTATGCAAGGGTAAAATTTAAAGTGCTAGTGCCTATTAAATAGCAATTTAAAGTGCCAGTGCCTATTAAGTAACAAGGTGATGGTGCTAATAAACCAATATAATAACATTAAAGTACAAATGTGCAAAAAACAAGCTAGATCAATATAATAACATTAAAGTACAGATGTGCAAAGTGCAAAAGTGACAGTGTTATCAAAAAACACATTCTTATTTTTAATAATAATTCATAAATTTTTTACTTCTTAACAACATTGTATATATAATGAATAAAAAATGTGAACAAATAAAAAGTGTATCTACCATTATTATATATAACCCAACTACATAGTTTATATGTCATACCCGCATATAGTAGGACGTTTGAACTCATATGTTACTCCACAATTCATATATGGCAATCTCCGAAATGTCACTTAAACCCCCCCCCCCATGCTCTATCTAAAACCCAATGGTCTAATACCAAATTGCATATAGATCCCTTTTCTAAATATATACACCCTTGTTGTTAATTATTCATTCCTTCAACCCATACTCTATATATCAAATAAAGACTCATAACTATAATACACAGATCAGCATACAATTCCAATAATCAGGTCCAACATTATCGCTGTGCTCAATTCCTAGGGTGACATCATCCGTAAAATTTTCTCCAACGGTCTTCTCATATACCCCCGGCATTTTTTCTTGATAGGAATCAGGCAAATATGAAGTCAAAACTGGACACATTATACTAAAACAAAACTAAAAACACAACAATTAATATCAAAGATATATGTCCATATAAAAACCCCCACCTATACATCTGGGTCAATAAAATAGCTATTCTAAAGGAAAGCACTAAACCCTAAATTCTCATTGAGTCCCTGCGGTGTGAGGGTCCCCAACCGGAAGATCCATCTGCTCTCCACCTGCGCCAACCTCTTTGCCAAATTACCTCCTCTCACTCCCATGGATACCAGATCTATGGCCTTGATCTTCAACTGTCTAGCGTCACAGTTGATGGAAGCGTTTAAAATGTCGTGGGAGGATTTTCAGCTGAGTCAGTGCCTTCTCTATGTCCCTCACATGTTCTCGGGTTCTCACCCTAAGCTCTCTGGTGGTCATCCCGACATAAAATTTCCCACACGGGCATTCCGCCTGATATACTACCCCTTTGGACCCACATGAGAGAAAATATCGGATCTCAAACTCCCTGGAACCGTTAAAATTACTAAAGGTTTTGGATTTTACTATGTTTAAACATCCTTCACATTTTCCACACGGGTAACAGCCTTTCAGGTCTAACCAGGTCTGTGATATTGGTAGTTTTTCTGGCTCGAAATGACTTCTCACCAAAAAATCGCGCAAATTTTTAGTCCTCCTAGCTGTCATTTTTGGTATGGATGGCAGACATTTTTTAAAATTGGGTCAGTTGTCAGCACCCCCCAATGCCTTTTCACTATTTCTCTAAGTTGTGGCCATTCTGTACTGTAGGCGGTAATAAAACAGACTATGTTCTCCTCATCATCATCTTTCTCAGGGGGTTTATAAAAAACTTCGCTCCGAGATAGTTTTTGACCTTCATATACCCTTGTTTAATTACACGCTTGCTATAGCCACGTTCACCAAATCTCCGTTGCAGATCCGCCACTTGTTTTTCAAATAATTGATCGTTTGAGCAGATGCATTTCGCCCTCATAAACTGCCCTATCGGTATTCCCCTGATGGTTGACGAAGGATGACACGAAGCTGCATGCAACAGAGAGTTGGTTGACGTTGGCTTACGATATATGTCAGTGATCAAATCCCCCTCTTCCGAGGTCCTGATTTGTATATCTAAGAACTTCAACTCCCTGACCTCTTTATAAGTCAATTTTACATTGATGTTATTGGAGTTTAGTCTCTCAAACAAATCTCTTAATTTCGCTGAAGTCCCTTCCCAGATGAACCAGAGGTCATCAATATACCTCATCCAGTGGTGTACTTTTTCCATCTCTGGGAAATTATCATCTAAAAAAATCTCCCGTTCCCAGGCCCCCAGAAACAGGTTCACATATGAGGGGGCACAAGCCACCCCCATAGCGGTACCCTGTTTCTGGAGGTACACCTGGTTTGAGAACACGAAACAATTGTGAGAGAGAACAAACTCCAACAATGTCATCAACAGTCCTGCCAATTCTTGTTCTACATTGTGATTAGTGAGGTACCATCTAACTGCTGCCAATCCATCCTGATGTCTAATGGACGTATACAGCGACTCTACGTCGGCCGTGACCATGACCATATTATCCGCCAAATGCATATGGTCAAACCTCCGCAGAGCCGCTGTAGTGTCCTTAATGTACGATGGTAACGTCAGGACAATCGGTTTCAAATAATGGTCTATTATTTTGCAAATTACCTCACACAGACCTTCATTCCCTGAGACTATAGGTCTCCCTGGCGGGTCCAGGTGATCTTTATGGACCTTCAGTATCAAATAAAATGTGGCCATGTGGGGTTGCAACTTCCCCACAAAGTCCAACATCTTCTTTGATACAATCCCTTTCTCAAAAGCATCTTCAATTATCTGAATCAAATTAGCTTGGAATTTAGGGAGTGGATTTGATGATAATTTAGCATAGCAAATGGTGTAATTTAGTAGCTTCCTGGCCTGTTTCACATACAAATTATTCGGCCATATCACCAGATTGCCTCCTTTATCTGAGGGCTTAAACGTCACATCCTGCCATGACTGCATCTCTTTCAACGCTTGTCTCTCCTGTCTGGTGATATTTGACCTCTGATTAGCCTTAGAGGCCAGTTGTTCCACCTCCTCCGTTACTAGCTTAGTAAAAATTTCTACTGCTGGGCATATGCTAAAATTCACAAATTTTTTCTTAGAGGGAATCAAAAAGTCAGGTCTTGAGCTTACCTCACTCGGTGACTCTTCCCCCTCCTCCATTGTCTCCAACATCTCAATAACACTCCTCTCCTCCTCCGTAAACATAGAATTCATTTGATCTTTTTTGGCATGCTGGTAACGATCAATTATTTGAAAAACAAGCGGCGGATCTGCAACGGAGATTTGGTGAACGTGGCTATAGCAAGCGTGTAATTAAACAAGGGTATATGAAGGTCAAAAAATTATCTCGGAACGAGGTTCTTTATAAACCCCCTGAGAAAGATGATGAGGAGGAGAACATAGTCCGTTTTATTACTGCCTACAGTACACAATGGCCACAACTTAGAGAAATAGTGAGAAGGCATTGGGGGGTGCTGACAACTGACCCAATTTAAAAAAATGTCTGCCATCCATACCAAAAATGACAGCTAGGAGAACTAAAAATTTGCGCGATTTTTTGGTGAGAAGTCATTTCGAGCCAGAAAAACGTCCAATATCACAGACCTGGTTAGACCTGAAAGGCTGTTATCCGTGTGGAAAATGTAAAGGATGTTTAAACATAGTAAAATTCAAAACCTTTACTAATTTTAACTGTTAGAGAATAGTCAATAGTTAGACAGAATCCATAAGTACCAAGGCCTTCGTCAGCCATATTGTCTTGTGTCTCTTGTGTAAGTGACGTTTTAGGTGTAAGCTTGAAAGCTTGAAAACTGAACTTCTGCTATAGCCTCAGGTAATAGGTGAGATCAAGCCCTGGAAGAAAAACAGGCATGGAGTTAATTAGGTTTGGTCTGAGAATATACCAAAAGCTCATCATGATAATAGTTAACCAATTCACTATATATTCCTTTTTCTCAAATATTTCTTGATATTCTACGGTGTATTGTATTTCTCAAGGCTATATGACGTTTCATATAAAAACAGAGCTAATTAATGTCAATGAGTTGTGATTTGTGCTTGGTCCCAAAAAGGCTATTATGAGATAATTCGTATGGATAAACTTAAGTGTCGTATATAGTTAGTAATGAAATTAGTGTGTTTTTTTTTCATGTCAATCTATGTTGTAAGTAACATGAATGGATCACTTATGACAGGATGATGTAACTATTTCCCATAGAGGAGTATTGTTTCCAATGTCTTTCTATGGAGAAAAATGTTATAAAGACAGCCCCGTCCTTACTTGCTAGACGGCTAAAAAAACGTGAACTCAGATCGACTATAACAGCAATGCTGGACTCTGAGGGTCGGAGGGTCAGGGACCCGAGGTATATAGTGGAGGTTTTCGCCTCTTATTACTCGTCCTTGTACAATTTGGGGTCGGACCCCGGTACTCCTCAACCCACGGAGGCATCGATAGAGGATTTTTTGAGTGAAATACAGCTTCCCAGAGTCCCCCCTGATGTCCTCGAATCTCTCAATCGCCCATTCTCCCAGCCAGAAATACTAAAAGTCATATCGACATTGAAGTCAGGTAAGGCCCCAGGGCCTGACGGCTTTATTAATGACTATTATAAATGCTTTGCCAAATCCCTCTCCCCATTCTTGCTGAGATTATTTAATGAGTGGAAAGCCAGGGGATCTATCCGGACGTTGGCTCTTGAGGCGACAGTAGTAACGATATGGAAGCCTGGTAAAGACCCGGAGCAGGGGCGTAACTAGAACTGGCAGGGCCCCATAGCAAATTTTTGAACGGGGCCCCCTCCAAGACACGCCCCCAATGACACGCCCACTTCAAGACACACCCCCTTACCGAATCGGTGTTAACAGTCTGACGCCACGCAGTTTACCGTATATACTCGTGTATAAGCCAACCCCCCTACTTTTGCCCCCAAAACCTGAGAAAACCTATTGACTCGTGTATAAGCCGAGGGTGGACCCCAGCACAGGTATACAGCCCCCAGCAGTGTGGTATACAGGCCTCCCCAGTGGTAGTATACAGCAGCCTTCCCAGTGGTATATACAGGCCCCAGCAGTATATACAGTAGCCCCAGTGGCATACAGCAGCCTCCCCAGTGGTATACAGTAGCCTCCCCAGTGGTATACAGCAGCCTCCCCAGTGGTATACAGCAGCCTCCCCAGTGGTATATACAGGCCCCAGCAGTATATACAGCAGCCCCAGTGGTATACAGCAGCCTCCCCAGTGGTATATACAGGCCCCAGCAGTATATACAGTAGCCCCAGTGGTATACAGCAGCCTCCCCAGTGGGTATATACAGGGCCCCAGTGGGTATATACAGGGCCCCAGTGGGTATATACAGGCCCCAGTGGGTATATGCAGGCCCCAGTGGGTATATACAGGCCCCAGTGGGTATATACAGTCAGGGCCCCAGTGGGTATATACAGGCCCCCAGTGGGTATATACAGGCCCCCAGTGGGTATATACAGGCCCCCAGTGGCTATATACAGGCCCCAGTGGGTATATGCAGTCAGGGCCCCAGTGGGTATATACAGGCCCCCAGTGGGTATATACAGGCCCCCAGTGGCTATATACAGGCCCCCAGTGGGTATATACAGGCCCCCAGTGGGTATATACAGGCCCCAGTGGCTATATACAGGCCTCCAGTGGCTATATATAGGCCCCCAGTGGGTATATACAGGGCCCCAGTGGCTATGTACAGGCCCCCAGTGGCTATGTACAGGCCCCCAGTGGCTATATACAGGGCCCCAGTGGCTATATACAGGGCCCCAGTGTGTATATACAGGCCCCCCACTCCTCCCTTCCTGCTGCACACGTCACCTGTAAAGGAATACATCATACTTACTTATCCCTGCCGGCTGTCGCTGTCGCCGCTCTGCACCGCGCTCCGTCTTCATCCAGCTTCTTCCTGGTTGTGACCGGCGGGTGCAGGCAATGACGTCACAACCAGGAAGAAGCTGGATGAAGACGGAGCGCGGTGCAGAGCGGCGACAGCAACAGCCGGCAGGGATAAGTAAGTATGATGTATTCCTTTACAGGTGACGTGTGCAGCAGGAAGGGAGGAGTGGGGGGCCTGTATATACACACTGGGGGCCTGTAGCTGACCGGATAGCAGCGTAGCGGCGCTGGGTCCGGGCCCCCCTCAAGCGCCGGGCCCCAAAGCGACCGCTACGTCTGCTATGCCGGTAGTTACCCCCCTGACCCGGAGAAACCTGAGAATTATCGCCTGATCTCATTGCTTAATACTGACGTAAAGATCTATGCTAAACTGTTGGCTCTACGAATGGCAGAGGTGGTACCTCTGCTGGTCGGGGCGGACCAGGTGGGGGTTGTGGCTTGCCGGCAGGCGAGGGATGGCACGAGGCGAATGCTGGATTTGATCGAACTGGCGGAGAGGAGGGGCCTCCCCAGTGCATTCCTGTCATTAGACGCCGAAATAGCGTTTGACAGGGTGCACTGGGGATTCCTGGAAAGAGTTCTGCGGGGATTCGGGCTGGAGGGCCCGATCCTGACGGCAATCCTGAGCTTATACTCTAATCCCTCTGCTAAGGTGTTCGCCTCGGGATATCTCTCAGGTCCATTTAAGATCACAAATGGGACCAGACAGGGGTGTCCCCTGTCCCCCTTGATCTATGCCCTGGCGGTCGAGCCGCTGGCCGTTTCCCTCCGCTCCGACCGGATCCTAGAGGGGATACAGGTGGGGGGGGGAGAGCAGGGCCGGGACGACAGCTAGGCGACCCTAGGCGATCGCCTAGGGCGCCATCTTATGCAGGGAGCATTCCCGCATGAGGGGCCCATTGCCGCCCCCTGGGGGGCCCCGTGCTGGCCGCCGGCGGCCGCGCCGGCCGGAGAGAGGAGGGAGGACGGGACTTCCTGTCCTGCAACTCTGCCCGCCCCTCCTCTCCTCCTCCTTACAGCAGACGGCGGCCGGTGAGTGTGCAAAGGTCCCCTCCCCCCCGGTCCGCAGAACTCTCTGCTGAGGGTGCATCAGTGCCCAGGCTGTGTGGTGGGGTGAGGATGTATACGTGCTCAGTCTGGTGGGGTTAGGGTGTATAGTGCCCAGACTGTGTGGTGTGGTGGGTGAGGATGTATCAGTCAGTGCCGAGACTGTGGAGGTTGGTGAGGCTGGAGGACGTGTTTTGGTCTCCTCCCCTCCCTGTGACCTGCTCCCCATGAGCTGCCTCTTTCCCTCCCTCTGCTGGAGCTGCTGCAGTCATGGCTGCTGATGGGATTGATGAACGCTCTCCCCTGATCTCTCCACATTCTGGCAATGTCACCCCTACAGCCCCTCCATACAGCCAGGACAGCCACCTGCGGGGTAAGGCTTCATCCATACAGTGTCAGTCTGTCTGTGTCCATGTGTCCTCCAGTTACAGGAGGGAGGTGGTATAATGCTGGATCATACAGCTCTGGTCACACTGCAGAGGCTCAGAGCTCTGGTGCTTTGTTTGGCTGGGATATAAGTACACCCTGCCCACTGGATCCCATACAGCACTGCCTCCCTATATACTGGGGGACCCTCCCTGCACCCATGGACATGTCCTCTAATCATGGGATACTGTATGTGCCTCCTCCTACACGTGTTACCAGTTGTCTCCTCTATGGACAAGTGGTAACTAAATCTGCAGAAAGTTAATCCCTGTGCTGAGATTTACTTGCCAGGCACAAGTCTCCCAAAGTCAAATCAGCTGTTTCTCCCCGCCGACACGTCCCGGAGCTTACCGGCGGCGGGGAGGAGGAGATCTCCGGCGTTGATCTCCGCCTCAGGCCCGCCCCCAGACAACACCGATTGGCTGGCCGGGCTGCACAGTGATGTGTCCGCAGGCGGACATTCTCCGCTGCGGACCCATCAAAATAACATGCTTTTGACTGTGTTTGTGTCTGCATGCTATCAGCATGCAGAAACAAGCGCTAATGTGAAGGCAGCCTAATAGGATATTTTCTGCTATAAATGAAATTCACAAGACTAAAACTGTATGATGGAAGGTTTTCCCAACATATAGCCTGTAGTATCGATGTCAATATCCTTATGTTGTGCTACATAAATATGGCTGAAACAAAGGAGCACATGGGTTCGTGGAACTTTTGTCATGTAGTCCACTATGGGGAGGGTTTATGGCTTAGTTAGTACACTCCATACTTCTTGTTATTAACCCGTTAATGCTCTCTTGTCCACCGCACTGCAGTGTCAAAAGAGGACAACAGCGAGACAAGCAGCAACATGGCATCAGAGAGTCCCTGACCTGGAAATAGAAGATCCTCAGATCCTGGTATTGGGGGGGGGGGCGCCGTTTGCCTTACCTGCCTAGGGCACCAAAATGCCTTGTCCCGGCACTGGGGGAGAGTCATGTTGTGGGATTATATGCCGATGACATTATAATCTCCTGCTCCAAGCCGGAAGTATCCCTGCCAAGGGCTTTGCTTTCTTCATTTGCTCAGGTTTCATACTATAAGCTCAATGCGGCTAAATCCCTGGTTTTCCCGGTCAATATCCCCCCAGATCAGGTTGCGACTCTCTCGGGCTCTCTTCCGTTTCGATGGTCTCCTGAGGGCATCCCGTACTTGGGAATAACGTTGTGTCCCTCTGCTGAGCTTGTGAAGTGCAACGTGGACCCTCTTCTGGAGCATCTGGGGAGAGCAGCGGATCCTCAGGGGCTTCAGCCCCTTTCCTGGATTGCCCGAATCCAGGTGTAGCAAATATGTATCGCAGGGACTGGACACTAGATCAGTGAGGGGGTTAAATCCCCTGCCCATCCAGGAGAGGTCAGGACCTGATACATAAACACACACACTAGCAGTCACAATGACTCCAGTCTCCCCAGGGAGCCAGAATGGGAAAAACAGAGGGTGACAAAAATCACACACATAGAGAGCTTCAAAGGAAAGGTCATAGATAACACAGACCATCTCAGATAGCTAGCTTCAAACAGACCCACAGAATTGGAGGGAAATCAGAGACAAAGAACATTTTTTAAAACATAATCTATGCATGGCTAAATGAGTGAGCGTCCAATCATAGGCCAAGAATTAGAATTTTAAACTAGAAGGCCGGTCTAGGGTCTGACCCCCCGGCTGGGTCTATATCTGGGCTCACACAGCTACCTCGCCGTGTCACAGTGATGGGTCAGTGAAAGCTGCTGTGATCATCATTCCATCTATTCCTGCTCTCCCCATCGGGCAACACAGAAGCAAAGTGTAGTTTTCTGTAAGTTTCTCCTTTTTATTTCATTGTTTGCATATGTGTATGTCATTTTATTATTTCTATTTTTATATCTTTTTATGTAAGCACTGTACTTTTTATATTAAAGCTTAAAACTTTAATAAGCTGAAACCTTGTATGTTCTAAAAGGATTCATAGCCCTAAGAAGTGTGTGATCCTGTTGATTGGCTGACAGTATTATTTCAGGGACTTACCCCCTGTATGTTGGTAAGTGGTGGCAAGCGTGTGTGAAGCGGGGTGCACGGTGCGAGTCGGGGTGTGATTGATGCTCCTTTTCAGCATAGGACAGAGGTCGAGTGCTGGATTGAGTGAGAGGAGATAGATTAACCCTTGCAGGTGCAACCCCAAGTCACGTGCTGAGAAGTGGGTACGTGACAAATTGGTGGCAAGCGGTGGGATAGAATTTATTTCTATTAGAGCATTAGTGCATGGTTTAAGAAATTATTCCTTGTACTAAAGAATTGGTGTCCTTGCGAGGAGCGACCAGTTCTACAAGGTTCAGCTCAGTGCTTACTTAGACATACTTGCAAACAGTTTCCCTCCCCCGTTTTTCTTTTCTATTTTGTTATTTGGCAAAGGTTGTTCTGTTCATTGATATGGCAGCCCAATACAAGAAGAAGAACATGCAGACTGTGATTTGCGAGCAAAGAGGAATAGAGACTGCCGACAAGTCCAAGGATATGCTGGTGCACGCCTTGGCGGAGCACGACTTGGCGCAGACCGATGAAGCACCTGATCAAAGACAGAGTACCCCCTCCGACAGGCCAAGGAATGCCAGTTCTTGCACCGGAGATGCCCTCTGGAAGTGCCAGCAATGCCGGTTCTGAGGAATCCATGGACTTGACTTTACAAATGGTCTTACAACAGCTGGGAACAGGCGATCCCAATCAGCGCCGGCAGCTTATTGTTCAGTTCCAACAGGCTGAGAGAGAGGCTGCTGAACGCCGGGCCGAGAGAGAGGCTGCAGAACGCCAGGCCGAGAGAGAGGCTGCTGCCGCAGAACGCCGGGCTGAGAGAGAGACCGCAGAACGCCAGGCCGAGAGAGAGGCTGCTGCTGCAGAGCGCCAGGCCGAGAGAGCGTTCAAGCTTCAGATGGCCCAAGTAGAGAGGGGTATCAAGCCTCAGACCTCAAACCCCCTCCCAGGACATAAATCTAAGGAGACCGCGTCTGGAAAACTTCCCTGTGATGGAGAAGGACACGGACTTAGATACTTTTCTTCGGGGGTTTGAGAAAACCTGCAGACAATACAATCTACCCCGTGAGCAGTGGGCATTGTATCTAGCCCCAGGACTGAGAGGCAAAGCTGCGGAGGCGTTTGCTGACCTCCCACCAGACCTAGATGGTGACTATAAGGCAATCAAAGAGGCTCTGATCAGGAAATACAACCTGACTCCCGAGGTGTACCGCAGAAAGTTCCGGAACCTCCAGCGTGGACCACACGACAGCTACAGTGATGTGGTCCACGGGCTCAGGACCAACTTTGAACGGTGGATCCAAGGACTGGAAGTGACCACTTTGAGCAGATAAAGGATCTGAAGGTGAAAGTTCCTGCATCTTTGCCCCTCTGAGGTGCGACAGTTCGTGATGGACTGGGAGCCACCAGATGCGAACAAAGCAGCGCAGATTGCAGACACCTACGAGGCCAATCGGAGACCGGAGGTGCGGAAGTCGATCGTCACCAACGGGAAAGGGGGTAAGCCGATGACCACCATCCCTGCCCCTGCCAGCCGACCTTCCGGAGGTCCTGTCCCAGCTGCCAGCACTTGGCTGACAGCCGACGTTCGCAAGTGCTTTATCTGTGGACAACCGGGACATGTGAGTGCCACGTGTCCGGAGAGGCAGAAGAAGAGCCCCTCATCTGAGGCCCCAGGGCCTAGTGCTGCTATTTTGTTTGTGGGTGCTACGGGTGGGAGTTCCCGGGAGAACTTGCAGTCAGTCACGGTGGGTAACACCATCACTGTGGGGCTCAGGGACTCTGGCGCAGAACGAACTCTCATCCGCCCCGAATACGTGTATCCCCATGAACTTATCCCTCGAAAGACACTGACTGTCACCGGTATCGGGGGTGAGCGCCGATATTTGCCCATGGCCCGAGTTTATCTGGACTGGGGTGTGGGAAGAGGGTGGAGGGAGGTTGGGGTAACCAAGAATCTCCCCGTCAATGTGTTATTGGGAGTAGATTTAGGGCGGTTGGTTGCACATTATGTTCCTGATAACCCTCCCAGGTATGACACGTCAGGTAATTTCCAGGTGAATAATGTGAAGGGTAATGTCAATATTGATAATGTGAAGGGTGATGTCAATGTGGACAATGTGAAGGGTAATGTCAATATTGATAATGTGAAGGGTAATGTCAATGTTGATGATGTGCAGGGAAAAGTCAAGGTTGATAGTGGGAATGGTAATAATGTTGATGATGACGTTGATGATGTGCCAAGAAATGTCAATGTTGATGATGTGCAGGGGAATGCCAATGTGTTGCCTGTTAATACAGTGAATCCTGATGTTAGGGACCTCAGTCATATCACACCGCAGGGTGGTATTACTGAAGATCCCAGGAACGTGGCAGGAATCAGCACTAGGGCAGATGGAGGCAGGCATGGCAACCACAAGAGCGGTGGTTGTGTGCCACCTGCCAAGGTCACGACGGACTGTGACATGGCGGGTGCTAGCTGCTCCATGACAAGTGCTGATCAGGAGGCATCACAGCGTGATGGACCTCGTGGTGGAGGAGAACTCAGTGATGTCACGCCACGAGCTGGCATCACCGAGGGTTTCCTCCACGGTGCAACATTGGTTGCTAAGGTAGATGGTGGCAGGCATGAGGACCCTGGGGAACATGGCCTCATGCAGCGTGCCAGTGTCACGATGGACTGTGACACGGACGTGGGTAGCTGCCCCATGGTAAGTGCTGGTCCTGAGGCATCACATCGTGATGGGCCTCATGGTGGAGGAGGACTTAGCCATGCCACGCCACGAGCTGGCATCGCTGAGAGTCCCGTCCAGGTAGATCTCGTTGCTAAGGGAGACGGAGGCGGGCATGGCAACCACAAGAGGGGTGGTTACCTGCCACCTGCCAGTGTTACAACAGACTGTGACATGGCGGGTGCGAGCTGCTCCATCCTTAGCAGGGATCCCAAGGGATCACCAGAAGAGGGAAATGTACTTTCTCCAACTGGGCACGAGGATGGGAACACAGAGCCCATAATCTGTCTGAATAACAACCAGTCCTCAATTTCAATATGTCACTCCAAACAACTATTACTAACTGAGAGAAACCGAGGTCTCAATCACGGAATGAATTTTTTTAAAAATCAGATCGAATTATAATCAATAATTGAATCTTTATTGTCAAAAAAGTATAAAATCAAAAAACAGAGCTACATTACAGGAAAAACCACATAGCACAACAGATAACCTTCAAAGATACAGGTTCAATACACAAATTGCACATAAGACCACTGTAGACAGGAATATACCTCAAAAAAATATATCCATATGCAGGGCCGGCTCCAGGTTTCTGTGGGCCTCGGGCAAAAAGGTCTCAGTGGGCCCCCTTTAAGTACATATCGCGGACTATATATATATATATATATATATATATATATATAGTCCGCGATATGTACTTAAAAAAAACCCCGAATCTGCCGCATTTTCCGTCTAGCAGCTGCACTTGCTGCACGTTTGCGGCAAGCCCCATGCATTGTCTATGGGGCTTGCGGTAAGTGTGCGGCAATATATATGTATATATATATATTGCCGCACACTTACCGCAAGCCCCATAGACAATGCATGGGGCTTGCCGCAAACGTGCAGCAAGTGCAGCCGCTAGACCAGGGGTCTCAAACTCCAGGTCTCGAGGGCTGCACACAGTCCAGGTTTTCAGGATTTCCCTAGTATTTGACAGTTAGTAATCAAATGACCAACTGTCAAAGTATGGAAATCATGAAGACCTGGATTGTGTGCGGCCCTCGAGGCCTGGAGTTTGAGACCCCTGCGCTAGACGGAAAATGCGGCAGATGCAGGTTTTTTTTTACCGCAACTGCCACATTTTTCAAAAAACGCCTATGTGAAGGCAGCCTTACAGGAACAGTGACTGCTGAAACCAGCAAGAGCTGTTCCTGACAGTGAGTATATTACACATTGTTAGGGGCGGGCTAAAATGCGATTGCATTCCCTTGCGCTTTTTAAAAATACCCTTCAAATGCAAAATGTTGCATTTTTGTGCGTCTGAGGATGCTTGGTATATACACAAGCATCCTGAAGAGCACAAATAATGCAAGCAGCTCAATGGAGCCGCACTGCCATATGGTGGCACCGCAGCCAAGCGGAGTGTCTGGCCGTCCGGATCTCTCTTTCTCCTTACCTTTCTTCTTGCCGCTCCGGTCTCCTCCGGTCGCTCTGCACATATCAGCACAGTGATGACAACATCGTGCCCCTCCATGCTGAGCTGCAGAATGCAGACAGCGGCAGAAGAGACTCTGGAGAAGAATGCTGCTGGCAAAGGTGGCTGGGACTATAGGAGCGGAATCCGCGGGGGGCTACCACTGGTACACATACCTCGTACACACTTGGCTCTGCTCCATACACCTCGTACGCACGCACGCGGCTCTGCTCCGTACACCTCGTACGCACGCACGCGGCTCTGCTCCATACACCTCGTACGCACGCACGCGGCTCTGCTCCGTACACCTCGTACGCACGCACGCGGCTCTGCTCCGTACACCTCGTACGCACGCATGCGGCTCTGCTCCGTACACCTCGTACGCACGCACGCGGCTCTGCTCCGTACACCTCGTACACACATGGCTCTGCTCCGTACACCTCATACACACATGGCTCTGCTCCGTACACCTAGTACCCACTCGGCTCCGCTCCATACACCTCGTACACACACGGCTCCGCTCCATGCACCTAGTACACACTCGCCTCTGCTACATTCACACTGTAAATCCCTCCTGACCCCACACATAACCTTCACCTAATTGCCATACACCTAGTACACACTCACCTCTGCTACATTCACACTGTAAATGCCTCCTGACCACACACAAACTTCACCTTATTTGAGCATCATTGATGGCCAGCACAGTCCTGGATACACTGAGGAGCTGATCATGAGACCCCTGACTCCTCCCCATCCATTGACATCATCACAGGTCCTGTAAGCACACTAGCACAGAGTGTGCAGCTCTGTCGGTTCCCGTGGAGGGGGGAGGAGGGAGACCCTCCGGTGCTGCAGGCAGCAGGAGCCTGAAATGGACCCCCCAGCTGCCCCCTGGATATGGCTCTGGCTGTGGGGGCAGTGCTCTGGGGCCCCTGAGGCTAGGGTCACACTTGCATTGTGACCCTAGCCTTATGCAAGTATTGTATGTTGCAGCGCATAGCGTTTAATGCTATGCGCTGGAGGCAGCCCATAGAAACCCGACGTTTACCTTGACAACCACTGGTTGTCAATGTAAATATCGGGTTTCTATGGGCTCAGTTGCTGGCAGCGCATAGCGTTAAACGCTCTGCGCTGCAGCAGACAATACTTGCATAAGGCTAGGGTCACAATGCAAGTGCGACCCTAGCCTCAGGGGCCCAATGGGCCCCCTCCAAGCAGTCGGGCCCCGGCACTTGCCCAGGTACGCCGGGTGCTGACGCCGGCCCTGTCCATATGTATCAAATACCTCAAAACAATACAACCATAAGTATCAAGCACCTTAGATTGCTTCTTATAAGATCTATATAAAGTGCCTAGCAGTTCCCTAAGGTTGCGGTTTAAATCTCAAACAAGAGGCAGAGCTTGTGGAGTACATATCTCTATAAGAGGTACCCTGATCCAGAAAGCAGAGTAATAAGTGTTAGTTCACCTGTTTAGAAGGAACGCTGTGCCTGGGCTTCCCACCCCTACGCCGTTTCGCTATTGAGCTTCTTCCGGGGGCGTCCGGGGGGGTTGGTGGGAAAGCTGTGTTCACTACCTGCCAGGGTGATGGAGGAGCAGCCTTCATATCCTGTCAGAGCAGAGAAAGACCGCACTCCACAGTCGGCCTAGACATTGGGGAGATCGGGCCCATGGTTTATCCGACTGATGGGAATACGGGTATCCCTGCCGTTCAGGACCATGGGAAAGAGGTACCCCTGGCTTGTCCGGATGGGAGACTGGCACGCTTGGTCTGCCAGGAAGATGGAAGAGCAAACCCCCTCTCCTGTCAGAAAGGTGTAATGGCAGTCCCAACAGCCTGTCAAGTTAAGTGACAGTCCCAGTCCCCAACTTGTCAGGGTGATGGGAAAGCTGGGTGGCTGGCCAGCCAGGCAACTGAGAGAGTGGCGTTATTTCCTGTGCAGATGGCCTTCCGAGGTGCTCTCGCCCGCAGATTGAGTACTGGGAATGCAGAGACCGCACTGCATTCTGGGCCCTCAACCTGTAGAGAAATAACAAGACCACCTGCCGACCCAGAACAGGTCCAAGATGGTTCCTGTGAGGTCGGGGCTTCCGCTTCCCTTCTGGCTATCTCTAGCCAGGGGATTCAGACTGTCACACCAGAAAATGACAGTCCTGAGGTGCCGGAAGGCCCGGCAGAGACCTCTGTCTCTGAACCTGAATGTCATGAATGTATGAATCTTGCTCATGATTTCACCATTCAACACAAGAAAGGGATTGATCACGGCAACGCAGATGGCTTATCACACCAAGGTGGGCCGAAACCAGGTACCTGCTAGGGAGCCGACCTGTGAGTCAGCCCCATGCACGTTCCTAAGGAGGGAGGTGTAGCAAATATGTATCGCAGGGACTGGACACTAGATCAGTGAAGGGGTTAAATCCCCTGCCCATCCAGGAGAGGTCAGGACCTGATACATAAACACACACACTAGCAGTCACACTGACTCCAGTCTCCCCAGGGAGCCAGAATGGGAAAAGCAGAGGGTGACAAAAATCACACACAGAGAGAGCTTCAAAGGAAAGGTCATAGATAACAGAGACCATCTCAGATAGCTAGCTTCAAACAGACCCACAGAATTGGAGGGAAATCAGAGACAAAGAACATTTTTTAAAACATAATCTATGCATGGCTAAATGAGTGAGCGTCCAATCATAGGCCAAGAATTAGAATTTTAAACTAGAAGGCCGGTCTAGGGTCTGACCCCCCCGGCTGGGTCTATATCTGGGCTTACACAGCTACCTCGCCGTGTCACAGTGATGGGTCAGTGAAAGCTGCTGTGATCATCATTCCATCAATTCCTGCTCTCCCCATCGGGCAACACAGAAGCAAAGTGTAGTTTTCTGTAAGTTTCTCCTTTTTATTTCATTGTTTGCATATGTGTATGTCATTTTATTATTTCTATTTTTATATCTTTTTATGTAAGCACTGTACTTTTTATATTAAAGCTTAAAACTTTAATAAGCTGAAACCTTGTATGTTCTAAAAGGATTCATAGCCCTAAGAAGTGTGTGATCCTGTTGATTGGCTGACAGTATTATTTCAGGGACTTACCCCCTGTATGTTGGTAAGTGGTGGCAGCGTGTGTGAAGCGGGGTGCACGTGCGAGTCGGGGTGTGATTGATGCTCCTTTTCAGCATAGGACAGAGGTCGAGTGCTGGATTGAGTGAGAGGAGATAGATTAACCCTTGCAGGTGCAACCCCAAGTCACGTGCTGAGAAGTGGGTACGTGACACCAGGCATTTAGAATGTCATGGCTGCCTAAACTTCTTTATCTTTTTAGATGCATTCCTCTGATTTTTTCTGCAAAATTGCTAGCCCGATTACAGAGGGCGGTGAATCGATTCATCTGGGCTTCGGGTCATCCCAGGGTACAGAGACATGTGATGTACCGAAAGATGCATAGGGGAGGTATGGGCATGCCGGACGTAGCCTCGTACTATAGGGCTTCTCTTCTGGAAATCGCTGGGCTGTGGTGGGCGGAGGAGGGGCTCTTGGGCTGGGCAAGAATAGAGGCTTCCGTGGTGAGAGGTGGGTCCCTGAAAGATTTACTGGTGGCGGAGACATTGGGCCCGGTGGACTCAAAGGGCCTTCTGGGTACGATGGAGGCGGTGGTGAGGGCTTGGAGACGTGCTCCGGAGAGATGGACCAGAGTGCAGGTGGCGGAGATCCCACTGGGGTCTCTCCGTCTGCATATTCCCTCATTGAGAGTGTCGAATTGGACAGCTCAGGGTCTGCGAATCCTGGCTGACCTGGTTGGCCCTTCTGGCGCGATAGCTGGAGAGGACCTTGGGGCTCGGTTTCCGTCTCTCCGGCGCACCTACTTCCAACTCTGCCAAGTTTCCCATTTTATGGCGGCCAGACGTGACAGGGTGTGGTGGACGGCGCCAGTGCCTTCCCCGCTCCGGTCCCTCCTGGCAACGGGCCATACTGCCTCCGGGGGCCTCGCCAAGTTATACGCGGTGCTTCCTGGATGAGGGGACACCCATGGCTCCGTCATACAGGAAAAGATGGGAAGAGGAATTAGGGTTCACGGCAGATGAGGAGGATTGGGACAGCGCTGTACAGGTTCTGTCCAGGGCGACTAAATGTATAAACCATCTCGAACAGCTCAAAAAATTACACTTACGATGGTACCTTCCCCCGGTGAGAGTCGCGGCTTTTGACGCCGGATCGTCCCCTCTGTGCTGGAGGCTGTGTCGTCAGAGGGGAACACTGGCTCATATATAGTGGAATTGTCCACGGGTGGCACAGTTTTGGGCCCTAGTGGAGGGGCTGTTGAGGTCCCTCATGGAGGTCTTTGTTTCCCTCACGCCACAAATGGCTCTCTTGCATATAGGTCTGACAGGTCTTCCCCCAGTACCCCGCCTGGTGGCCTCCTTCGTTCTGATTGCGGCAAGGTTTTGCATTGCGTCTAACTGGCGTTCTGCTTCACCTCCGGGGATGGCTGATCTTACTGCCAGACTAAATCTCATGTTCACCCATGAATACTTCCTGGCTATGGAATCCGGACATAGGAGATATGCCCGGGAAGCATGGGAGTGTTGAGCTTCCCACCCCTTGGCGATTCCTATTCCTGGGGACGCGGGGACTGGACTGAGATGAGATCTATCCTAAACCCTTCTCTTCCTCTTCTTTCTATCACTTTCTTGCTTATCTTTATCTCTTCTTTCCCTTACCTCTATGCCTCCCCCCTCTTCCCCTCCCTCCCCCTCCCTAATACTTATGCCTATGTGTTTGTAAGTTTAATCGTTAATGCTTCCCGGTGTGCGTACTGGTGGTTGCTGGTGCGGAGAACTGAGGGACGTATTTGTTATTTTCTCTTTTATTGGTGTATGTGAGTAACATAAAACTTTTCTTTTCTCAATAAAGAATAATTATGGCAAAAAAGACAGCCCCGTCCATGGAGACGGGGAGCCACTATTCTGAATCCATCCGGTGTGCTACACATGTGTGACTCCCGTACCTGTCATCCTTAAACACCTGCTAGTTACTGCTTTTGCCGTATATCTCTGAATGTTTGTTATTCCTCTTATCTAATAAAGCCTACCTTTTGGTTCTGAAGATACCTGTCTATGGAGTTTTATCGAACAAAGGAAGAACTAACGAACTGTTTCTTTCATTAACGGGTCCAGGGAGTTTGAGATCCGATATTTTCTCTCATGTGGGTCCAAAGGGGTAGTATATCAGGAAATTTTATGTCGGGATGACCACCAGAGAGCTTAGGGTGAGAACCCGAGAACATGTGAGGGACATAGAGAAGGCACTGACTGAGGAAGATCCAAAGCAGCTGAAAACCCTCCCACGACATTTTAAACGCTTCCATCAACTGTGACGCTAGACAGTTGAAGATCAAGGCCATAGATCTGGTATCCATGGGAGTGAGAGGAGGTAATTTGACAAAGAGGTTGGCGCAGGTGGAGAGCAGATGGATCTTCCGGTTGGGGGCCCTCACACCGCAGGGACTCAATGAAAATTTAGGGTTTAGTGCTTTCCTTTAGAATAGCTATTTTATTGACCCAGATGTATAGGTGGGGGGTTTTATATGGACATATATCTTTGATATTAATTGTTGTGTTTTTAGTTTTGTTTTAGTATAATGTGTCCAGTTTTGACTTCATATTTGCCTGATTCCTATCAAGAAAAAATGCCAGGGGTATATGAGAAGACCGTTGGAGAAAATTTTACGGATGATGTCACCCTAGGAATTGAACACAGCGATAATGTTGGACCTGATTATTGGAATTGTATGCTGATCTGTGTATTATAGTTATGAGTCTTTATTTGATATATAGAGTATGGGTTGAAGGAATGAATAATTAACAACAAGGGTGTATATATTTAGAAAAGGGATCTATATGCAATTTGGTATTAGACCATTTGGTTTTAGATAGAGCATGGGGGGGGTTTAAGTGACATTTCGGAGATTGCCATATATGAATTGTGGAGTAACATATGAGTTCGAACGTCCTACTATATGCGGTATGACATATAAACTATGTAGTTGGGTTATATATAATAATGGTAGATACACTTTTTATTTGTTCACATTTTTTATTCATTATATATACAATGTTGTTAAGAAGTAAAAAATGTATGAATTATTATCAAAAATAAGAATGTGTTTTTTATAACACTGTCACTTTTGCACTTTGCACATCTGTACTTTAATCTATTATATAATTGCCGTAGCGACTTCCGTCGCACACGGCGCTACTTCCGTGGCTTTGTTCGTGGCTTTGTTCGTGGGCGCTTAGCGCCCACGCGACTCACTCACAGTGGCCGCGAAGCGACGAGAGCCGAGCCCCGTGGCCGAAAATAGAACCAAGGGCCCGGCCATATTTCGCTCGAAACACCGCTATGTATCCCTATGGGAAGTGATGCGCTATGCTGATTGGTCGGCGCAGCACACAGCGACCAATCAGCATAGCGCCTCACTTAAGCGGGAAATTTGAAACTCAAAGTCGTCCATTATATCTCTATGGGAAGTGAGGCGCTATTCTCATTGGTCGCTGTGTGCTGCCGGCGACCAATGAGAATAGCGCCTCACTTTCACCGGTAAATTTGAAACTCAAAGTCGTCCATTATATCTCTATGGGAAGTGAGGCGCTATTCTCATTGGTCGCTGTGTGCTGCCGGCGACCAATGAGAATAGCGCCTCACTTTCAGCGGTAAATTTGAAACTCAAAGTCGTCCATTATATCTCTATGGGAAGTGAGGCGCTTTTCTCATTGGTCTCCGCCAGCACACAGCGACCAATGAAAATAGCGCCTCACTTCCCACAGAGATATAATGGACGACTTTGAGTTTCACATTTACTGCTGAAAGTGAGGCGCTATTCTCATTGGTCGCCGCCAGCACACAGCGACCAATGAGAATAGCGCCTCACTTCCCATTGCGATATAATGGACGAATTTGAGTTTCAAATTTACCGCTCAAAGTGAGGCGCTATTCTCATTGGTCGCCGCCAGCACACAGCGACCAATGAGAATAGCGCCTCACTTCCCATAGACATACATAGCGGTGTTTCGAGCGATGCATGGCCGGGCCCTTGGTTCGATTTTCGGCCATGGCGCTCGGCTGTCGTCGGTCGTCGCCGGCCCATGAAACTCGCAATGAACCTACGTGCCGGAGTGACCGCAGCTGCAATGACTCACCTATCTATCTATATCTATATGTATATCTATCTATCTATATATATCTATCTATATATCTATCTCTATCTATCTATCTATATCTCTATCGATCTATCTATCTATCTCTATCTATATCTATCGAAGTGGCCATTGCAAGTCGTTGCAGGGGTGAGTCTCCCGCCCCGGCGACGACCGACAAGCGCCGAGCGCCGTGGCCGAAAATAGAACCAAGGGCCCGGCCATAAATTCCTCTAAACACCGCTATGTATCTCTATGGGAAGTGAGGCGCTATGCTGATTGGTCGGCGCAGCACACAGCGACCAATCAGCATAGCGCCTCACTTAAGCGGGAAATTTGAAACTCTAAGTCGTCCATTATATCTCTATGGGAAGTGAGGCGCTATTCTCATTGGTCGCTGTGTGCTGCGGCGACCAATGAGAATAGCGCCTCACTTCCCATAGAGATATAATGGACGACTTTGAGTTTCAAATTTACCGCTGAAAGTGAGGCGCTATTCTCATTGGTCGCCGTCAGCACACGGCGACCAATGAGAATAGCGCCTCACTTCCCATAGAGATATAATGGACGACTTTGAGTTTCACATTTACCGCTGAAAGTGAGGCACTATTCTCATTGGTCGCAGGCAGCACACAGCGACCAATCAGAATAGCGCCTCACTTCCCATAGACATATAATGGACGACTTTGAGTTTCACATTTACCGCTGAAAGTGAGGCGCTATTCTCATTGGTCGGCGCCAGCACACAGCGACCAATGAGAATAGCGCCTCACTTCCCATAGACATATAATGGACGACTTTGAGTTTCAAATTTACCGCTGAAAGTGAGGCGCTATTCTCATTGGTCGCCGGCAGCACACAGCGACCAATGAGAATAGCGCCTCACTTCCCATAGAGATATAATGGACGACTTTGAGTTTCACATTTACCGCTGAAAGTGAGGCGCTATTCTCATTGGTCGCCGGCAGCACACAGCGACCAATGAGAATAGCGCCTCACTTCCCATAGACATATAATGGACGACTTTGAGTTTCAAATTTACCGCTCGAAGTAAGGCGCTATTCTCATTGGTCGGCGCCAGCACACAGCGACCAATGAGAATAGTGCCTCACTTACAGCGGTAAATGTAAAACTCAAAATACTCGATGTATTTGAAGTATAGCGCCATAGAGCGCGGCGCTCTTCTGATTGGTCACCGCCTTCAGCGCACCGACCAATCGTAATAGCGGTGGCCGCTATGCCGCCATATTTGAAATATACGGAGTACAGTGTATTTGAAGCATGCCGCGCCATACAGCGCGCCGGTATTCTGATTGGTCGGCGCGCTGAACGTGGCGACAAATCAGAAGAGCGCCGCGCTCTATGGCGCCATACTTCAAATACACTGTAGTCAGTGTATTTCAAATATGGCGGCATTGCAGCCGCCGCTATTGTGATTGGTCGGCGCCTTGAGCCAGCGGCCAGTCAGAAGATTGCCTTGCGCCTGCCGCCATTTTATGAATTCAAATTTCGCGGCCACCATTTTACACCGCGAAATTTGAATTTTTCCCTCACACATCATTCCTGCTTTGCTCATCGTTTCTGAGGGACGTCGGGAAGCAAGGTCCGGATCGTTTTCAGTACAATATAAGCTAATGTATCTTTTTTGGTAATAAAATGTAACTTCTGAGTTTAGATTAATAATAATTAATAATCTATATCTATCTATCTATCTCTATCTATTTATCTCTATTTATATCTATCACTCTATCTATATCTATCTATCTATATCTATCTATATCTATATCTATATATATCTATCTATATCTATATATATCTATCTATATCTATATCTATATATATCTATATATATCTATATATATCTATATATATCTATCTATATCTATATCTATCTATATCTATATCTATCCATCTATAACTATCTATATCTATCTATCTATCTAACAACTAGAAAAAAATACTCTGCAGCACTCGGCTACTCCCAATGATGTACATATGCTAACAAGCTATATATATATATATATATATATATGAGAAAAAAGTTTAAAAACTTACGTTTTTTTAAAAAAACTCAAAATCTTATATTTTTATTTCTGAAGTTCTTGGTACACACATTGGCCAATGTCTGTTTGCTCATCAACTGCGACAAAGTGACTTCAGGTCTGATGAGTCCTAACGCTGACATCCCTGTGCTCCTTGTCCACCCCCCACTTCTCAGTGGGCAGACTCCATCTCGACCCTAGATCACCTGTGGTCAATAAGGGTGCAAATTGTAGCATGGAGCCAGCCACTCCATAAGATACAAAACAGAAATAAAAACTGCACAGCACTCACAGACTAATGTGAACCGGTGCCAGCAGGGCTGCTGGATCAAATAACTAGAAAAAAATACTCTGCAGCACTCGGCTACTCCCAATGATGTACATATGCTAACAAGCTATATATATATGAGAAAAAAAGTTTAAAAACTTACGTTTTTTTCAAAAAACTCAAAATCTTATCTTTTTATTTCTGAAGTTCTTGGTACACACATTGGCCAATGTCTGTTTGCTCATCAACTGCGACAAAGTGACTTCAGGTCTGATGAGTCCTAACGCTGACATCCCTGTCCTCCTTGTCCACCCCCCACTTCTCAGTGGGCAGACTCCATCTCGACCCTAGATCACCCGTGGTCAATAAGGGTGCAAATTGGGGCCGCCGAGTAGTGGCCGGAGGGCAGGCATACATTGGCCAATGAGTGTACCAAGAGCCCCGGTTTTTAATAAAAAAGTGAGTATTGAGTTTTTTAGAAAGAAACGGATGTTTTAAATTTTTTCTCAAACCATTTGCTTGTTAGCATACACTTTTTGGTTAGACTGAGTGCAGCAGTGATTCTTTTGTTTCTTTTTGATCCAGCGACACAGCTTGCACCTCTCGCACAGTGTAACGAGTGCTTTGCAGTTTTTTCTAGTATATATATCAGACAAGGTGGAGTGGCTGGCTCCACCCAGCTGCAGTTTGCACCCACACCGAGCCCAGGTGCTCAGGGATCAGGATGAGGTCAAAGGGACCAGGGAGTCCGCGGACAAGGATCTGGCAGGGATATCAGCGTTAGGACCCTCCGGACCCCGGGGCCGCCGAGTAGTGGCCGGAGGGCAGGCATACATTGGCCAATGAGTGTACCAAGAGCCCCGGTTTTTAATAAAAAAGTGAGTATTGAGTTTTTTAGAAAGAAACGGATGTTTTAATTTTTTTCTTAAACCATTTGCTTGTTAGCATACACTTTTTGGTTAGACTGAGTGCAGCAGTGATTCTTTTGTTTCTTATATCTATCTATATCTATCTATATCTATTTATCTATCTATCTATCTATCTATCTATCTATTGTGGTGATGCGACCCCGATGTGTCCCCTGACCGGTGTACAGCACATGGGGGATTGTATCTTTTGCTCTGTGGCAGCACTCACAGGGTTAACAGTAGTGAGATCTGAGCGGAGTGCTGATTGAAAGCACTCAGCCCACCTGTGATGGGATAGGAGATGATATGAGCTGCCCTGGGCTGAGGAGTGGATCAGAACAGGAGGAACTGCTGTGTGAAGCTAACACAGCCTGGGAGCTCTCTCAGAGAGGACGTTCATGAGACTAGTGAGCGGACGGTGCAGAGAAAGAGTGGTTGTGTGCTGATAACACAGCCTAGCAGTGAGGACCTGGCCCTCACCAGTGGAGCCGGCCAGGACAGAGCCTGTCCTAGGTACAGAGGTACTGTGTGTGTTGGATGAACAGAGTTGTACCAGCTGTGCCCCAGAACCTGGAGGTCTGTAATATACCTGAACTGTACCATTAAACTGTGTGTTGTGTGAACAGTTGCCTGAGTCACTGCCTTCCGTCGTGTTGATCCTAACCGCTACCTTACATGTGGTGGAGAATGCGGGCACAGCAACCTGGTTGCTGACGGCAATGACTTGGTGAAAAAAAAAAAAAGGCAAACTCAGTTCACACATGTCAGTGGTGAAACCTGCTACGCTACAGTACAAACCAGCAGCCAGTATGGAGGACCTGCTTAAGCACCTGGTGCAAGCACAGCAACAACAGCAGCAAATGCACCAGCAACAGCAGGTCGCACAACAGGAGGCGAATCAGCTCTTGATCAGGCAAATGCAGCAGCAACAGGAGCATCAGCAGCGCCAACAGGAGCATCAGCAGCGACAGTTGGATCTTCTGACGGAGGCAATCCGTGCAAAGCCAGCGGCTGCATCCCCAGGTCAAGGAGGTGACAGCAGCGTCCGGAAGGCGGTAAGGCGTGCAATGCAAAAGATGACCCCGGGGGATGATGTGGAAGCTTTCCTGGCGGTTTTTGAGAGGGCTCAACGGGTAAGCCAGTGGTCCTTTGAGGAGGGTAAACCCGTCCGGTCTCAGGCCTATGACTTGTTGCACCTGGTAAAGAAGTGGCTGCAGCCTGAAAGCCTGAGCCCCGCACAAATGAAAGAGAGGGTGGTTGTTGACCGGTTTGTGCGCACTCTGCCTGTCTCCATCCAACAGTGGGTGGGACAAGGTGACCCGGGTACCCTAGATCAGGTAGTGAGTGTGGTGGAGCGGCATGTGGCTACACAAGACTTGATTCGTGACTCTGGGACACTGCGTGCAGCACGGCTGACCGCATCCACCAAACCGGCAATTAGGGACCCCCAACCCGGGCCTATGCTGGGTTCAACCCCACCACAGGCAGAGAATGTGCACCGCCCAGAAGTGAGACGGAAACCCGGGTCTCCTAAGCGGGACACCGTAAATAATTTTTTCCCCGCCATAAGGTGTTGGCGATGCCAGGAGTCAGGACACGCAATGGTGCAGTGTCCCCTCAACACGGAGTCCATGGACTGTGGGTATACCCGCCGGATGTCCATGTTCGCCCAATCTGCCAGGGCAGGACGCTATGGGACTGGGGGTAAAAGGAGTGTTTTGTGCCAGGTTCGGCTCAATGGATATGAGGCTACGGCCCTGTTGGACTCCGGGAGTGGTGTGACCCTTGTGTGTGCCTCCTTGGCCTCTAGATCCCAACCCACCAGCTGTACGGTGCGAGTGCTTGGGGTCCATGGGGACCACCGTAGGTATCCAACAAGGAGGGTCACTATCACTACCCTGTCCGGACGGGTTCGACATGAAGTGGGGGTGGTGAAGACACTGCCTTTCGATATGATTTTGGGGAGGGATTTTCCTCTGTTCTGGACTCTGTGGGAGAGGCAAACTAATCCTCAGGTAGTGAATGGTCCAGGCCCTGTGCCCAAAGATCCCGACTCTGGGACACCTGCCATAGGGGTCACCACTATAGGGAAAGAGTGTAATCCCGATAGGTGTTCCCTAGAGGTAAAGGCAGGAGGTTTCAGAGCGTACAACCCCCGCATACAGGTGCAGAAGCGCCAACCACAACGTCCCAAGACCCGTAGATGTACTCATGGTACAGACAGTGACTCCACTGTGGACTTAGGGTTACGGGACTCAGATGACCTGCCCAATCGTGTAGCAGACGACATAGCGTCAGGACTCCACATAGCCAAAAGGATAGGTGGACCGCGCTACCACACTGGCCGTTGGGGGAGGGGGAGACCTCCCACAGATATGCCTCTGAGACATAGAGTGACTGAGTCCGATTGGTCTTGGTGCACAAGGAAACAGTTGGTGCCGGTACGGGACCGCGTGTCAGACGCAGACATCCCTCGACCGGTGGGCTCCGAGGACGGGGAGACCCTGTCTCGAGGCCCCGGATCGTGGGCTTGTGTTCCGCCCCACGGGCTTGAACAGAGGGGGGAGGTATGTGGTGATGCGACCCCGATGTGTCCCCTGACCGATGTACAGCACATGGGGGATTGTATCTTTTGCTCTGTGGCAGCACTCACAGGGTTAACAGTAGTGAGATCTGATTGAAAGCACTCAGCCCACCTGTGATGGGATAGGAGATGATATGAGCTGCCCTGGGCTGAGGAGTGGATCAGAACAGGAGGAACTGCTGTGTGAAGCTAACACAGCCTGGGAGTTCTCTCAGAGAGGACGTTCATGAGACTAGTAAGCGGACGGTGCAGAGAAAGAGTGGTTGTGTGCTGATAACACAGCCTAGCAGTGAGGACCTGGCCCTCACCAGTGGAGCCGGCCAGGACAGAGCCTGTCCTAGGTACAGAGGTACTGTGTGTGTTGGATGAACAGAGTTGTACCAGCTGTGCCCCAGAACCTGGAGGTCTGTAATATACCTGAACTGTACCATTAAACTGTGTGTTGTGTGAACAGTTGCCTGAGTCACTGCCTTCCGTCGTGCCGATCCTAACCGCTACCTTACACTATATATATCTATCTATATCTATCCATATTTATTTATCTATCTATATCTATCTATCTATATCTATATATCTATATCAATCTATATCTATCTATATCTATCTATGGCGAAGCGGCCATTGCGAGCCGTTGCAGGGGCTCCCGCCCCGGCGACGACCGACGAGAGCCGAGCCCCGTGGCCAAAAATAGAACCAAGGGCCCGGCTATTCATACCTCTAAACACCGCTATGTATCTCAATGGGAAGTGAGGCGCTATGCTCATTGGTCGGCGCCAGCACACAGCGACCAATGAGCATAGCGCCTCACTTACAGCGGTAAATTTGAAACTCAAAGTCCTCCATTATATCTCAATGGGAAGTGAGGCGCTATTCTCATTAGTCGCTGTGTGCTGGCGCCGACCAATGAGAATAGCGCCTCACTTACAGCCGTAAATGTGAAACTCAAAATACTCCATGTATTTGAAGTATGGCGCCATAGAGCGCGGCGCTCTTCTGATTGGTCGCCGCCTTCAGTGCGCCGACCAATCAGAATAGCGGCGGCCGCTATGCCGCCATATTTGAAATACACTGAGTACAGTGTATTTGAAGCATGCCGCCATACAGCGCGCCAGTATTCTGACTGGTCGGCGCGCTGAACGTGGCGACCAATCAGAAGAGCGCCGCGCTCTATGGTGCCATACTTCAAATACACTGTAGTCAGTGTATTTCAAATATGGCGGCATTGCATCCGCCGCTATTGTGATTGGTCGGCGCCTTGAGCCAGCGGCCAATCAAAAGATCGCCTCGCGCCTGCCGCCATTTTATAAATTCAAATTTCGCGGCCGCCATTTTACTCCGCGAAATTTGAATTTTTCCCTCACACATCATTCCTACTTTGCTCATGCTTTCTGAGGGACGTCGGGAAGCAAGGTCCGGATCGTTTTCAGTACAATATAAGCTAATATATCTTTTTTGGTATTAAAATGTAACTTTTGAGTTTAGATTAATAAGGCCAGTTAAGTCATTAACCCCTTCTATAACAAATTTCTATTCATAACAATTGGACAGTCTTTCATTGTATTAACACTATGATATTAACCCCTTCTATTTCATTTTCCATTACATTCATATGTAACAATGGGTAGTACTAATGGCATCTGGACATTAACCCCTTATATGCCTTTTTTTTACTATTTTTCTCTTTCGTACTGTGTAGTAAGAATAGCAGTGCTACATTAAACCCTTACATACCATTTGACATATAATTCCAACTTTGAAGTGTGTTGTAGTAATCCCAATGGTAAATTAACCCCTTACATACCATTTTCCATCTAACTCCTACTTAGGAGTGTGTAGTAGTATTGCCAGGGGTACATTAACACCTTCTATCCAATTAGGGATACACTGCCAAATTATTACTCTGTAGTTCTAATGTCTTTAACACATTAACCCCTTTAACACCTCTTTGCATGTTAGTCTAACTTCCCAGTGGGTTATAGTTGTGGCACAGGGACATTAAGTCATTCTATACCTGTTATATGTTGCTACAGTGACATTTTTACCTATATATGCTACTTAGATCCATATCTCTTGCCTTCAAGCTTCATTTTATGTCATTGGAACACACACTCATTTCTATTTACACCTACTTACACTATCTATACGTAACTGCTTCATTGTCAATACCAATAAGTGTGTACTTTGATTTTACTCTTTCGCCAACAATCACACTATTACTTTATTGCTATTGCCTATCTATACACACTCACTATTGATTGCTTCCTTAACTAACTTACTGTAGCTCATATTGCATCTTTTGCACTGCCTAATGACCAATATGAGCTCACAGACACAAAACAACGCTGATGTGGCCAAGGATGCTACACGTATGCGCAAGAAGCGTGCTGAGGAGAGCGGCGAAGATAGGCGCCTTCGGTTGGATCATGCAAAGGCTGCTTTTAAAAGACGCATTTCACAAGAGTCTTCGCAAGACACAACCAACCGATTGGCCAAAAAAGCTATGGCTGCGCGTGAAAAACGCAAACAACAAAAGGTCATGCCCTTAGGAGACTGCCTACTGCCCAACATGAGCTCACAGGCACAAAACAAGGCTGATGTGGCCAAGGATGCTGCACGTATGCGCAAGAAGCGTGCTGAGAAAAGCGCCGAAGATAGGCGCCTTTGGTTGGATCATGCAAAGGCTGCTTTTAAAAGACGCATTTCAAAAGAGTCTTTGGAAGAAAGAAGCAACCAATTTGCCAAAAAAGCGATGGCTGCGCGTGAAAGACGCAAACAACAAAAGGTCATGCCCTTAGGAGAACCGTCTGCCCATCATACTGCTTCCATCTCTTCTTCTACTCAATTAACCCCTACTGAACAGCCTTTACCACCTCGCAAGGCCACATGTAAGCGCAAACACTGTGCTGAAGACACGCCATACACCAAACGCTGTGATATTATGAAGCGTAAAACTGCTTTACAGACACGTAGACGCAATGAGTCTCCGAAGTCTAAACAAGTCCGCTTGACCCATCTTGCTAAATATTGTCATCAACTACGCAAACAGACAGCTTCCACTTCAACATTTGAAGAGCCGGCGTTGAATCTACCTTCCACTTCTTCATTTATTGAAAGTGTCGACAGTTCGTCCATTCAACGCCTGATCTATGTAGGCTTACAGAAAAAAAGGCCGGTTTTGTTACCTTCAACTCTTCTTCTAAATCCTATGGGCTTTACGGATGATGATACTGCTATTTTAGAACATAGCTGTGGTCCCATGAAGTTCGTATGTGAACATTGTCAAGCTCTACATTTTTCGGCCGAACGCCCAGCTGATCAACATTTCACTCTCTGTTGTCACAAGGGAAAAGTCAAGGTACCCTTACCTCAATACCCTGAGGTCTTCCAACGTTTGCTCAAAGGACAGAGTGAATATAGCAAAAATCTCATGGAAAACATCCGGAGCATTAATAGTTCTTTTGCTTTTGCCTCCATGGGTGCCAATGTTTCTCCACCACCTGGACACGGCCCTTACTGTTTTCGTATTCATGGGCAAATTTATCATCGCACTGGAACACTCCATCCCGCTCAAGATCACGTTCCAGCATATGCACAACTGTACATTTTGGATACTGCAAGCGCTATTGAACAACGGCTACAGTCTCCCGAAAATTTAAAATGTCATCCTATGTTGATGAGTATCATTGCTCTTCAATTGGATAATATTAATCCCTTTGTTTCGGCCTACAAAATGCTACGTGACGTTGAATTAGAGGAACAACAGAAGGCAGTAGAAAATGGCACCGTCATGCCAAATATAACCATGGCCATTAAACAAGATAGACATCAAGACCCAAGACGGTATAACAATCCTACTGTGAATGAAGTCGCTGTGGTTTTTGATAATGACAATGGAGAGCCACCATTCAATAGAGACATTTTAATTCATTTGAAACCTGACCCAAATAACCCCTTGGTCCCTAAAACACAGCAAGTCAGTATTCTACATAGCAATTTAGATGCATTACTCTATCCCTTATTTTTTCCTCATGGAGAACAAGGCTGGCATGAGGGACTCAAGCATCGAGGCCAAAGTCCACGCAGGGTTACACAACTGCAATATTACTGCTATTTGCTGTCTGTACGTACTCAGTTCAATCCTGTCCTAAATGGTGGCAAACTAACACAGCAGTACTTAGTTGATGCGTATGTGAAGATCGAGGCTAATCGCCTAAATTTTATTCGTCAGCACCAAAAGGATTTAAAAGTGGAGGATTATTGTGTACTCCAAGAACATCTACAAAAAAAATCTATAGAAAAAGGTATCCCCATTGGCAAAACGGTCATTTTACCATCTTCCTTTGAAGGCAGCCCAAGAAACATGCAGCAACGATATCAAGATGCCATGGCTATTGTAACTAAATTTGGAAGACCGGATCTTTTTGTAACTATGACCTGTAATCCAAAATGGAGTGAGATTATAAACAATTTAGAACCATGGCAGCGTGTGGAACATAGCCCTGATTTAGTGGCCCGTGTCTTCAGAATTAACCTTGAAGCCCTATTAAAAGACATTAACAGCGGATTATTTGGCAAAGTTTGTGCAATGGTTCATGTCATTGAATTTCAAAAGCGTGGCCTACCACACGCTCACATTTTGATTATTCTACATACCAATTCCAAATTAAGAACTGAGGTTCAAGTAGACAATACAGTGTGGGCTGAAATTCCCGATCCTGCGTACTACCCTCTGCTCCATCAAATTGTGATGCAACACATGATTCATGGGCCCTGTGGACAACACAACCCCAATTCGCCCTGTATGGATCTTGGAAAGTGTAAAAAAGCTTTTCCAAAAAAATTCCAGCCAAAAACAGTCATAACTAAGGATGCCTATCCTACTTATCAAAGAAATTTAGGACCATCCTTTCCACACCATTCCAAGATGATTGATAATTCTTGGGTTGTTCCCTATAACCCTTTCCTACAACTAAAATACAAATGTCATATTAATGTGGAAGTATGTGTTTCCATTCAAAGTGTCAAATACCTAATCAAATATGTCTACAAAGGACATGATAAAGCCAATCTGGAAATTTGTCAAACCAACATCCAACATGATGAAACACACCAATTCATGGATTCAAGGTATGTAAGTGCACCGGAGGCAGCTTGGCGAATCTTTGCTTACCCAATGCATAGACAATCTCACAGCATTATTCGCCTTGCGGTACATCTCCCACATTCTCAACCACTATATTTTCATGAGAATGACTCTGTTGACAACATCAGTTACACAATGCACAGAAAATCCACACTTATGGCCTACTTTGAGCTCATTGAGAATGACCCACATGCTCATGATTACTTATACCGCCAAATTCCTGAGCACTATGTTTGGAAAGAAGGTGCATGGGAAATTAGAAAGCGAGGAGGTGCTTCAGTGATTGGAAGGATGTATACTGTCAGTATCAAAGAACAAGAAAGGTACTATTTAAGGTTGTTGTTACTGCATGTCAAAGGAGCAACAAGTTTTAACAACATTAAAACTGTTAATGAAGTCACATGCCCAACTTTTAAAGAGGCGGCATTAGCCCTTGGATTGCTATTCGATGATAGTGTTTGGAAAAATACTTTATTGGATGCCTGTGTTCTAAACATGCCTGCACAGCTTCGTGATATGTTTGCATATATATGTATTTTTGGTCCTCCCGCTCATCCGTTGGAGTTGTGGCAAGAATTTAAACAAGACTTCATACAAGACTACTGCCATGCATACCACTCCAACACTGAGGAGTGTGAGAATTGTGAAAGATATGCAATGACAGATGTCCAAAATGTTTTAAAATTTCATGCCAAAGGTTTTACTGATTTTAATCTACCACGCCCCAAAAGAAAACCACACATCGCTCCACTATACAACAAGGATGACGAGTTAAGAAGAGCTCGGGAAATTAAAGCTACTTTAAATGACCAACAACTTTTAGCCTATAATGCTATACATCAAGCTTTAGAAGATAGAAGTCTACAACCTAAGTGCTTTTTCATCGACGGTCCAGGTGGCAGTGGGAAAACATACCTCTATGATTTATTAATTCATGAACTAAGAGGAGAAGGAGAAATTGTGTCACCTGCAGCCAGTACAGGGATTGCAGCTAACTTACTGCAAGGAGGAAGAACCATTCATTCGCTTTACGGAATACCAATTCCAATCAATGAAACATTGGTTTCCAGAATTAAAACTGATACTGATGCTGCACAACATTTGAAAAGTACAAAACTTTTCATTATTGACGAGTCAACTATGTTATAAAAATATGCACTGCATGTGATAGATCAACTTTTAAGAGATCTCATGACAACAGATATCTCTAAGAAAAATAAAACACCTTTTGGAGGTAGTCATTGTTCTGGGAGGAGACTTTCGACAGTGTCTCCCTATCATCCCTCATGGTACAAGAACAGACATTGTAGAGAGTTGCATTAAATACTCACGACAATGGCAGCTTTTCACTCAATTGCCGCTCATCAACAACATGCGCTCTATTGATCCCGATTATAGCAGTTGGTTACTTCAACTGGGAAATGGTGATTTGTCCAATAATTTCAACCTTGGAGATGATATCATTGAAATCCAGCAAGACATGATCTGCACTGGCTCACTTATATTTGATATATTTGGTGAAAACATTTTAATTGATGTAAATAACAACGAAAGCATTCAAATTGCTGCATCACATGCCATTCTTTGCCCTAAAAATGACGATGTGGATTTGGTCAACTCTAAGGTCATGGATTGCATTGCTGGTGAATACACTGAATACATTAGTGATGATTCCATTGATCCTGATGAGACTGAAGACCCAGACCAATATCCGGTGGAATTTTTAAATTCACTTACACCGACGGGAATGCCTTCTCATCGCCTCAAATTAAAAATCGGCACCATTGTCATGCTTTTGCGAAACTTCAACAGCAGAAAAGGTCTTTGCAATGGGACTCGCTTGATTGTCACCTCTTTGTTTGACAATATGATTCAAGCAAAAGTCATTACTGGGTCTGCCGAAGGAAATGTGGTGTTCATTCCAAGGATTGATTTGTCTCCATCAGAGACTGACTTACCTTTTAAGTTAAGACGTCGACAATTTCCCGTGAAGCCTGCTTTTGCCATGACCATCAACAAATCCCAAGGCCAAACACTGGACAAAGTAGGGATTTATTTGCCAGAACCAGTTTTTGGACATGGACAATTATATGTGGCTTTTTCACGAGTCAAAAGACGATGCAATGTATAGGTCAAAGTGCTGGATACACCCATTCAAGGCAAATTGCTGCCTAATTCTGAAAAAGTCTTTACCAAAAATATTGTCTACAGGAATATTTTAGATTGAACTTTTGACTTTTACTATACTTATTTATTTTTTTTTTGTATAAAAAAAGATAATAACAAAAAAATTAGCTTAGTCTTTTAGAAATTTCTTCTTTTACTTACATTCTTCATACTATATTCTTATGAACACACTTTTCTAAGAACAACAGAGATGTGTATCATCCAAATTTCTGCACTGGATGATAGAAACCACTGTTTTAAATTCCAGCACTATAGGTGCTGAGAAATTTGTTTCTCTTTTTGCATAGGGAGAGGTTTTTGTGAACAGCTAAGAGACGGGTGGGATGGCTGTTCACACACATCTCCATCTCAAGGTGTGTTCTGCACATTTAGATAGATAGGGACATACATAAATTTAAAATTACATTTTACCGCTGCTTTTTTCTCATTTTTGTACATTTTTGAGGAATATTCTAAATTTTAACATTTGATCACTAAGGACTAACCTACAACATACTTGCTGTAATTTCTATTATTGCATGTATGCAATTTGTAGTTTACTTGCAGTGTGTGCAGACAATGTAGTTGCGGCAGTGGCAGCCACATCAACTGCAGTCACCTGTGGTTAGTTAGTGGTTGTATTTGCTGCACCTGCCGAAGCCACGTTCGCTCCATTTACAGCAGGTTAACTGCAAGTTTTTTAGTCATTGCACGGAAATTGCTGCAAGTCTGTTGTCGGTAACTCCTTCAGTATCAAATTTGAAAATTGAATTATTTAAATCTACATCCTCTAAAAATCTAAGAAAAAAGCAGCCGTAAAAAATATCTAAGTAATATCAATTCGGATTTAGTTAGAGTAGGGACCCACCAGATGTAAGGGCATCTTGCCGCGATTGGTGGGCTGACACAAACTGGCCAATAGGCAGAATTCTAATATTGATTTCTCAAAGAAACCGGTTGAGAAATTAACACGTATTGCTACTTTGTGTTCTAAGACCCTTACAACATAATAGTTCAATTTTCCACAAATGATATCCACCATACAAACATATGTAGTTAACGGAAAGATATCATGGAAGAATTGGATTATTATTTTAAACTCTTAATACATAAACTATACACAGATTCTAGAATCCCGATGCATCGGACTCACAGCTAGTGTTATTATATTGATCTAGCTTGTTTTTTGCACATTTGTACTCTAATGTTATTATATTGGTTTATTAGCACCATCACTTTGTTACTTAATAGGCACTGGCACTTTAAATTGCTATTTAATAGGCACTAGCACTTTAAATTTTACCCTTGCATAGGTGGGATCTACTGTAGGACTGTGTCTCATGGACATCGCTATGTAAGCTATTATGCTGACAGCCTGGGTAGTGCATGCGCCGCTCATACCTCTCAGGTATTGAAGCGCCGGCCCTGGTTCCCATGGAGACGCTGGGCATTGTTACGTCGTATTGACGTTCAACACATGCGCACTCCGGGTGGGCGGTGCCTGACTACAGATGACGCTGCGTTAGGGGATACGGAGCGTCGCCCGGGCAATGCAGTACACATGAAATAGTCATGTGACTGCGATTTAACCCGGAAACGACGCGGCCCTTAGTATAGATAGGTTGAAATGCATGTAGAGACGGGGGAAGAAATAGGATGAGGGACCTGGGGCACCCAGTAAACTTGAAACAATTAAGCAAAGGGGAGACTTGACTGTGACGGACAGGGGGAGTAGTTTGACAGGTGTAATCTATAATGAAGCAGTGGACACTATATAAGATAGAAACTTCCACATAGCACAATGCATGCCCTGAAGAAAGAACTTTGAAACGGACGTCGGCTGTGGGATTGTGGTAGGAACACAGTGGCAACAGGGGTTCAAGGAGTGATTCATCACAAGGATCATTTTGGCACCAGGTATTACAAATACTCTAATATCTAATCTCCATTTATTTAATGGCAGCTGGTCTGCATGGAATTTTTTTTAGATATGAGAGGGATTGAGAACATTACAAGCGTGATGGTGCTATAAGTATTTTTCCTGTTCCCCTATAAATATTTGTTGCAATTTGTGTATTTTTGTGCCTACCCTGTGATATTGTGCATGATTGGGACTGTGTGCCCTTTTTTGACATGTTGTGTACAGTAAATATTTTAGTATAAATTAATTTTAATCAATAAAGTGATATTGTTTTTTGCCATAAATATTTGATGTGCTTATTCACTGGAAAATATCAATATAGACCTTTTATCTATGGCGATATTTTGTAAGGTATAACGTGTTAAGGTGAAGCACTTTAGTTGAGGGGGACCCTTTTATGTGACTGATCACAGTGTGCAGGGCGTATGCCACAAAAAGACACACTTACCACCATAGTCAACAAAGGCTGGCTCAATAGCAGGCTGAGGGGACATGGCCACCCCTGGGCTCACCACTGAGCTTGAAACAGTGCGTGGTGAAGTGACTCCAGGGCTGGGGGTCTGTGGCCAGACGATGGGGCTGGGTGGCACAAGGGGGCCTGGGCTTGAAGGCGCACCATCTTCAGGCCCTGCTGGTGATGGCAGCTCCTCCTCCTCCGGGCCTGCTGGTGATGGCAGCTCCTCCTCCGCAGGCTCTACTGGTGATGGCAGCTCCTCCTCCGCAGGCCCTGCTGCTGATGGCAGCTCCTCCTCCGCAGGCCGTGCTGGTGAGGGCACCTCCTCCTCCTCAGGCCCTGGGGACGGTGGATTCCCAGGTGGCGATGGTGTGGCTGCGGCCTCTTGTGGCGGTGGTGTCGCTGAGCCACCTGCAGGTGGGGCCTGGGGCCCATCTTCTGAGGTGGAATCATCCTCATCTGTGTTTTAAAGCACAATCACAGAGCTTTCAGGAGAAAGGTAAACGACATTGGGCAAAAACAGATTGTTGGCCTATGTAGTTCCAGCATGACAGGGTAGAAGGTCATGTTGTATGCATGTAGTGTGGGTAGGACACAGTATGGTTAGTGGCAGGAGGGCAACTACAGTGGCAAGATATGTTTGTTTGTGGCCAACCCCACCTACACATGGTGGGTGCTTGTGTGTTTTATTTAATAAATGGCATGAAGCCACTGGTGTTTGCCCCATGGCTGCGTACACCTATTGTTCAGGTAGTATTGTTTGTTCAGTTGTAACATCATGGTGTGGCTATATTGTCCCGTGTGTCAGTGGCCCATCTGTGGGCCAGTGTGTCATGTGTGTGTTGAACATGGTACTGATTTTTCCTTGTCACATTTACACTGTGGACACAGCTTTGGGCCAAATATAGTGAGGTTAAGGCTGAGTGTAGGCGTCACCATTTGTGCAGCACATGACTGTTTTGGCCATATTCCTGTTGGTGTGTCATCAACAAGGCAATGCACATTGTTGCCACATCCAGATGGTGGGTCAATACACATTTTGTTATGTTGCCCAATGAAAATACATTTTTGTTTTAAATCAGTAGAAAAATGAGCGGCAGTCACCAGTATGCGTCTTTCCTTTTTTAAAGGCAGTTTACAGGCAGCATGGCAAGGGGAGAGAGTCACCTGTACTCCACACTCTCTCCCCTTACCATGCTGCCTGTAATCTATCTTTAAATAAAGGAAAGACGCATATTGGTGAGTGCCGCTCATTTTTCTACTGATTTAACTCTTTAAGGAAGTGTTTTAGCTTGCACCACCAGTCCGAAGTGTAGGCACCCCGTCCAAATTAGGCTCAATATATGTCAACAGATTGCAGCGGTACCGCCGTGCCCCACGCTCTCCTTCTAATATCTTTTTATACATTTGTGTGTAGTTTGGTACATGTACATGTGCAGGTGTGTTTGGGGAAAAAACATACTCACCACGCAGCCTGGCAATCCTGGCACGGATGTCTACAATGCGGCCTGGGCACTTCTGTTTCAGATCCGCAATCTTCTTTTGGTTCTGTTTTGGGCTCCTCTCCACCCCTAGTTTGTGGAGCAGGGCCCGCTGGATCCGCATCAGGATGCTGCGATTGCGCAGCCGTGGGTGGCGGTGGTGATGGTGGCCCCAATAGTCGTGGAGGTCACAATGGTCTATGAGGACCAAAAGCTCCGCCATACCCCACATTGCAGCGCGCTGTGTGGCAGCCATGACTCTACTGGTATGTGCAGGGGAGGGCCTGGCACCTTGCAGGTAGAGTGAAAGTGAAAGAAGCGTCATTACGTCAGAACGCCCACTTGCGGTGCATAACAAAATTCAAAACAACAAAGTCGCCGTACAAGCAGTGCGAGACGCAAAATAAACACTTCAGCGTCACCCAAAATTCACGCATTGCAGGGCGTTATGTATGGCAGCCATGTGCGCTGTGTACAGCAATTTATTCCCTCGTGTGTGGTATGAGAATGTGCACAGTATATCGGACGAAACAGCACAATACATTTGGCAGCGCAGTTGGGTGGCCGCGTAATTGCACTGATGTATTGCATCATTCAGACGGGTCTTATGCGTCTAGTGCTGAAGTGACAGCTCTTCCACGATGGCGGCCTGTGAAGGGACAGCCAATCGGCACACAGTAGCCCCCACCAATGATCGCTGATGGGGCGCAGTATCCATGAGGCTGTGTCACGCCCCTGGGAATTCAGTAGGCCACGCAAATTCCATGCCTGTGCCCAGTTTAGACGCCACTACCATGGTGTGACGACCATCCGCTGTGAAGCTGAGCTGCTGGTAAGGCAGCACCCCGAGAAACCCCGAGACCCTTAACCCCTATACAGGGATCTGGAATTACAGCGGAGCCCAGGGGGTAGCTGCCTATATGACCAACCGAGCAGGAAGGTGGCCAGGGGAAAAAATCAAGACCCGAAAAATGAAGTCAGAAGTCCGAGTCAAAACCGAGAGGGCAGCAAAGGTACAAAATCGTCAGGCAGTAGCAGAGTCGAAAATCCAGGCAAGGGTCAAGGGCAAAACCAAGAGGGCAGCTGAGGTACAAAATCGACAGGAAGAAGCAGAGTCAGAAATCCAGGCCAAGGTCAGAGACAAAACTACACACACACACTATATCACTGGGAAACCAAAACTATATCTGGCGGCCTGCAAGACAGGCTCCAATGTATTTGAAGGGCACGGTTACCTCCCATAGGCTGGAGCTGACAGCCTGATGACCTCATCCGGACTGCCATTAGAACCAGGCCAGATGGAGGTGCACGACTGGCTCCACCCACCCCACCTCTGACAGAAGAACGCAGGCTGCGCCTAACGGACACCTCTGCAGGGCCCGTTCCTCTGCGACCAACACTACCCAGAGGGGAAACACAGCGGCGCTCAGCGACAGAGGCAGACATCGCGGAAGCAGTTCCACATGAGGACAAGGCCCTCCTATCACCGGCGCCACCAGCCGAAGGAATCCGGCTCCTCCCAGCGGCCGAGGCAGGAACACCGGCCACCGAGTCCAATGGCGATGTGACACATGGAAATTGTGCCTTTGTGTTGCCTTGGGTTTTCGAGCACGGCTCAGCAACAGGTATTCGAATCAACCACAGGACACCGGGAGGAATTACCCTATTTACATTTCGTAGCAATTTCATGGCAACAGGCACAATTATCCCCAATGCCCGGCAGTTGCTACCTTCCAGTGGTGGCGTGTAAAGGGACCCTTACAGATACTGAAGTAAAACTCAACAAATACTCATCATATGCACGAGGCCTTGCAAATAATGAGGAAAAACCTCACCAAATACTCATCGTATGCACAAAGCCTTATAGATACTGAAGTAAAACTCACCTAGATGGGGGCTCCAGCTTCCTGACGTAAGAAGCTATAACCTTGCATGTATTATGCGTAACGTGCTGGATTGGATTAAGGGCACAAGAATGTTCTTTGATGTGGAATTGGAAGGGGAATTAGCAAAACCATGGGATTTATCCTCTCTTTTACACACACCACTCCCTCAAATACCGGGTGACTTCAAATACACGACCATCTGCAAAGACACCATAATGGCCTGGAAGACAGTCCAAAAGAAACTACATCTTTCATGGAAGGTTTCGAGACATCTCGTTCCTTGGGCCTGTCCATCTTTCTCCCTAGGCCGTGATAATGCATTGTTCAAAATATGGAGAGCTAGAGGGATTGAAACCTTAGCGGATCTCATGCATGCTGAAGAGAGGAGATGGCTGACAAGAGAGGAAATTTTGGCTAAATTTAATCTTCCTAAAATTCACATAATTGAGTATCAACAAATCCACCATCACCTCTTGTCCAGCCTGGATGACATTTCGGGGGAACTAGATAATGATATATGGAAAAACCTGATGGACTTACGAGGGGAAGACACATCGATCTCCCTTTTATATGGCAGACTACAACCCACTCTTAGTTCAGGGGGGAAGGGCAAACCCTTTCTGGGGTGGAGAAAACACTTTAACCCCTTCAGGACCGAGCCTATTTTGACCCTAAAGACCTTGGCATTTTTTGCAATTCTGACCATTGTCCCTTTATGAGGTAATATCTCTGGAACGCTTCAACCGATCCTAGCGATTCTGAGATTGTTTTTTCGTGACATATTGGGCTTCATGCTAGTATTAAATTTAGGTTGATAATGTTTGCGTTTATTTGTGAAAAAATCAAAAATATGGCAAAAATTTAGAAAATTTAGCAATTTACAAATTTTGAATTTTTTTTCTGCTAAACCAGAGCGTTATGTGACACAAAATAGTTAATAAATAATATTTCCCACATGTCTACTTCACATCAGCACAATTTTGGAAAAAAAAAAATTCTTGTTAGGAAGTTATAAGGGTTCAAAGTTCATCAGCAATTTTTCATTTTTCAACCAAAATTTACAAAACCATTTTTTGTAGTGACCACATCACATTTGAAAGCCTTTTGAGGGGTGTACATGACAGAAAACACCCAAAAGTGACACCATTCCAAAAACTGCACCCCTCAAGCTACTCAAAACTACATTCAAGAAGATTATTAACCCTTCAGGTGCTTCACAGGAACTAAAGCAAAGTGGAAACAAAAAATGGATATTTTAATTTTTTTTATCAAAAATGTTCTTTTAACCTCAATTCTTTCATTTTCACATGGGCAACAGGATAAAATGGATCTTAAAATGTGTTGTGCAATTTCTCCCGAGTAAATTGATACCTCATATGTTGTCATAAACCACTGTTTGGGTGCACGGCAGGGCTCAGAAGGGAAGGAGCGCAATTTGAATTTTGGAGCTAATTTTATATTCAAAAAGTGAAATGGCGCTTCTTTCCTTCTGAGCCTTGTCGTACGCCCAAACAGTGGTTTATGACCGCATATGAGGTATCGATGTACTCAGGAGGAATTGCCCAACAAATTTTAGGATGAATTTTATCCTGTTGCCCATGTAAAAATGAAAAAATTTAGGCTAAAAGAAAATTTTTGTGAAAAAAAAGTACTTTTTAATTTTCACAGATCAATTTGTAAAGCACCTGAGGGTTCAATATGCTCACTACCCATCTAGATAGGTTCCCTGGGGGGTCTAGTTTCCAAAATGGGGTCACTTGTGGGGGAGCTCCAATGTTTAGGCACACAGGGGCTCACCAAACACAACATGGTGTCAGCTAACAATTTCAGCTGATTTCTATTCAAATTGTTAGCGGACACCATGTCGCGTTTGGAGAGCGCCCCTGTGTGCCTAAACATTGGAGCTCCCCCACAAGTGACCCCATTTTGGAAACTAGACCCCCCAGGGAACGTATCCCTAGATACGTTCCGTGGGGGGTCTAGTTTCCGAAATGAGGTCACTTGTGGGGGAGCTCCAATGTTTAGGCACACAGGGGCTCTCCATACACGACCTGAATCTGTCAGACAGAGGGGGCGCAGGGGACTGTCAGGCAGAGTAGTCGGTCAGGCGGAGGGGGCACAGGGGATGGTCAGGCAGAGGAGACGGTCAGGCGGAGGGGGCACAGGTGGCCGTCAGGTGGAGTGGTCGGTCAGGTGGAGGGGGAACAGGTGGCAGGGGGCGCAGGGGACGGTCAGGCGGAGGGGGCGCACGGGACGGTCAGGCGGAGGGGGCACAGGGGACGGTCAGGCGGAGGGGGAGTAGTCAGGTGGAGTAGTCGGTCAGGTGGAGGGGAACAGGTGGCAGTCAGGTGGGAGTAGTCGGTCAGGCGGAGAGGACGCTCGGGCGCAGCGGATGCCCAGGCAGAGGAGTCGGTGGCGGTCAGGCGGAGGAGGCACAGGGGACACTCAGGCGGAGGGGGCGCAGATGGCGGTCAAGCAGAGGGGATGGTCAGGTGGAGGGGGCGCAGGGGACGGTCAGGCAGAGGGGACGGTCAGGCAGAGGGGACGGTCAGGCAGAGGGGACGGTCAGGCAGAGGGGATGGTCAGGTGGCGGTCGGGCGCAGGGGTCGGTCGGGCGCAGGGGTCGCGCTTAGGCAGAGGAGTCGGTGGCGGTCAGGCGGAGGGGGCGCAGGGGACGCTCGGGCGCAGGGGACGCTCGGGCGCACGGGACGCAGGAGGGTGATCACTGGGGCAGGGGGGTGATCACTGGGGCAGGAGCTAGCAGTAGCGGGGGGGGGGCAGATCACAGAGGGGGTGTGTGATTACTGGGGGGTGATTACTAGTGCAGGGGATGGCTCTGCTGCTGCCTGCAATCAGCACCGGCTGGCAGAAGCAGGACACCAGCCGGTGGATGAAGACAGGAGGGAGCAGCAGAGGTCACAATGGACGGGGAGATGGGGCGGGAGAGGAGAGCGGAGATCGGAGGAGGGGAGAGGAGATGGGGGTAGAGAGGAGATCGGGGGGTGGGGTGAGAGAGGAGACCGGAGGGGGGGGGAAAGAGGAGATCGGAGGGGGGGGGAAGGGAGGAGATCAAGGGGGGGAGATCGTGGAGGAGGGAGGCGGAGGAAGGAGGCGGAAGAGGAGATCGGGGAGAGGAACAGAGGGGAGCGCACAGGGGAGCGCAGAGGTTACAGGTACCGGCGGCGGTGGCGGCGGCAACTCAGGCACACTCCGGGCACAGTCAGTGGCAGCAGCGGCGGCAGGGGGTCCACGCTCTTCAGCTTTCACGGACGGGATGAAGCTGAAGAGCGTGGTCAGCTATTGTAAATAACCCCCTCCACATCTGATTGGAGGGCTAGCATCACATGGACGCTAGCCCCAATCAGATCTGGGGGGGGGGGGGGGGACACATAGGTCACACTCCCCCCAGCCAATGCCTGATGCTTTCAGCATCAGGCCATACCCGGATTGTAAATATTTCACCAATTTCCATTGGTGAAATATTTCAATCATTATTATTGGGCATCTGACTTTTAACTGCCCAATCGGAGGGCTCCTAGCAACGGGGGGGCAAAACCACCCCCCGTGAGGTCATCTACAGGTCCTCACGGTCCTGCGGCTCTATTAACCCTTCACTGACCCCGGTTAATAGAGCCGCAGGAAGGGAAAACCGAGATGACGCAGCATATGCGTCCAGGGTCGGGAACGAACTTGTTTTCAGGACGCATATGCTGCGTCCCGGGTCGGGAAGGGGTTAATGACCCAGATATCACCCTGAAACTTTTAGAGGGATGGTCTGTTCTGAAGAAAGCTGTCACCAATGAAAGTGGAGAGATACGCAATTCAGAATAATGCATAGAGCCATACAAGGCTTCAATATTCCACCCACACAGACTAACCAAACGAGATGGATGCAGTGTTCGAAGTGCGGAGCGTCCATGACAGATTTGGAACATGGTCTCTGGTCCTGTCCCAACTCTCAGGGATTCTGGGAGGGGGTTGGGAGACTGGCTGCGGGCTTCTATACTAACGAGGGAAGACTTAACCCTATGCTTTGGCTATTCGAATATCATGGAGGCGGAACAGATTCTCGATCTCCCCACTCATTATTTCATTATATAGCTATAGTAGCTAAACGACTTCTCCTTCAGCATTGGCTGAGAAACACTGCCCCAACTTTGGAGGAACTTCGCACAATTTTGAGGAAAACACTGTCTATGGAGTCATTAGAAACATTAAGAAACCCAAGCAGACTTTCAAAGAAATTTTTCTTTAAATGGAGACGTTATATAGAGAAACAATTCTCAGAAGCAGAAATCGAGTCTTTCATGTCTCCTTTTAGGTCCACAATATGGTATGCCCAGGAGGAACTGAAGGGGACACTAGGGAAATTGAAATGTACAGATTAGAATGAGGGGTTGGACTGCTGTAGCAGCCAAGAGTGATACTGGAGCTTGGAGGGCAATGGCGATTATAGGGAAATAGGCGATGGTTAGGCACTTTGGATGGGATTTCATTTAAAATTGTTACATCTACATTTGGTTATTATCCAGACAGAAACTATGTTGTTTAATAAGAATGTTGTTTTTAGTATTTTAGCTCCCTCCATAGTTTATAGAAGTTAGAAAACAGGTTCTGATGTCTCTACTCCAATGTTTTATATATCCGTTACAATGGACTTTGTTTGTATTTTCTTCAATGCATAATGCGATCTTTATTGGATATATGTGAAAATTTTAATAAAAAGATGGTTCAAAAAAAAAAACAACTCACCAAATACTCATCGTCTGCACGAGGCCTTACAGATACTGAAGTGAAACTCACCAAATACTTATGTGCATCATGCCTTAAAAAAATACTGACGTAAAAACGGATTTTAGAAGGGCATGACATGCCTATATCGGTGTCTCCTCCTCCTTTTACTCATCAATTTCTTTTCTTTTCGCATTTTTATATGTACTTGTCACTTTTCCATGTGTTTGTTGTATATACTGAGTAGTTTGTCACCTTTTGGACACCTTAGAAGGTATTTTCTCTGTGTTTGTGTTTGCCTGCCATTGTTTTCAATGGACTTCGACGGTGTTCGACGAACATTTGACGAACTCACCCTCAATTCGACGAATCAAATCGAATTCGAACACTAGTGTGGTGGCTCATCTCTAATTATTATGGTGGACTTCAACTACCCTGAAATACATTGGGAATAGAAACCTGGAATTCCAGCAAAGGTAATAGGTTTTTGACAACTATGAGAGACAATTACGTTTCACAACTGGTTCAGGACCCAACAAGAAGGGGGGCACTTCTAGACCTAATATTAAGAAACAGGCCGGACCACATATCAAATATACAGGTTGGAGGTCACTTGGGTAATAGTGATCACAAAATAATACGTTTTCATGCATCCCTTAATAAGATGTGTAGTAGAGGGGCTACAAGGACACTAAACTTCAGGAAGGCAAATTTCCAACGGTTGAGATATGATCTTAGTGCAATAAACTGGGACAATGTCCTGAGACATAAAGGTACACAAAGCAAATGGGAGATGTTTATTAGCATACTGAACAGGACCTGTGCAGAATATATACCCTATGGGAATAAACATGCTAGAAATAGGAGGAAACCACTATGACTAAATACACTGTGTGCAGAATTATTAGGCAAATTAGTATTTATCACCTGATACTTTTTATACATGTTGTCCTACTCCAAGTTGTATAGGCTTGAGAGCCAACTACCAATTAAGTAAATTAGGTCATGGGCATCTCTGCAATGAGGGGTGTGGTGTAATGACATCAACACCCTATATAAGGTGTGCTTAATTATTAGGCAAATGCCTTTCCTTAGGCAAAATGGGTCAGAAGAGAGATTTGACGGGGTCTGAAAAGTCCAAAATTGTGAGAGGTCTTGCAGAGGGATGCAGCAGTCTTGAAATTGAAAGTTGAAACTTTTGAAGCGTGATCACCGAACAATCAAGCGTTTCATGGCAAATAGCCAACAGGATCGCAAGAAGTGTGTTGGGCAAAAAAGTCGCAAAATAACTGCCCATGAATTGAGGAAAATCAAGCGTGAAGCTGCCAAAATGCCATTTGCCACCAGTTTTGCCATATTTCAGAGCTGCAATGTTACTGGAGTATCAAAAAGCACAAAGTGTGCTATACTCAGGGACATGGCCAAGGTAAGGAAGGCTGAAAAAACGACCACCTTTGAACAAGAAACATAAGATAAAACATCAAGACTGGGCCAAGAAATATCTCAAGACTGATTTTTCAAAGGTTTTATGGACTGATGAAATGAGAGTGATTCTTGATGGGCCAGATGGATGGGCCAGAGGCTGGATCAGTAAAGGGCAGAGAGCTCCACTCCGACTCAGACGCCAGCAAGGTGGAGGTGGGGTACTGGTATGGGCTGGTATCATCAAAGAAGAACGTGTGGGACCTTTACAGGTTGAGGATCGAGTGAAGCTCAACTCCCAGACCTACTGCCAGTTTCTGGAAGACAACTTCTTCAAGCAGTGGTACAGGAAGAAGTCAGTATCGTTCAAGAAAAACATGATTTTCATGAAGGACAATGCTCCATCACATGCATCCAACTACTCCACAGTGTGGCTGGCCAGTAGAGGTCTAATAGAAGAAAAAATAATGACATGGCCCCCTTGTTCACCTGATCTGAACCCTATAGAGAACCTGTGGTCCCTCATAAAATCTACAGGGAGGGAAAATAGTACAGTTCTCAGACCAGTGTCTGGGAGGCTGTGGTGGCTACTGCACACAATGTTGATCGTAAACAGATCAAGCAACTGACAGAATCTATGGATGGAAGGGTGTTGAGTGTCATCATAAAGAAAGGTGGCTATATTGGTCACTAGTTTTTGGGGGTTTTGTTTTTGCATGTCAGAAATGTTTTTTCTAACTTTTGTGCAGTTAAATTAGTTTACCTGGTGAAAAGAAACAAGTGAGATGGGAATATATTTGGTTTTTATTAAGTTGCCTAATAATTCTGCACAGTAATAGTTACCTGCACAAACAGATATCCTCCTAAGGCGGCCGTCACACGCTGAGATATCTCTAGCGATATTGTAAGCGATCACGTGCACGCGCAATTGCTTACAATATCGCTCACATCGCTGGTGAGATGTCACACAGACAGACTCACCAGCGATGTGGAGCCGCGATCTCGCTGGTAACTATGGTACACATCGGGTAACTAGGCGCCGCGCGTCGCTTAGTTACCCGACGTGTACCATAGTTACCATCTCCCAGCATAGGCTCTGCCGCTGGGAGATCGCTCATCGTGGTGTTATACACCACGATGAGACAGATCGTCAAGTCGCTCATCGCTAGATCTGAGAACCGAACCTCAGATCACGATTTAGCGATTTGATCAGATATCGCTCGTCGTATCTGGCCGTCACACGCACAGACATCGCTTACGCGATGTTTAATCTGCCGCTTTCAAACGATATCTTGCACGATATCTCAGCGTGTGACGGCCGCCTAAGATATCTTCCAAATCTAAAAAAACCCCACTCCGACTTCCAAAAATATTAAGCTTTGATATTTATAAGTCTTTTGGGTTGATTGAGAACATAGTTGTTGATCAATAATAAAAATAATCCTCTAAAATACAACTTTCGTAATAATTCTGCACACAGTGTAGAGCTGTAAAGGGCGCAATAAGTGACAAAAAGAAATCATTTAGCAAATTAAAGCAAGTAGGTAGTGATGAGGCATTAAATAAATACATAAAATTAAATAACATCTGTAAAAAGCAAATCAAGGCAGCAAAGATTGAGACAGAGAGACTCATTGCCAGAGAAAGTAAAAAAAATCCCAAAATATTCTTTAACTACATAAATAGTAAGAAACTAAAAAAGGATTCCCTAAATGTGTTTTGTCTTTTATTTTTATTAAATAAATTTTTTTTGTGTTTTTGTTTACTAGAAATTCATGGTGGCTATGTCTAATTTGGCGTGACACCATGAATTTCGGGCTTAGTACCAGCTGATAATACAAAGCTGGCCTGGTACTAACCCTATTATTACCCAGGGTGCCACTCATCACAAAAGCCGCTGGAAGAGCTGGGTAAAGCACCTGGAAATGGAGCTATGATTAATGCACCATTTTTAGGGGTGGCTGCGGGCTGTGATTTTCAGTGGGGGGGGGAAAGAACATTTGGGCCCTACCATGCTGCGAATCCCAGCCCTCGGCTGCCTTGTTTTATCTGGCTGGCAATCAACATATGGCGGGAGGCCACACATTTTTTCAAAAATAAAAATATTTTGAAGAAGTTTAAAACAAATATTAGGCTTCTCTGTCTTTTGATCGCCAGCCAAGTTACAGCCAAGCAGCTGGGGGTGGCAGGCCGAAGTAGCTGTCCGCTTTATCTGCGGTGAGAATCAAAAATTCTGCGGAGCGCTATATCATTTTTAAAAATTATTTCTTTTCACACTTCTATATTTGACAGACCCAACAGCCTATCACAGATGCTGTCATAGAGGATGGGCATCTGATTGTCTGTTTGAGTAATCTACAATCAGCCCATACATTGTAGTATGGTACTATGTATGGGCTGCTTTCAGGTTACTCAAGCAGCCAATCACAAACATCCACTCTATGTGTCAGCGTCTGTGATTAGCTGTTGGTCCCTGTCACACATATAGAAGTTTGAAAATAAATAAGTAATAAAAAAAAATGACATAGCGCTCCGCAAATTTTTGATTCTCAGAGCAGATAAAGCAGACAACTACGGGCTGCCACCTCCAGTTGCCAGGCTTTACCTTGGCTGATGATCAAAAGTCAGGAAAGCCCAATGTTATTTATTTTTTTTTAATTATTTAAAAAAATAAATAAATAAATAATAATAATAAAAAAAAGAGTGGGCTCCCGCCATATTTTGATCCCCAGCCAGGTAAAACCAGGCAGCTGGGGGCTGAGATTTTCAGCATGGTGAGGCCCAAGCTTTCTGGGCCTGGCAGCACATGCTGGGTATGATAGTACAACAGAGGCTGGCAGGACAAACTTGGCATGATTCATGCCTAGTATGTCCTGCCAGCCTCTGTGGTACTTTCATGCCCACCCAGCATGTCCTGCCAGCCAATGATGGTAGTACATGCTGAGCATGACAGTACTAGCTGGCAGGACAGGCTTAGCAATGGGTATGATGATAATCATGCCCTTTGCCATGTAGTATCTACTGCTAGCCTCAGTCAAGGGTCCTCCCCCCCGGCTCCCGCCTTTCATACTCACCAAGATGACATCATGAGCTGCAGGCCGGCAGCCGCTGCCTGGGGCGATGATGGGTCTGTTCTCCACAGTGTGCACAGGCACAGGAAGCAGTCCCTGACCTCTGCTCCTGCGCCGGCAGTGTCGCGCTGCGCAGAGGAGGCAGAGCGGCACTGCAGCAGCAGGCAGAGCAGGGAGATCGCTCTCCCTGCTTTGACGTTGCACAGGGCCCTTCACTAATCATATCGGCAGTGCTGCCGATATGATTAGCGAACGGGGGGCCCTCTGTTCTCTGTACAAGGCTCAAGGGGGTAGTGGGAATGGTTTGGGGGCATGGGCATCGGGACCCGGGGCCCCCGGGGGATTGCCCGATCCTCCAGTGAGCCAGTCTGCTCCTGAGCGCACGTTATCCACCCTTTCACCTCCAACCAAGGAACAGGTGATTGAGGGCATTGGCAAATCCAGGCGCATTGCCACTGATCCAGCTTCAAGGGACCCAGTGCAGCAGGCGCAGCTCAAACAGCACCTGTGCACCACCAGTTATCCAGCCGCAGCGGCTCAATTCGACGATGTGCACCGCTTATAAGTTCGGAGCGCGTGTCAGAAGCATGGGGCCGGGAGGCTGGGCAGCTCACTATAGCACCGCAGCCTGCCAGTATCACGGGCACCAGCACCTCTCCTGGGAGTCCGCACTAATCCAGGCCCCGGTCTGGGCCTGCACTTCTGTACCGCCCAACTCAGCCGTAATTGGCCGCACGTCACGTGACCACCCCGCATCATAGGGGCATGCACGCTGTGAATGCCAATCGCGGCCGCAAGACATGCCACCGCCTTGACACAGGGCAAGGGGCAAGCTTACACACGCTCTCTTAATGATGCAACGCCGCCAGCCAATCATACCATGGCCCAGGCAGCATCGTGACGCCCCCAAAACACGCCCTCAGACCGGCACGAAATCTAACAAACAAAGAACCTACATGAGGGGCACAGCAGAAGCTCCAGGTACAAAAGCAAATCCCTAAACACCCCATGGCCCTCCCCTTGCTCCTCCCTCCTCCTCCACCTAGGAGGGCTGCACAGAGCCCACACACTAGCGCAGTGTACACCTTAATTACAGCTACTTTCTTCCGGTGCCTCTGAATCGAAAGCTCCTCAGCCCAGCACCTCAGCATTCTGCACAGGGAAGGGTACACAGGGTCTGGGTAAGCTCCAATAGGAGACCGCTCTCCCTGCAGCTCCTCACCCCCCGACTAGTGTCGGCCCTTTTGCCTTCAAAGCAAACTGCTTAGTACACTGCAGTACCTCTTTTCTCTGTAATTTGGTACACTATGGCAGAGCCCAAACCAGCCAAAAGAAATAATGAAACCCACGCAGGGGTCAATGCATCATGTGCCAACTGCCAGATTGCGTTCCCATGAGGACACGCTTCGCATCTTTGTCTAAATTGCGAACCCCAATGCCCCATAGAGCCTACCACTGACGCAGCACCCAGTACACCTGACATCCCTGCGCGGGCCCTGGCACTGACACAACGGGTGGACTCATTAGCCAAAATATTGCAGTCATTCCCTGTTCCCCATACAACCAGTGACAACAGACGAGACCACTCTCTTTCCTCCCCTCCCCCCCCGCAGGCTCCTCACAAGGGGATCGCCCAACAGGCAGGGAATGTCCCCAGTCTAGAGCCCCTCGGGCAACCAGGAGGCGGATCCAAACAAGTCTGTCCCAAGGACACTCTCCCACCTTGTCACCCATAAGTGACACATCTCGCTCCCTGTCACCCCACAACCAGCCTGAGTTACTCTCAGAAGGGGAACTCTCAGACCAGGATTCGTCCCAGGACCTGGAGATGATAGACATCTAGGCAATGGTTGACAGCCTCATCAAGACCATTAGCAAAACACTAAAAGTCAATGACGACCCTGCCACCGCCCCGGAGCACGCAGTATCTTTTACAAGGGCAAAACGCTCTCGTCGTGTCTTTTCTAATCATGCTGACTTTAGGGACATAATCCAACGACATTAGAACCGTCCAGACAAGCGCTTCGCATGTCACAAGCCTATCGAAGCCAAATAACCCTTCGCGTCAGACCATCATAAATAATGGGCTGAGTCACCAGCCGTCGACTCCCCAGTATCGTGACTAGGTAACAGAACCCTCCTTACTTTCTCAGACAGTTAATCTGTCAAAAACTCCAATGACCACCAATTAGATAACCCAGCGTGCTCAGTCTTTGAAGCCTGAGGAGCAGCCTTCTCATCCTCATTCGCTATAGCATGGATCGCAAAGGCAGCGGTATCTTGGATACATTCCCTACGCGCAATATTACAAGACCTTAACCAACTCTCAATGGCCGGGGAGTAATTCTTGCTCGTGTCCCTAGACACAGCCAACTGTTCCACGTTGGCAGCTGCAAACGCCATCTCCATGTGCTAAACTCTCTGGCTCAGAGGTTGGAACGCAGACTCTGCGTCTAAGAGATCCCTCATAACCCTACCAAGGAGGTCGCCTATTCGGGAAAAAACTTGACCAACTCATCTCCAAAGCCAAGGAAGGCAAAAGCAAATTTCTCCCCGAACAAAGGCTCAAGCGGCCCTTTCACCGCCCACAGCCACAATCACGATTTCACACCTCCCATGGGTCATCGGGATGGCCCACCTTAACTGCTAACACAGGCGCAGTGCGACCTCCCTGTGGGGACAGAAATACCACGTTCTCATTCAAAACCAATTTGACCTGGAAAATCCACCTTAAACAGACCCGCTCTAAGAGCGCTAGACCTCAATGATTCAACGCATGACTCCTCCACCTGCTCAACACCAACACAAAAGGCAGACGTCTCCAACACTTCCGCCACTTATGGCTCTCTGTCGTCCACGACAATTGGGTCAGAGAATCGGTGTCGTCAGGTTACAAAATAGAATTCTCATCCTGGCCCCCAACTCGTTTTTTCCTCTCGCTTCCCCCCAAATGAAACGCGCGCCCATTTTTCAAGGCCATCAATTCACTATTCAAAACCGGTGTCATAGCACCAGTACCAGAGACCAAAAGGTTCAAAGGATACTACTCAAACCTGTTTGTCGTTCCGAAAAAAAGACGCCCCATCCTAGACCTCAAACTTCTCAACAAATTTGTAAGAGTCTGACAATTCAGAATGGAATCCCTTCTCTCAGTAATCGTGTCAATGGAAGAAGGAGAGTTCTTAGCAACCATTGACATACAAGATATGTCCACATCCCCATTTTTCCTCTGCACCAAAAGTATCTGTGGTTAGCCGTTCAAAAACGCCACTTCCAATTCGTTGCACTGCCCTTCGGCCTCGAAACTGCACCCAGAGTCTTCACAAAGTCACGGTGGCCATCATGACCATTCTCCATTCTCGGGCAGTAGTCGTCCTCCCTTACCTAGATGACCTGCTAATCAAAGGACCATCCTTCCAAACTTGCCTCGAGAGCATCCGAATAACAGCGGACACGCTCTCCAGATTAGCGTGGCTCATAAACCTAGACAAGTCATCCCCAACGCCAGCACAAACAAACTTTCTAGGGATGACTTTCGACACTGCACAAGGGCTAGTCATACTCCCTCAAGACAAGGCCACGGCAATTCGCAAAGGAGTTCACACTCTTTACTGTTGACCACCTCAGTCTATCCGCTTCGGCATGGGGGTCCTAGGGAAAATGGTAGCGGCAATGGAAGTAGTTACCTTCACTCAGCTACATTTCTGACCCTTGCAGCTTTCCCTCCTCTAAGCTTGGGACAAAAATCCCTTCAGCCTTGACAGCAAACACTGCCTACCCACGCAAGTCAAGGCACTCACATGGTGAACACGGCCATCTTCATTAACACAGGGAAGATCCTTTCTCCCAGTCCAGTGGCTAGTTGTAATCACCGATGCCAGCCTACCGGCTGGGGGCCGTCTATCGCCAACACATGGCACATGGCAGCTGGACGCCCCAAGAGTCATACCTCCCAATCAACATTCTGGAGCTACGGGCAATCCACTTAGCACTCAAACACTTCCACCACCTTCTAGCTGGTTGCCCCATCCGCATTCAATCAGACAACGCAATGGCAGTGGCGTACAACAATCACTAGGGCGGTACACGCAGCAAATCCACAATGTGCAAAGTGGAACATATCCTACACTGGACCGAAAAAACTCAGTAAGTCATATCAGCAGTCCACATCCCGGGAGTGAACAACTGGGCGGCAGACTTCTTAAGCCGCCAGGGACTGGCTTAAGGAGAATGGTCCCTCTATCCAGAAGTTTTTCTACAGATCTGTCGGTGCTGGGGAACCCCCGATGTAGACCTGATTTCATCGAGAATGAGCACAAAAGTCCCGGCCTTCATAGCCAGGTCCTGGGACCCTCTAGTGCTAGAGGTGGACTCGCTTGTCCTCCCTTGGCGCCAATTCTAACTCTCATACATCTTCCCCCCACTGCCGCTGATCCTGCGTGTGATCAGAAAGATCAAAGCGGAAAGAGTTCAAGTAATACTCATTGCCCCAGACTGGCCACAACGAGAGTGGTACACAGAGCTTGTACAGCTCATCGCCGACGCGCCCTGGCCACTCCCAAACTGACCGAACCTCCTAACCCAGGGTCCCATTTGCCACCAAAACTCAGGGACCCTGTCTTTAATGGCGTGGCTATTGAATCCTGGGTCCTGACCCAGGGAGGTTTTTCACCAGAGGTCATAACCACCATGGTTAATGCCCGCAAACCTACATCCTCGCGGATCTATCACCACACCTGGAAGACCTTTTTCTGGTGGTGCAAAGACCACAACCGTAACCCACTTCTTTTTTCCATCCCTACAATCCTGGAGTTCCTTCAAACTAGCCTGTCACTCAGCTCCATCAAGGGCCAAATCTCCGCCTTAACCATTCTATTCCAACGTAGGATTGCTACCAAACCACAGGTCAAAACATTCGTCCAAGGCGACTTGCACACGCGGCCCCCCTACAAGACACCCGTGGCCGTCTGGGATCTAAACTTCGTTCTGGGCGCCATACAGGAGCCCCCAATTGAATCACTGCAAGAAGTATCCCTATCCCACCTCTCGTGGAAATTAGCCTTCCTACTCGCAATCACATCAAATCAGGCACGTGTCAGAACTAGCCGCCCTATCCTGTTGTCCCTCCTCTATCATTCCACAAGGATAAGGTGGTTCTCCGTCCGTCACCATCCTTCTTGCCCAAGGTAGTGTCCCACTTCCACCTCAATGAGGATATTGTTCTACCATCCTTTTTGCCCAGCAGCTGTACACCGCTTCGAAAAACAGCTTCATACCTTGGACCTAGTAAGGGCCCACAGATGCTACATCTCCCGAACAGCCTCATTTTGTAAAACAAACGCTGTTCGTCATTCCCGAAGGACCTAAGAAAGGGACAGCGGCTTCTAAATCCACATTGGCAAGGTGGATCCGCTCAGCAATCCAAGAATCCTACCGCGTCTACTGTGGGTAAAATCCTAGAGCGTTTTCTAAGAGATGATATACTGGAGTATCTGAAAAAAATAACCTCATGACCCAATATCAGCAAGGGTTTATGAGGGACCGTTCCTGTCAAATTAATCTGATAAGCTTTTATGAAGAGGTAAGCTCTGGACTGGATCAAAAAAATACAGTGGACATTGTGTATATGGACTTTTCAAAAAGCTTTTGATACGGTGCTACACAAAAGGTTGATTCATAAAATAAGAGCAATGGGGATAGGGGAAAATATGTGTAAGTGGGTTAAGAACTGGCTAAGTGATAGGAAACAAAGGGTGGTGTGAGGTATTGACACGGGGAACTCACTTGGCCACGAAAAAACACCAACATGTGCTTACAATTTAACAAATAACTACCCGTTTATTTAGCAACACACATCATGAACCTGGGTAGCACATCAAAACATTGCACATAAGCACATCACATAATACATTACATATACAATAGGAAAGCACATCACATGATACATTCATTACATATACGATAGAACACAGATTACATTTAGCATAAATATCTATCACCAGGCCCTGTGGGTCCCAATGGCGGATCCAGCCGCCTAACTCTATTTACATAGAACTTATTACTAACACAGACCCCCCCCTCACAGGATCCAGGGTCTCATACAGGCTGCTCTACTGCGGACAGTCTTCACACACATACACATCCAAGGTCAACGGGACCATATCACGACCCATGGTCGGTCCCAATGGTGGCTATGACCGCCTGGCCCTTGAGTCTCACACCACATGACATAGTACAGGCTCCAGCCTGACCGGTAACTTACACACCGCATGTGATCCATCATACTACAATCATGGATCACATACGTCCTCACACAAGCTCACAGCCCCATACGATATCCATGGACTGTGGCTCCTCTGGGTCCATAACAGGGATCGGCCAACCTGAGTTACCGGGTAAACCATGTGTCACCAAGGCCTCCTCACCACGTGTTCAAGCCACCAGCCGCCATCAAACCTCCATACTCAGGCAGGTCTCCAGGTCGACGACTGTGCCCCACGCCTGAGTCGAGCGCCTTCCAGGATCGGCCTTGGTTCCCCACTCTAGGAGCCCTCTTAACCCCTGCATCTGGCCACAGGTTCACACGCACCAGAGGGACAGGTGCCTCCCGCATGCAGCAAGCCAAGCCTCCCACTCATCCCAACGGGACGGAATTTCTCTGACTAACATCCACACTGGCTGGGTCTCTCCCACAGACTAAACTGAACAGAACCCCCACACAGCTCCAGGCAGCTTCTTAACGTGGCTGCCACACCCACCTTACACACACACCTGGGATTGGTCAATTAACACAGCACACACAGTAAAACAGGCTGATCTGAACAGGTTCCTATGCTGTTATCCTATGTGATGCACCCGGCCATGGGTCACATCACCACAGTGATCATTAATAGAATACACTCAGAATGGGTCAAAGTTACCAGTGGGCTACCATGGGGGGTCAGTATTGGGCCCGCTTTTTTTTTACATATTTATTAATGACCTTGTAGGGCTATACAGAGTAGAATCTCAATATTTGCAGATGACACTAAACTCTGCAGGAAAAGGTCTGTTCCAATCAATCCCCAGCGCTTCCAGGAGGGAACACAAGGATCCAGAGTCGTCTATAAAATTTATTCCAGTAGAAAAACAATCACATCATTTAGAACAGGGGAAACTTTCCCAATAGAAGACTATCTTACATGTAAAACGTATTTTGTGATCTATGTTATCTCATGTAAATGTGGCCTCCAATATGTTGGGCGAACCACTCAGATGGTTCGTGCCCGTCTTGGGGTCACAGACACAATGCAAAAATAGGACTTGTAACTCACAGCCTATCACGACACCTACTTATCGAACATGACAAAAAATTTGAGGTACATCTTACCTCAGTGAAACACATTTCAGCTGAGATTCCTGATCGGGTTCAATAGCTGAATAGGAAGGAAGCCTTCTGGGTGTACAAGCTACGTACTTTGCATCCAGAGGGCTTAAATAATAAACTGGAAAGTGTATGAAGAAATCCAGACAAAGCTGCAGATTGTAGCACACATAATGGTGCAAGTGGATAATGAGCGGTGTTGCTCAGTCTTCAGTAAACCAGTGTAATGGACCTTGGCGGCGGGAGGGGCGGCGATCGCCATTTCACACTGGGTGTGCTTCTGCGGGTCTGCAGCTGGCAGTGACATCTGGTGTCGCTGTTGGCTGTGGACCCATGGGGGCGTGTTCGGTGTGGAGTGGTGGCTGTCATCCCCCAGCTGAGTCCTCCCTGTGCTGTGTGGCCTCCTTGTCGAATTGGGGTCGCACCTGCGGGTGCCGTCTTATTGCTAAAGTCCTTAAAAAAATAAATAAAGTGTACTATATCATACAAAAACTGAATAAAGAATCAGTGAGCTGGCAAACTGAGCTTTCTCCCTGACACTGCAAATGCTATGAAAAACACAATGGAGCTGAGGTCTATTCCTCTGTACTTAGCATAAGTGAATGAATAATTGGAGCCTGATAGAAGTTCAAGAGCATCTAAGGACACTAATAAAGTAGAAAATCATTAAAAAATAGGGACATAGTGAAAACACTGATATTTTTGCAAACACAGTACCGTATATACTCGTGTATAAGCCGACCCGTGTATAAGCCGACCCCCCTACTTTTGCCCCCAAAAAATGGGAAAACTTTTTGACTCGCGTATAAGCCGAGGGTGGACTCCAGCACAGGTATACAACCCCCAGCAGTGAGGTATACAGCAGCCTCCCCAGTGGTAGTATACAGCAGCAGCCCCAGTGGTAGTATACAGCAGCCCCAGAGGTATATGCAGCCCCAGAGGTATATGCAGCCCGAGAGGTATATGCAGCCCCAGGAGGTATATGCAGCCCCAGGAGGTATATGCAGCCCCAGAGGTATATGCAGCCCCATATGCAGCCCCAGAGGTATATGCAGCCCCAGGAGGTATATGCAGCCCCAGGAGGTATATGCAGCCCCATATGCAGCCCCAGAGGTATATGCAGCCCCAGAGGTATATACAGCCCCAGAGGTATATGCAGCCCCAGGAGGTATATGCAGCCCCAGGAGGTATATGCAGCCCCCCCATATCAGTATACAGGTCCCCCTTTGGGTAGTAATCCTGTAAAGGAAGAGATTAGTATACTTATCCCTCCGCTGTCCCTGTCCCGCCGCACCCATCACGCTCCTCCATCTTCATCCAGCGTCTTCCGTCTTCTTTCAGCTTCCTCCTCTGTCGCGCAGGCAATGACGTCATTGCCTGCGACCATCAGAGGAAGCCGGAAGACGCTGGAAGAAGACGGAGGATCGTGATGGTGGCGGGACAGCGGCAGCGGAGGGATAAGTATACTAATCTCTTCCTTTACAGGATTGCGGCGGGGGGGGGGGGCCTGTATATAGATGGGGGCACTGTATACTGAATACATTGGGCTGAAAAACTCGGCTTATACGCGAGTATATACGGTAATGGTTTTCCAAGTTATACACATTTTATTGCACATTTTATTTGCAAACCATATGAAAAATATAGATAGAAAGTATTGCTCCTCTCGTAATAAATTCCCTGAGAACACAATAAGGGAAATTGAGAACTGTTTTTAATACAGGTGGAAAATTTTAGTATTATTTTGAGATTTTACTAGAACAAGTATTTTATACCATACAAATCATTTTTTTTTATATCCTTTTAATTCTTGAATTAGGGAACAAAAAAAATATTATAACATTTTATACACCAGTAAAATAAAATAAAAACTAATTTTTTAAGTGAAAATAAAATTGAACCTGATACAATTAGGGTGGATGCTGATTAATTAAATAAGAGGGAGGCTCTAAAGAAAGTTTGACTAGAAATAGAGACTATATAAAGCATTTCTGTTCCTATATGTGAATACCTGAGGAAGGCTATAGTTTTGCACATTTTTAGCCTAAATGCGTTGTACCCTATTGATGAACTGCATGTAATACATTTTTCTGCTGGAATAAATTCTATAAACGACACCGGATCCTTGTGTGGCGCCCCACGTAGTCAGGCGTCACAGAGGGGTATTGCATCCGTAAAACAGGGCTGTGGAGTCGGTAAGCCACAGTTGCGACTCTGACTCCTGGATTTTATCAGGTTCCGGCTCCGACTCGGGCTCCGACTCGGGCTCCGACTCGGGCTCCGACTCGGGCTCCGGCTCCGGCTCCTTCATAAATGGCCACTTCGTAACAATAAATTTACTGTTGTAAAATATTACCATCGTGCTTATTCAGTTTCTCACCATCATATAAGTAATCAGACCACTTAGAGCAAAAACTATATTTATTAGAATACAATTAGAATATAGCAAATAAATTTTATAAACTTTTCCAAACTGTAAGTAAATATGCAATAAACACTGTTATGCAGTTAATAAGAAGAAATCTATAAATTTGTCCTTAGAAAAAGTATTGCCTCTGTCAGATGCTCCTTCATGGATGCCCTCAAATCTGATCTACCGTATATACTCACGTATAAGCCGAGTTTTTCAGCCCAAAAATTGGGCTGAAAAGTACCCCCCTCGGCTTATATGCGAGTCAGTGACGGCTTGCGTATACAGGAGCCCCAGCAGCCTCAGTAATCCAGGGCCCCCTTCCCCCCCCTCGCGCTCCGGAAACCTGTAAAGTAAAATCTTTATACTTATCACTGTCCCCGCCGCCGCCGACATGACGATCCCCGGCTTCATCCGTCCGTCTTCTTCCGGCTTCCTGTTCGTCGCAGGCAATGACGTTATTGCCTGCGACGAACAGGAAGCCGGAAGAAGACGGACGGATGAAGCCGGGGATCGTGATGTTGGCAGCGGCGGGCGGCGGGGACAGTGATAAGTATAAAGATTTTACTTTACAGGTTTCCGGAGCGCGAGGGGGGGGCCCTGGATTACTGAGGCTGCTGGGGCTCCTGCATACTACCACTGGGGCTGCAGGGGCTCCTGTATACTACCACTGGGGCTGCTGGGGCTCCTGTATACTACCACTGGGGCTGCTGGGGCTCCTGTATACTACCACTGGGGCTGCTGGGGCTCCTCTATACTACTGCTGGGGCTGCTGTATACTACCACTGGGGCTGCTGTATACTACCATTGGGGAGGCCTGTATACCACTGGGGGGGGCCTGTATACCACACTGCTGGGGGCTGTATACCTGTGCTGGGGTATACCCAGATTTTGGGGGCAAAAGTAGGGGGGTCGACTTATACACGGGTCGGCTTATACACGAGTATATACGGTAATTATTTTGAGAGCAGAGAACAACCTCTATACACTAACTTGGGTTGGTGGCAAAGCAGTAACCACTCGGGCAACATCTCTGACAATGTCAGGATACAGAGGAATCGCTTGTTGCACTGTTATTTTTGATGAACGGTCAAATTTCTCAATTTCTTTTAGTGCACATGAAAAATTCTGCTGAAATGTACTGGCTGTGTTCTTTGATTGGGATGACTCTTCTTCTATGCGGGAACACTTTGCACGGTCCTTGTGATCCAAATACTTTTCGAAATTAAATTCTTCATCAGTTGATGATGAGGGTGAAGATGTGGCAGGACAACCAAATTCTTCTGGTTCCTCCTGACTGTTCTGCAACCCTTTCATCCTTACTGCTATTTCAAACAGAGCTTCTCTTCCTTTACTTAGCTGTTGATCATCTAGAAGAATCCGATGCATTGGGTCTACATAAACAGCTGCCAAAAGAATGTTATTTTGTAATAGTAGGTCCTCTCTCCGTTTCATTGATGTAGCAATGCAGTGCAGCAGCATGTCCTTCTTGCAGACTGTCTCTTATAGCCAGCTGTAGCGTATGCACAACACAGCGCATGTGATGAATGAAAGAACGTATTGACACAGTTTCAACAAGATCATCTAAACTATCATGTTGCTGATCATCTGAAGCAACTTCAGTTTGCTCCTCAGTTACAATACTGTGCTCCTCTATTTCAAACATTTCTGTGTGTGTGGACCCAGAATGTTCTTCTAGCTGCTGGTCACCATCATTACACTCATTCATTAGCTTAATAGTACTTATAATATTTGAATCATTGTCAGTTACGACAGAAAGAACTTGCTCTTTTTTAAGTTCATAGTCTTGCAGAACCTTTTCCACCAAGACCTGGAGAAACTCACTGGTGTGATGAGCTTTGGTGTCTTTTACTGCCAATGTCTTGCTAACTATTTCATTTTTGTCACAAACAAATCGGACATTGATGGCAAAATAGTTCACTCTGTGACGTGTGCAGGCATCCGTTTTAAGAAACACAAAGCGTCCCTTGAGAGTTTTTTTAAGTTCTTCCTTTTGTTTAAAAGCTTCTTCGATTACTAATTTTATAATACTCTCTCTCTCCAGAGAAACACCAAGCTTGCGGGCCATTTCCCCATTCAGACACATAAAAGCTGGTCGTGAAAATAATGAAATAGGCACACTATCCTTTACAAGCTCTATGATCTGTTTTTTAAATGTATCTACTGTCATTGTCACAGTAACTTTGTCACTGACAAAATATCTTGCAACTGATGGCTGTAAAGTTCTCTGCTCCTTTGTTTGGCTGGAAGAACTGGGCACTGGTTCCTTGGTTTGGATGCAGTCTTTCTCTTCCACTGCTTTCAGTACTTCTGGATGAAAGCACTGTAAATGTCTCTTTAGATCAGAAGCTCTGGTAGGAGCATTTTTATCTTTGCCTGAATATGCACTGATCTTGGCTTGACAGCATCTGTTTTCATCTGGATCATTTGTCATACACTGACAGACATAAATGTTTTTCATCTTGAGTGATGGTGAAATGTTCAAATACAGCTGATTTAATGTGATGCCTCTTTGACATTCTCAGGTTTTTAATTCTGCATTCACAATCCAAATGACAATTATTTTTCCTAAAAACAATTTTTACAAAATTATTGCCAGGTCGTACAACTGATATAGTAGTCAGTAATACTGTTATTATTCCTCATGTACTCACAGTTAACTGATGCAAAGTTTGTTGAAAGGACAATACTTCTTACAGTCTTCCTCTCTGAGTAGCAGGCAGCTGTGTGAGATGCTTGGGAGATAAACACCTAGTATGATCTAGTCTAGACGAGGAGGAGCTTTACTACTAAGAATTTGCAACACATTTTCACTTTCAGTTTCATACATTGTAAATAGGGGGGTTGGGGCAGTATGAGGTTAACCAAGTATAAGATTAGAAGGGCAGTGGAGAACAGTGACACACAAGAAGTAAGAAATGTCTCTATCTCCAGCAGAACTGCTTATCACTGTTGTTCATAGTTTGATAGAACATATATATTTGAGTAACATTTATAAAATTCATATGAAGGTTCAATTATGAAATTTTAATACATTTTTTTAAAGCTGGAGTCGGAGTCGGTACATTTCTACTGACTCCGACCAAAACTAACTCCGACTCCACGACTCCGACTCAGACTCCACAGCCCTGCGTAAAAGAGGTCTAATTTCCCCAGCTGCAAGTGGACCCTTTGTTGGTGGGTGGGATCCATTCCTGCACTCCCACATCAGCTGAGCGATTGGAGGTTACCCGGGAGGGAGATATATTCACCTCCAGGGGGGATCAAAAGCGGTTAGTTGGAGGAGGAGAGGAGTCGGGACAGCTGGAAAGAGTGTGGAAAGAGGCGGAAGGGTTACCCGGACGGCTTCAAGCCGATCTGGAGGAAAGGAGAAAGAGGGTCTTGAGGAGATCCTGAAAGAGGGCGCCCGATGAGCGGAGTCGAGGCCCTAGAGAGAAAGGAAGAACCCCAGCGTGAAGCGACCATACTCCAGGGGATTCTCCAGTCCACCAAGGGAACGCCGGGCCTGAGGATCCGGCCAAGGTCTAGCTTTGCAGGCGGCAACTGGCTGCTGTGGTCCATATATTGCCACAGCACCCTGCCAGACGGAGCAGTCTGCCTGCTTTCTCACCACGAGGGAGAGGACCCCAATACTACCTACATGGAGCCATTGAATATAGACTCATCCTAGGCAGGGAAGAAAGGACACGGATTCATCAACTCAGGTTCACCACGGGTTCCACCATACCATCTGGGATCCACTTGCAGCCACCCGTTGAGCTACCTGTTATTCTAACATCAGATGCTGAACTGTGGACTTTGTATGTTGCTGCTAAAGGTTTACAGTAAAGTACCCAGGAGAAAGAGACTTTGCCTGTGTGTTGTGGTTTTCTCCATCAACCTGCTTGTTTTCAGGAACGCTGCCCCGGAGTACCAGCTCTACCTGTAGAGAGATTTGCCATCTCAGCCGCATTACCATCTACCTCCGGCGGACTGAGGCGGCGCTGGTGACTCATCACCAGATACTACAGGTGGTGTCACATCACAAACTCTTATTCCCCTGTAAATAACCCCTTTTTGAAGTGTCACCCAGGCCACGGGCTCAGGCACTGCCACCCGTGACATCCCCACAAAAGCACCCACCGAGCCTGATACCCGAGTACCTCAGGGCCTGGGGCTCGACACTTGTGTTCCCTCCTGGAAGCGCTGGGGATTGATTGGAACAGACCTTCTCCACATTATCCATTAACGGGCTCAGCCGCTGCTTAGCTTGATGATTCGGAAACCTAGCTGCAGGCCAGGAAGGAGCAAACTCTTGGAAACCAGCACAATTGGATTCTATATGCCTGATACAAGATCACACAAAAGTGGGCATAAAACTTTAAGAACCTTGTGAATTTTGACAAATATCCTACGGTCTGCACTTCAGATCTGCGCCTGCACCCTCTTTTTCCTCTCTCCCCATCCTCTAGAGCCGGGAATAGTCCCTTGGTATATTTCTTAAACTAAACTCTGCAGGGTAAGCAATACACAGGAGGACAATTTTATATTACAGGAGGATTTATGTAAACTAGAAGCTTGGGCTGATAAATGGCAAATGAGCTTTAATGGGGATAAATGTAAGGTCATGCACTTGGGCAGAGGAAATAAAATGTATAATTATGTGCTTAATTGTAAAACACTGGGCAAAACGGTCACTGAAAAAGACCTGGGTGTATGGGTAGATGACAAACTCACATTTAGTGTCAGGCAGTTGCTGCAAAGGCAAATAATATAATGGGATGTATTAAAAGAGGCATAGATGCTCATGAGGAGAACATAATTTTACTTCTATACAAGTCACAAGTGCGATCACACTTGCAATACTGTGTACAATTCTGGTCTCCAGTGCATAAGACAGACATATCTGAACTAGAGTGGGTCCAGAGAAGAGCGACCAAAGTTATTAGAGAACTGAGGGGTCTACAATACCAAGACATGTTATTAAACTTGGGGTTATTTAGTTTGGAAAAACAAAGGCTTAGGGGTGATCTTGTAATAATGTATAAATATATGAGGGGACAGTACGAAGACCTTTTTAATGATCTTTTTACTGTTAGGCCTGAGACGGGGAGAGGTGGGGCATCCTCTACATCTGGAGGAAAGAAAGTTTAATTATAATCATAGATGTGGATTCTTTACTGTAAGAGCAGTGAGACTATGGAACTCTCTGCCACATTATGTTGTAATGAGTGAGTCCCTACTAACAATTAAGAAGGGCCTAGATGCCTTTCTTGAAAAGTATAATATTCCCGGTTATATATATTAGATTCTTTGATAGGGCGTTGATCCAAAGAACTAGTCTGATTGTCATATGTGGAGTCAGGAAGGAATTTTTCCCCCCAATGTTGAGCTTAGTGTTGCCACATGGGTTTTTTTGTTTTCCTCTGGATCAACATGTTAGGCTATGGGTTGAACTAGATGGACTTAAAGTCTTCCTTCAACCTTAAAACTATGTTACTATGTTAAAGTTGGGAGCCATGATGACCTACATATACAGTAGCGCGAAAAAGCATCTGCCCAGATTTCATTTTTTTTTGCATGTTTGTCACACTTAAATGTCACCAAACAACTTTAAATAGAAGACAAAGATAAAACAAATAAACACAAAATTCAGTTTTTAAATGAAGGTTTTTATTATTAAGGGAAAAATAAATTCAAACCTACAGGGCTCTGTGTGAAAAAGTAATTGCCTCCACCCCCTTAAAACATAAATTAACTGTGGTTTATCACATCTTTGGGATGCTGAGCTCAATTTTCCCAGCCATACCCAGGCCTGATTACTGCCACACCAATTCGCAATCAAAAAATCACTTAAATAGGACCGGCCCGACAAAGTGTAGCAGACCAAAAGATCCTCAAAAATTAGGCATCATGCTGCAATCCAAAGAAATTTAGGAACAAATGAGAAGAAAACTCATTGAAACCTGACAGTCTGGAAAAGGTTATAAAGCCATTTCTAAGGCTTTGGGACTCCAGTGAAGCATAGTGAGAGCCATTATCCACAAATGGTGAAACCATGGAACATTGCTGAAACCTACGAGTATCTGGCCTATTAAAATTACCCCAAGAACATAGCAATGTCTGATCCAAGAGGTCACAAAACACCCCACAAGAACATGCTAAGATCTGCAGTCCTCACATGCATCAGTTAATGTCACTTTTCATGATTCCAGCATAAGAAAGACACTGGGCAAAAATGGTCTGCATGGCAGAATTACAGGACGAAAACCACTGCCGAGCAGAAAGAACATAATGGCTCGTCTGAGTTTTGCCAGGAAACGTCTTGATGGTCACCATGTCTTTTGAGACAAGTCAGTGGACTGAGACAAAAGTTGAACTGTTTGGAAGGTTTATGTCCCATTATATCTTGTCTAGTAGTAATGGCGTAGTAGCAACACAGCATTTCAAAATAGGACCATAATACCAACAGTAAAATATGGTGGTGGTAGTTTCTGTGGCTGTATTGTTGTTTGAGGACCTGGAAAACTTGCTGTGGTAAATGGAAACATAAATTCTGCTGTCTACCAGAAAAGACAAAACCTAAAATAAAAACTGTATGAAAAAATGCCCTGCTATACATAGATAAGTAAAAAGCGAGTGGTAATAAATAACAGGGTACTTAGCAAATACATTTTTGCTAACAGCTAAGAAGCCATCAAACCACGTCAAGGTGTACCCATTTCGGGACAGTAACTAGCGTATTTTATGAACACCCTATATATGTGTATATACAGTTGTGGCCAAAAGTATTGACACCCATGCAATTCTGTCAGATAATACTCAGTTTCTTCCTGAAAATGATTGCGATCACAAATTCGTTGGTATTATTATCTTCATTTAATTTTGTTTCAATGAAAAAACACAAAAGAGAATGAAGTAAAAAGCAAAACATTGATCATTTCACACAAAACTCCAAAAATGGGCCAGACAAAAGTATTGGCACCCTCAGCCTAATACTTGGTTGCACAACATTTAGCCAAAATAACTGCGATCAACCGCTTCCGGTAACCATCAATGAGTTTCTTACAATGCTCTGCTGGAATTTTAGACCATTCTTCTTTGGCAAACTGCTCCAGGGCCCTAATATTTGAAGGGTGCCTTCTCCAAACTGCCATTTTTAGATCTATCCACAGGTGTTCTGTGGGATTCAGGTCCTGACTCATTGCTGGCCACCTTAGAAGTCTCCAGTGCTTTCTCTCAAAACATTTTCTAGTGCTTTTTGAAGTGTGTTTTGGGTCATTGTCCTGCTGGAAGACCCATGACCTCTGAGGGAGACCCAGCTTTCTCACACTGGGCCCTACATTATGCTGCCAAATTTGTTGGTAGTCTTCAGATTTCATAATGCCATGCACACGGTCAAGCAGTCCAGTGCCAGAGGCAGCAAAGCAACCCCAAAACATCAGGGAACCTCCGCCATGTTTGACTGTAGGGACCGTGTTCTTTTATTTGAATGCCTCTTTTTTTCTCCTGTAAACTCTATGTTGATGCCTTTGCCCAAAAAGCTCTACTTTTGTCTCATCTGACCAGAGAACATTCTTCCAACACGTTTTAGACTTTCTCAGGTTTGTTTTGGCAAACTCCAGCCTGTCTTTTTTATGTCTCGGGGTAAGAAGTGCGCGCTTTCTGGGTATCCTACCATACAGTCCCTTTTCATTCAGACACCGACGGATAGTATGGGGTGACACTGTTGTACCCTCGGACTGTAGGGCAGCTTGAACTTGTTTGGATGTTAGTTGAGGTTCTTTATCCACCATCCGCACAATCTTGCGTTGAAATCTCTCGTCAATTTTTCTTTTCTGTCCACATCTAGGGAGGTTAGCCACAGTGCCATGGGCTTTAAACTTCTTGATGACACTGCGCACGGTAGACACAGGAACATTCAGGTCTTTGGAGATGGACTTGTAGCCTTGAGATTGCTCATGCTTCCTCACAATTTGGTTTCTCAAGTCCTCAGACAGTTCATTGGTCTTCTTTCTTTTCTCCATGCTCAATGTGGTACACACAAGGACACAGGTTGAGTCAAATTTAATCCATGTGAACTGGCTGCAAGTGTGATTTAGTTATTGCCAACACCTGTTAGGTGCCACAGTTAAGTTACAGGTGCTGTTAATTACACAAATTAGAGAAACATCACATGATTTTTCTAACAGTGCCAATACTTTTGTCCACCCCTGTTTTTATGTTTGGTGTGGAATTATATCCAACTAGATTGTAAAGAATCGGGTAGTCTAGAATCCATATATACCGTATTTTTCCTTTTATAAGACGCACTTTTTTTCCTCCAAATTTTGGAGGAAAGTGGGGGTGCGTCTTATAATCGGAATATAACATTCTGGCATCCTAATCTATAAAGGTTGAGAATGCGCAATAGGGTTTTATCTTTTTTAAGGTTGGAAAAGAAGATCCAAATCAGAATCGCTCACCTGGTAAGGTTGTGTCACACACAACCAGCTTGATCGCTCAGAAATGCAGCTGCCGCAGGGATCGCACTTCCACAGGTCACTGTGGTAAATAATCAATCATCAGGACGAAGTACCTTAGATCCGCGCTGCTGCAGGAAAGATGTAAGAAAACACCAGAAACACCGGGATGTCTGGTTAGTAGTGATGAACGTCTTTATTTTTCCTACGCGTTTCGGAGCTGCCTGCCGGGCTCCTTCCTCAGGGAACATCAAGAGTACACTGGATACAATCTTATTTAAACATAAAAAGGCGCCAAAAACAGATAATGTGGGCACGTCTGCCATGACGTCAGAAAACAGGGTGGATCTATACACCGCGTCTCTTTGTTTATCTCTCAGGTTACAAACATCATACTAAACAGAAATTAATATAACATAAATAAAAAATACATATATATACACATCTATTTATTATACATAATTAAAAATATTATTTATAAAAAAGGGGGAATATATGAAGCTGGTTCATATTAGGATAGAACTCGTAAAATAAAATAAAGGTCTCATCTTGAAATTGTAGGTGTTCTTATTATTGTGCTAAATGTCCATATATCGATCTCAGTGCAATAATGAGTGATACTACTGTGTATAAATAAATAAATAAATAAATAAGTAATAATGCATAAAGAATGAAAAAATATTATAATAGTGAATAAATTATATATATTTATTGTGATAGACTCATAGAGAAAGTGGAAGTGTATTATGTTTTATATATCAGGAAAAGAAGGGGGTTAAAATATATTAATTGTTTATTGTTTGTATCCTCCTGTAGGTAATATTGCTTCCAAATATTGGGAAGAAGACAATAAAGGCACAGGAATAGCCATGGGGATATATTCACAAAAATGAACATGTATATATATATGTATATATATATATATACACATATATATGTGTATCCAACTCCATCCTACAGTATTCAATCTTTTATCTTGAAAGTATAGATTTTTTGGGGAAAATGAAAATAAAAATAAAGATAAAAATGCTTTGGTCTCTCATTTATTTATGTGTTTTCTATGTTATTTATAAAAGTTTAAAAGAATTAATAGAGTCATAGTATCTAAAATATAACTCTAAAAATCTTAAAACTGGAAGGGTAAAATAGTATCTATATTTCATGCTATAATGAGTAAAAATATAAAGAATAAATACATATAAAATCGATGATAGAACTGAATCGAACCTGTCTGTCGATCTTACTCTGCAAGCTGTAATAAGTGCAGAGCCATATACTCATTGGCCTGTGCATTAGTTTAATTAGATGTTATATCGCAGAAATGACCAAGGAACCAGGAATAACATGAATAGGTATTAGTGAAGATTAGGAGACTAGATCTAGAGCATAGGTATATCGGGTAGAGTGAAAGTAGATGTATTTGTATAAAATCATGATTATAGAATTGAGGAATAATATAGATTATAATCCTTACTATTCATTTTAATTCTTATATGCCACCATTTTGACTTTTGGAATGGTAGAACCAGCAGTTTGTGTTTATAATATCAGTATAGAGGAGCCGCTATTCTAAAGCGCTGGTTTGTATTGGCGCGTGCCCGGGATGAGGCTGTAACCACAGACACGCGCCTGCAGTGAAACAAAGTAACATTTCATTCTATCCGGCACGCGCCCCTAATGAAATGGAAGGTGTGGCGTGTGCCGCTCGTTAACAGCAATTCTCAGGCTTGTGTTAGCGATTTAAGGTGCTGCAGCTCAGTTTAAAGGATTCAAAGGTTTGCCATCACTTCTCTCGGGACAAAGAAGATGCAGTATTCATAATAGAAGATGTCAAAAAATATAATAATCTCTCTGGGTGAAGATAGAGGGAATGTTCCAACTTAGCTCTATAGGAGAGTTTTCATGGAGAGAAATCTTTATAAAGAAAGGGAGATTGTGTATATAAATGTAATAAAAATAGTGGAGATGAAAGTTAAATTAATAGTGCCAGTAAAAGCATATATATGCATATACATGCAACGAATCTTGAAAATATATATAATATAATATAACACTTAGTCAAGATTTGGATGATAAAAATAAGTGGTGAGTGAAAATCATTACTGGAAATAAATAGATAATTAAAATCTTACTTTTTGAAGATAAAATAAAGTGTATAAATTATCACTAAAAAAATCAGATAAAAACAGACATGATGGAACCATAAAAATAAATGACAGATTCCTATATGCCTAATAAAACAAATAAATACGCAATGTATTGTTAAATACCATCAGGTTATCACTTCAGATATTAAATTTAACCCCTTAGGTTTCAAAGTGTCCAGTTTGTACATCCAAAACCTTTCTTTTTTATTCAAAGCACTCAATCTGTTATTATTATTAGCAGGAATATGATCTATGGCAGTGATTCTCAATTTTGTGAAATCCCTATTGTGAACTGCATCAAAGTGGCTTGAAACCCCATGCTGTTTGAAACCATTTTTTATATTGGATCTGTGCTTATTAATTCTACAATGCAAACTTTGTGTAGTACGCCCCACATACTGTATTCCGCACGGACACTCCAAAAGGTAAATTACAAAGGTTGAATTGCAATCCAGTTCATACAGAATCGGGAAATTCTCTTTAGTGACTGCAGAACTAAAACTGCTGCAAGTTTTCATCAACCTACAGCATAGACACCGTTTTCCACCACATTTTTTAGATTTTTTTGGGGTCGATTGTCGAAGGGTAATATTCTCAGTAGGATTCCTCAACCTGCTAGGTGCTAATATGCTCTTTATACTGGGTGCACGCCTGTAGGTGAAACCAGGTCTTTTTGGTAAAATTTTACTCAAAATTACATCATTTTGCAAAAGTGACCAGTGCTTCATAAAAATCTCCTTTATATCTCTATTCCTCCTGTTAAAAGTTGTAATAAAATTAAAGCTAAAATCCTTATCAGTAGTTTTTCTCCGATTTTCTCTTTTTAGCAGACTATCCTGTGTGTAGGTCTTACATTGCTCAAAAGCACTATTGATCAATTCGTTCGGATATTTTTTCTGTTTGAATCTGCTCTTTAATATTTCTGATTGCTCTGAGAAGGTATATGGATCTGAACAGTTTTTCTTTATCCTTTTGAACTGGTTCATGGGTATGTTGCGCAGCCATTTATTATAGTGGCCACTACTAAAGTGTACATAGCTGTTTCTATCAGTTTTCTTAAAATAGGTTTTTGTCATAATTTCGTGATCTTTCAGAAATACAGTTAGATCCAAGAAATCCGTCTTATCTTTATCTATGTGGGGTTCAAAAGAAATTCCCCACAAATTATTCTGTATTTCATTTATGAATTCTCCTATGTCAGCACATGAAGTGTCCCAGATAATGAAGATGTCGTCTATATACCTTTTATACAGGATTAACCCTTTAGAATTGGTGTTGTTATATATGTATATTCTCTCAAAAAGCCCCATAAACAGATTTGCATAGGAACATGCGACTTTTGACCCCATAGCAGTTCCCCTTGTCTGATGATAGTATTCACCCTGAAAAGTAAAATAATTGTTCTTTAAAATGAAATCAAGTCCCTGTAGAATGAAGTCTTTCTGTGCTTGTGGTATTCTATCATCCTTCAGGAGAAATGCCTTTGTACATTCAATCCCAATTGCATGGTCGATGTTGGTGTAAAGTGATGATACATCAAGGGTTAAAAAACAATAAGTGTCCCTCCAGACAACTTCTTTCAAAATATTAATTAGGTGTGTAGAATCCTTTAGAAAACTATCTAGTGCAAAAACATGAAATTGTAATATTTTATCTATATAATTTGCCATATTACTGGTTAGGGAATCAATCCCAGATATGATTGGTCTTCCAGGGGGCTTTTTTTCATTCTTATGTATTTTAGGGAGATGATACATAAATGGGGTTGAAGGGCATTTATTAGTCAAAAATTTCTTTTCTCTGGTGTTAATCACACCATTATCTGAGGCTTTCTTGATCATTTCCGTATACTCCTTTATTAAGTGAGGAAAGGGGTCATCTTTGATCTTTCTGTAATACTTAGTATCTGATAGAATATTATGGGCCTCAGCTATATAGTCTTTATAGTTCTGGACAACAATCCCTCCCCCTTTGTCAGCACATCTAATCACAATATTCCTATTCTTTTGCAAGCTGCGGAGTGCTCTCTTTTCACTTATATTTAAATTGCTCTTATTCATTGTTTTAATCTTGTTCATAGTATTCAGATCTCTTTGCACCAGGTCATGAAATGTTTCAAGTATATGTCCTCTACTTTCTATGGGGTAAAATTTACTATTGATTTTTATAGTGGGATGTAGAAATTTATCTGGAACAGAATTCATTTTCTGGGAAGGTGTGTTATTAATCTCAAAATGTCTCCTCAAGGTCAATTTTCTGATGAATTTATGTAGATCGACATACAAATCTAATTCATTGGGTTCATAGGAAGGGCAAAAGGATAGTCCTTTGCTGAGAACAGCTATTTCATTCGTTGTAAAGGTATAGTCAGATAAATTGATAATGCTGTGGTTCTCATTAGGTTCTAGAGGGCAAAAGTCACTCTTCCTTTCTTTTTATTATTTCCTTTACCTCGTCTACCTCTCCTAATTTTCTTTTTCCTGTAATAGGACTGAAAAAATTCTTTATCGAATGCTGGTGGTTGTTTGCAAAAACTAAAAAAGGGACCACTCCAGAGTTGCTATTATTTGAGTTATCCAATATAATTTTATCATCGTGGTTTTTCATTACGGGGGTAATTGATAGTAATTGCTCCACTGGTTCCTCCAAAAGTTGTATAGGGGTTTTGGGGTCACAAATATCAATTAAATCTCGTTCTATTCTGTCTGCCGCAGAGGCTTTCTTGTCATTTTTTGTTTCGTGTAAAATAATAGGTTCTAAAGGTTTTTCCTTATTAATTCTATAAATCTGTTCCTTTATCTTCTGTAAATGTTCCTCTGCTGGCATTATGTTCTGTTCTGTCACATTGACATTTATTTTTGTGTTCTTATTCTCAGCATGTTTTCCCTTTTCTTCCTGATGTATAATCGCTTTAGTGGTTATTGTATTTATATTAGTTTCCTTTCGTTCTAAAAGATTACACGCACCATTTACAGTATCATTCTCTTCCATTGTCTCCTTATTGATTAGTTTAGCTTGTTCAATGACCTCCCAATCTACATTAGTAAACATTCCCTCACTTGAGGCTGAATCCAGTTCCTCAGTGTATTCGGTGGTATCCTCATTGCTAACCGCTTCTGTTATAATTTCAACTGCATCTACTGTAGTTTTGAGATTTTTCTCCAAAATGCCCTCATTCAGAATAATTAATTTTGTTGTTTTATCCGAGTCCTCAATATTCCCACTTGAGGATTTCATTTCAGTTTTTCCATTGTCATCTATTCTGATGTTTGTATTGTACTTCCTGTCATGGTTATTAGTGTATCTTTTCTGTCTTTGGCTATTAGAGAATCTCCTGGTTGAAAATTTCCGGGAGCCAGGACTAGTCCCTGAATTGAAAAAGATCTCTTCCTTTGTTGTGTATGATTTTCATTTTGTTCTATAGGTCTATTAGATGTTATCTGTTCCATAGTACTTTCTTTTGTCGCATAATCTTTCCTATCTCTATTCAGTTTTTTCGATTTCCTCAGAATTGTCTCATGTTCATTTTGTGCTATATTAATACATATATTGGAATATATTCGTTTGTATTCTGAATGTGAACTATATTTGGCTAGTTTGGCTGTTATGATTTTAATATTCTCTGTGGCTGATTCAGCTAAACTATCCCTTTTAAGGAAAAGAAGTGTTAATAGATTTTGCATGCATTTGTTTAAATGTTCATTCCATTTCTTAATAAAATCAGCATCATCCATAAAAGGGGGACTCATAACCAGTCTGAGCCCTCTAGGGCAGATCTCTTCTTCTATATACAATGATAGGAATCTTGCATCTATACCATATTTGATCTCATCTTTCAAACAGTCTTCTAATGTATGTAATAGTTCTTTCATTTCTTTAGTCTCATGGTCATTAAATACCTCTTGTACCGTTTCTGCAGAAGTAGGTGTATAATTGTTGACACCTATAGTCTGTAGAATAAGTCTTTCTCGTAGGGAGAACCTGTTGGATAGATAGTCCATAGTAAAATCTTCAAAGAGCCCTTGCTGCAATTCTCTTAATTCCTTCTTGGTCACGCTCGTCCAACAGCACTGCCAGAAGTATGAAGTAATCTATAAAGGTTGAGAATGCGCAATAGGGTTTTATCTTTTTTAAGGTTGGAAAAGAAGATCCAAATCAGAATCGCTCACCTGGTAAGGTTGTGTCACACACAACCAGCTTGATCGCTCAGAAATGCAGCTGCCGCAGGGATCGCACTTCCACAGGTCACTGTGGTAAATAATCAATCATCAGGACGAAGTACCTTAGATCCGCGCTGCTGCAGGAAAGATGTAAGAAAACACCAGAAACACCGGGATGTCTGGTTAGCAGTGATGAACGTCTTTATTTTTCCTACGCGTTTCGGAGCTGCCTGCCGGGCTCCTTCCTCAGGGAACATCAAGAGTACACTGGATACAATCTTATTTAAACATAAAAAGGCGCCAAAAACAGATAATGTGGGCACGTCTGCCATGACGTCAGAAAACAGGGTGGATCTATACACCGCGTCTCTATGTTTATCTCTCAGGTTACAAACATCATACTAAACAGAAATATAATATAACATAAATAAAAAATACATATATATACACATCTATTTATTATACATAATTAAAAATATTATTTATAAAAAAGGGGGAATATATGAAGCTGGTTCATATTAGGATAGAACTCGTAAAATAAAATAAAGGTCTCATCTTGAAATTGTAGGTGTTCTTATTATTGTGCTAAATGTCCATATATCGATCTCAGTGCAATAATGAGTGATACTACTGTGTATAAATAAATAAATAAATAAATAAGTAATAATGCATAAAGAATGAAAAAATATTATAATAGTGAATAAATTATATATATTTATTGTGATAGACTCATAGAGAAAGTGGAAGTGTATTATGTTTTATATATCAGGAAAAGAAGGGGGTTAAAATATATTAATTGTTTATTGTTTGTATCCTCCTGTAGGTAATATTGCTTCCAAATATTGGGAAGAAGACAATAAAGGCACAGGAATAGCCATGGGGATATATTCACAAAAATGAACATGTATATATATATATATATATATATATACACATATATATGTGTATCCAACTCCATCCTACAGTATTCAATCTTTTATCTTGAAAGTATAGATTTTTTGGGGAAAATGAAAATAAAAATAAAGATAAAAATGCTTTGGTCTCTCATTTATTTATGTGTTTTCTATGTTATTTATAAAAGTTTAAAAGAATTAATAGAGTCATAGTATCTAAAATATAACTCTAAAAATCTTAAAACTGGAAGGGTAAAATAGTATCTATATTTCATGCTATAATGAGTAAAAATATAAAGAATAAATACATATAAAATCGATGATAGAACTGAATCGAACCTGTCTGTCGATCTTACTCTGCAAGCTGTAATAAGTGCAGAGCCATATACTCATTGGCCTGTGCATTAGTTTAATTAGATGTTATATCGCAGAAATGACCAAGGAACCAGGAATAACATGAATAGGTATTAGTGAAGATTAGGAGACTAGATCTAGAGCATAGGTATATCGGGTAGAGTGAAAGTAGATGTATTTGTATAAAATCATGATTATAGAATTGAGGAATAATATAGATTATAATCCTTACTATTCATTTTAATTCTTATATGCCACCATTTTGACTTTTGGAATGGTAGAACCCAGCAGTTTGTGTTTATAATATCAGTATAGAGGAGCCGCTATTCTAAAGCGCTGGTTTGTATTGGCGCGTGCCCGGGATGAGGCTGTAACCACAGACACGCGCCTGCAGTGAAACAAAGTAACATTTCATTCTATCCGGCACGCGCCCCTAATGAAATGGAAGGTGTGGCGTGTGCCGCTCGTTAACAGCAATTCTCAGGCTTGTGTTAGCGATTTAAGGTGCTGCAGCTCAGTTTAAAGGATTCAAAGGTTTGCCATCACTTCTCTCGGGACAAAGAAGATGCAGTATTCATAATAGAAGATGTCAAAAAATATAATAATCTCTCTGGGTGAAGATAGAGGGAATGTTCCAACTTAGCTCTATAGGAGAGTTTTCATGGAGAGAAATCTTTATAAAGAAAGGGAGATTGTGTATATAAATGTAATAAAAATAGTGGAGATGAAAGTTAAATTAATAGTGCCAGTAAAAGCATATATATGCATATACATGCAACGAATCTTGAAAATATATATAATATAATATAACACTTAGTCAAGATTTGGATGATAAAAATAAGTGGTGAGTGAAAATCATTACTGGAAATAAATAGATAATTAAAATCTTACTTTTTGAAGATAAAATAAAGTGTATAAATTATCACTAAAAAAATCAGATAAAAACAGACATGATGGGACCATAAAAATAAATGACAGATTCCTATATGCCTAATGAAACAATAAATACGCAATGTATTGATTAAATACCATCAGGTTATCACTTCAGATATTAAATTTAAACCCTTAGGTTTCAAAGTTCCATTTGTACATCCAAAACCTTTCTTTTTATTCAAAGCAACTCAATCTGTTATTATTATTAGCAGGAATATGATCTATGGCAGTGATTCTCAAATTTGTGAATCTGATTTTTTTAGTGATAATTTATACACTTTATTTTATCTTCAAAAAGTAAGATTTTAATTATCTATTTATTTCCAGTAATGATTTTCACTCACCACTTATTTTTATCATCCAAATCTTGACTAAGTGTTATATTATATTATATATATTTTCAAGATTCGTTGCATGTATATGCATATATATGCTTTTACTGGCACTATTAATTTAACTTTCATCTCCACTATTTTTATTACATTTATATACACAATCTCCCTTTCTTTATAAAGATTTCTCTCCATGAAAACTCTCCTATAGAGCTAAGTTGGAACATTCCCTCTATCTTCACCCAGAGAGATTATTATATTTTTTGACATCTTCTATTATGAATACTGCATCTTCTTTGTCCCGAGAGAAGTGATGGCAAACCTTTGAATCCTTTAAACTGAGCTGCAGCACCTTAAATCGCTAACACAAGCCTGAGAATTGCTGTTAACGAGCGGCACACGCCACACCTTCCATTTCATTAGGGGCGCGTGCCGGATAGAATGAAATGTTACTTTGTTTCACTGCAGGCGCGTGTCTGTGGTTACAGCCTCATCCCGGGCACGCGCCAATACAAACCAGCGCTTTAGAATAGCGGCTCCTCTATACTGATATTATAAACACAAACTGCTGGGTTCTACCATTCCAAAAGTCAAAATGGTGGCATATAAGAATTAAAATGAATAGTAAGGATTATAATCTATATTATTCCTCAATTCTATAATCATGATTTTATACAAATACATCTACTTTCACTCTACCCGATATACCTATGCTCTAGATCTAGTCTCCTAATCTTCACTAATACCTATTCATGTTATTCCTGGTTCCTTGGTCATTTCTGCGATATAACATCTAATTAAACTAATGCACAGGCCAATGAGTATATGGCTCTGCACTTATTACAGCTTGCAGAGTAAGATCGACAGACAGGTTCGATTCAGTTCTATCATCGATTTTATATGTATTTATTCTTTATATTTTTACTCATTATAGCATGAAATATAGATACTATTTTACCCTTCCAGTTTTAAGATTTTTAGAGTTATATTTTAGATACTATGACTCTATTAATTCTTTTAAACTTTTATAAATAACATAGAAAACACATAAATAAATGAGAGACCAAAGCATTTTTATCTTTATTTTTATTTTCATTTTCCCCAAAAAATCTATACTTTCAAGATAAAAGATTGAATACTGTAGGATGGAGTTGGATACACATATATATGTGTATATATATATATACATATATATATACATGTTCATTTTTGTGAATATATCCCCATGGCTATTCCTGTGCCTTTATTGTCTTCTTCCCAATATTTGGAAGCAATATTACCTACAGGAGGATACAAACAATAAACAATTAATATATTTTAACCCCCTTCTTTTCCTGATATATAAAACATAATACACTTCCACTTTCTCTATGAGTCTATCACAATAAATATATATAATTTATTCACTATTATAATATTTTTTCATTCTTTATGCATTATTACTTATTTATTTATTTATTTATTTATACACAGTAGTATCACTCATTATTGCACTGAGATCGATATATGGACATTTAGCACAATAATAAGAACACCTACAATTTCAAGATGAGACCTTTATTTTATTTTACGAGTTCTATCCTAATATGAACCAGCTTCATATATTCCCCCTTTTTTATAAATAATATTTTTAATTATGTATAATAAATAGATGTGGTATATATATGTATTTTTTATTTATGTTATATTATATTTCTGTTTAGTATGATGTTTGTAACCTGAGAGATAAACAAAGAGACGCGGTGTATAGATCCACCCTGTTTTCTGACGTCATGGCAGACGTGCCCACATTATCTGTTTTTGGCGCCTTTTTATGTTTAAATAAGATTGTATCCAGTGTACTCTTGATGTTCCCTGAGGAAGGAGCCCGGCAGGCAGCTCCGAAACGCGTAGGAAAAATAAAGACGTTCATCACTGCTAACCAGACATCCCGGTGTTTCTGGTGTTTTCTTACATCTTTCCTGCAGCAGCGCGGATCTAAGGTACTTCGTCCTGATGATTGATTATTTACCACAGTGACCTGTGGAAGTGCGATCCCTGCGGCAGCTGCATTTCTGAGCGATCAAGCTGGTTGTGTGTGACACAACCTTACCAGGTGAGCGATTCTGATTTGGATCTTCTTTTCCAACCTTAAAAAAGATAAAACCCTATTGCGCATTCTCAACCTTTATAGATTACTTCATACTTCTGGCAGTGCTGTTGGACGAGCGTGACCAAGAAGGAATTAAGAGAATTGCAGCAAGGGCTCTTTGAAGATTTTACTATGGACTATCTATCCAACAGGTTCTCCCTACGAGAAAGACTTATTCTACAGACTATAGGTGTCAACAATTATACACCTACTTCTGCAGAAACGGTACAAGAGGTATTTAATGACCATGAGACTAAAGAAATGAAAGAACTATTACATACATTAGAAGACTGTTTGAAAGATGAGATCAAATATGGTATAGATGCAAGATTCCTATCATTGTATATAGAAGAAGAGATCTGCCCTAGAGGGCTCAGACTGGTTATGAGTCCCCCTTTTATGGATGATGCTGATTTTATTAAGAAATGGAATGAACATTTAAACAAATGCATGCAAAATCTATTAACACTTCTTTTCCTTAAAAGGGATAGTTTAGCTGAATCAGCCACAGAGAATATTAAAATCATAACAGCCAAACTAGCCAAATATAGTTCACATTCAGAATACAAACGAATATATTCCAATATATGTATTAATATAGCACAAAATGAACATGAGACAATTCTGAGGAAATCGAAAAAACTGAATAGAGATAGGAAAGATTATGCGACAAAAGAAAGTACTATGGAACAGATAACATCTAATAGACCTATAGAACAAAATGAAAATCATACACAACAAAGGAAGAGATCTTTTTCAGATTCAGGGACTAGTCCTGGCTCCCGGAAATTTTCAACCAGGAGATTCTCTAATAGCCAAAGACAGAAAAGATACACTAATAACCATGACAGGAAGTACAATACAAACATCAGAATAGATGACAATGGAAAAACTGAAATGAAATCCTCAAGTGGGAATATTGAGGACTCGGATAAAACAACAAAATTAATTATTCTGAATGAGGGCATTTTGGAGAAAAATCTCAAAACTACAGTAGATGCAGTTGAAATTATAACAGAAGCGGTTAGCAATGAGGATACCACCGAATACACTGAGGAACTGGATTCAGCCTCAAGTGAGGGAATGTTTACTAATGTAGATTGGGAGGTCATTGAACAAGCTAAACTAATCAATAAGGAGACAATGGAAGAGAATGATACTGTAAATGGTGCGTGTAATCTTTTAGAACGAAAGGAAACTAATATAAATACAATAACCACTAAAGCGATTATACATCAGGAAGAAAAGGGAAAACATGCTGAGAATAAGAACACAAAAATAAATGTCAATGTGACAGAACAGAACATAATGCCAGCAGAGGAACATTTACAGAAGATAAAGGAACAGATTTATAGAATTAATAAGGAAAAACCTTTAGAACCTATTATTTTACACGAAACAAAAAATGACAAGAAAGCCTCTGCGGCAGACAGAATAGAACGAGATTTAATTGATATTTGTGACCCCAAAACCCCTATACAACTTTTGGAGGAACCAGTGGAGCAATTACTATCAATTACCCCCGTAATGAAAAACCACGATGATAAAATTATATTGGATAACTCAAATAATAGCAACTCTGGAGTGGTCCCTTTTTTAGTTTTTGCAAACAACCACCAGCATTCGATAAAGAATTTTTTCAGTCCTATTACAGGAAAAAGAAAATTAGGAGAGGTAGACGAGGTAAAGGAAATAATAAAAAAGAAAGGAAGAGTGACTTTTGCCCTCTAGAACCTAATGAGAACCACAGCATTATCAATTTATCTGACTATACCTTTACAACGAATGAAATAGCTGTTCTCAGCAAAGGACTATCCTTTTGCCCTTCCTATGAACCCAATGAATTAGATTTGTATGTCGATCTACATAAATTCATCAGAAAATTGACCTTGAGGAGACATTTTGAGATTAATAACACACCTTCCCAGAAAATGAATTCTGTTCCAGATAAATTTCTACATCCCACTATAAAAATCAATAGTAAATTTTACCCCATAGAAAGTAGAGGACATATACTTGAAACATTTCATGACCTGGTGCAAAGAGATCTGAATACTATGAACAAGATTAAAACAATGAATAAGAGCAATTTAAATATAAGTGAAAAGAGAGCACTCCGCAGCTTGCAAAAGAATAGGAATATTGTGATTAGATGTGCTGACAAAGGGGGAGGGATTGTTGTCCAGAACTATAAAGACTATATAGCTGAGGCCCATAATATTCTATCAGATACTAAGTATTACAGAAAGATCAAAGATGACCCCTTTCCTCACTTAATAAAGGAGTATACGGAAATGATCAAGAAAGCCTCAGATAATGGTGTGATTAACACCAGAGAAAAGAAATTTTTGACTAATAAATGCCCTTCAACCCCATTTATGTATCATCTCCCTAAAATACATAAGAATGAAAAAAAGCCCCCTGGAAGACCAATCATATCTGGGATTGATTCCCTAACCAGTAATATGGCAAATTATATAGATAAAATATTACAATTTCATGTTTTTGCACTAGATAGTTTTCTAAAGGATTCTACACACCTAATTAATATTTTGAAAGAAGTTGTCTGGAGGGACACTTATTGTTTTTTAACCCTTGATGTATCATCACTTTACACCAACATCGACCATGCAATTGGGATTGAATGTACAAAGGCATTTCTCCTGAAGGATGATAGAATACCACAAGCACAGAAAGACTTCATTCTACAGGGACTTGATTTCATTTTAAAGAACAATTATTTTACTTTTCAGGGTGAATACTATCATCAGACAAGGGGAACTGCTATGGGGTCAAAAGTCGCATGTTCCTATGCAAATCTGTTTATGGGGCTTTTTGAGAGAATATACATATATAACAACACCAATTCTAAAGGGTTAATCCTGTATAAAAGGTATATAGACGACATCTTCATTATCTGGGACACTTCATGTGCTGACATAGGAGAATTCATAAATGAAATACAGAATAATTTGTGGGGAATTTCTTTTGAACCCCACATAGATAAAGATAAGACGGATTTCTTGGATCTAACTGTATTTCTGAAAGATCACGAAATTATGACAAAAACCTATTTTAAGAAAACTGATAGAAACAGCTATGTACACTTTAGTAGTGGCCACTATAATAAATGGCTGCGCAACATACCCATGAACCAGTTCAAAAGGATAAAGAAAAACTGTTCAGATCCATATACCTTCTCAGAGCAATCAGAAATATTAAAGAGCAGATTCAAACAGAAAAAATATCCGAACGAATTGATCAATAGTGCTTTTGAGCAATGTAAGACCTACACACAGGATAGTCTGCTAAAAAGAGAAAATCGGAGAAAAACTACTGATAAGGATTTTAGCTTTAATTTTATTACAACTTTTAACAGGAGGAATAGAGATATAAAGGAGATTTTTATGAAGCACTGGTCACTTTTGCAAAATGATGTAATTTTGAGTAAAATTTTACCAAAAAGACCTGGTTTCACCTACAGGCGTGCACCCAGTATAAAGAGCATATTAGCACCTAGCAGGTTGAGGAATCCTACTGAGAATATTACCCTTCGACAATCGACCCCAAAAAAATCTAAAAAATGTGGTGGAAAACGGTGTCTATGCTGTAGGTTGATGAAAACTTGCAGCAGTTTTAGTTCTGCAGTCACTAAAGAGAATTTCCCGATTCTGTATGAACTGGATTGCAATTCAACCTTTGTAATTTACCTTTTGGAGTGTCCGTGCGGAATACAGTATGTGGGGCGTACTACACAAAGTTTGCATTGTAGAATTAATAAGCACAGATCCAATATAAAAAATGGTTTCAAACAGCATGGGTTTCAAGCCACTTTGATGCAGTTCACAATAGGGATTTCACAAAATTGAGAATCACTGCCATAGATCATATTCCTGCTAATAATAATAACAGATTGAGTGCTTTGAATAAAAAAGAAAGGTTTTGGATGTACAAACTGGACACTTTGAAACCTAAGGGGTTAAATTTAATATCTGAAGTGATAACCTGATGGTATTTAACAATACATTGCGTATTTATTTGTTTTATTAGGCATATAGGAATCTGTCATTTATTTTTATGGTTCCATCATGTCTGTTTTTATCTGATTTTTTTAGTGATAATTTATACACTTTATTTTATCTTCAAAAAGTAAGATTTTAATTATCTATTTATTTCCAGTAATGATTTTCACTCACCACTTATTTTTATCATCCAAATCTTGACTAAGTGTTATATTATATTATATATATTTTCAAGATTCGTTGCATGTATATGCATATATATGCTTTTACTGGCACTATTAATTTAACTTTCATCTCCACTATTTTTATTACATTTATATACACAATCTCCCTTTCTTTATAAAGATTTCTCTCCATGAAAACTCTCCTATAGAGCTAAGTTGGAACATTCCCTCTATCTTCACCCAGAGAGATTATTATATTTTTTGACATCTTCTATTATGAATACTGCATCTTCTTTGTCCCGAGAGAAGTGATGGCAAACCTTTGAATCCTTTAAACTGAGCTGCAGCACCTTAAATCGCTAACACAAGCCTGAGAATTGCTGTTAACGAGCGGCACACGCCACACCTTCCATTTCATTAGGGGCGCGTGCCGGATAGAATGAAATGTTACTTTGTTTCACTGCAGGCGCGTGTCTGTGGTTACAGCCTCATCCCGGGCACGCGCCAATACAAACCAGCGCTTTAGAATAGCGGCTCCTCTATACTGATATTATAAACACAAACTGCTGGGTTCTACCATTCCAAAAGTCAAAATGGTGGCATATAAGAATTAAAATGAATAGTAAGGATTATAATCTATATTATTCCTCAATTCTATAATCATGATTTTATACAAATACATCTACTTTCACTCTACCCGATATACCTATGCTCTAGATCTAGTCTCCTAATCTTCACTAATACCTATTCATGTTATTCCTGGTTCCTTGGTCATTTCTGCGATATAACATCTAATTAAACTAATGCACAGGCCAATGAGTATATGGCTCTGCACTTATTACAGCTTGCAGAGTAAGATCGACAGACAGGTTCGATTCAGTTCTATCATCGATTTTATATGTATTTATTCTTTATATTTTTACTCATTATAGCATGAAATATAGATACTATTTTACCCTTCCAGTTTTAAGATTTTTAGAGTTATATTTTAGATACTATGACTCTATTAATTCTTTTAAACTTTTATAAATAACATAGAAAACACATAAATAAATGAGAGACCAAAGCATTTTTATCTTTATTTTTATTTTCATTTTCCCCAAAAAATCTATACTTTCAAGATAAAAGATTGAATACTGTAGGATGGAGTTGGATACACATATATATGTGTATATATATATATATATATATATATACATGTTCATTTTTGTGAATATATCCCCATGGCTATTCCTGTGCCTTTATTGTCTTCTTCCCAATATTTGGAAGCAATATTACCTACAGGAGGATACAAACAATAAACAATTAATATATTTTAACCCCCTTCTTTTCCTGATATATAAAACATAATACACTTCCACTTTCTCTATGAGTCTATCACAATAAATATATATAATTTATTCACTATTATAATATTTTTTCATTCTTTATGCATTATTACTTATTTATTTATTTATTTATTTATACACAGTAGTATCACTCATTATTGCACTGAGATCGATATATGGACATTTAGCACAATAATAAGAACACCTACAATTTCAAGATGAGACCTTTATTTTATTTTACGAGTTCTATCCTAATATGAACCAGCTTCATATATTCCCCCTTTTTTATAAATAATATTTTTAATTATGTATAATAAATAGATGTGTATATATATGTATTTTTTATTTATGTTATATTATATTTCTGTTTAGTATGATGTTTGTAACCTGAGAGATAAACAAAGAGACGCGGTGTATAGATCCACCCTGTTTTCTGACGTCATGGCAGACGTGCCCACATTATCTGTTTTTGGCGCCTTTTTATGTTTAAATAAGATTGTATCCAGTGTACTCTTGATGTTCCCTGAGGAAGGAGCCCGGCAGGCAGCTCCGAAACGCGTAGGAAAAATAAAGACGTTCATCACTGCTAACCAGACATCCCGGTGTTTCTGGTGTTTTCTTACATCTTTCCTGCAGCAGCGCGGATCTAAGGTACTTCGTCCTGATGATTGATTCTGGCATCCTGGGTTACTTGGGGGGGGGGGGCAGCGGTGAAGTGGGGTCAGAAGTGGCAGGGAATGGTCCCTGCTGAAGAATCAGGCGGCAGGAGCACCACGTGTCCCCGCTCATTACCGGCATGAATATTCACTTCACTTGTTCCATGCGCACTGAAGACAGCGTACAGAGCTGGGCATGGGAGCAGGGAGCGCTCCTTTACTCTAATAGCCGGCACAATTGGCTGCTCCCCAGCTTCCTGCAGCTGCTGGGAAGATCGTGTCCGGGCTATTACAGTAATGGAGGAGCGGGATGTAGCAGCAGAGGCAAGTGAATCAGCTCTGAGCTTGTGCTGAATCACTGCCATGACGACGGGGCAGAGCAGGGCAGATCCGTACCTTGTGTCAGCATTCCAACATCCCTCTGCTCTGTTTGCTGAGCCCTGTGTCACAGAGCTGGGACCCAGGAAGTGGCCGATCTTCATTCACACTGCACTCATCTGAAACTGGCAGGGCTGGAGGCCGAGCATCATCACTACAGCACAGCTCCTCCGGTTCAGCTCTGCCTCCATATAACAGGACATCACACTACAGCACAGTGCAAAGTGCACTGCTCCCCCAGCTCTGCCTCTATATTACAGGACATCACACTACAGCACAGTGCAGAGTGCACTGGTCCCCCAGCTCTGCCTCTATATTACAAGACATCACACTACAGCACAGTGCAGAGTGCACTGCTCTCCCAGCTCTGCCTCTATATTACAAGACATCACACTACAGCACAGTGCAGAGTGCACTGCTCCCCAGCTCTGCCTCTATATTACAAGACATCACACTACAGCACAGTGCAGAGTGCACTGCTCCCCAGCTCTGCCTCTATATTACAAGACATCACACTACAGCACAGTGCAGAGTGCACTGCTCCCCCAGCTCTGCCTCTATATTACAAGACATCACACGACAGCACAGTGCAGAGTGCACTGCTCCCACAGCTCTGCCTCTATACTATATTAGAAGACATCACACTACAGCACAGTGCAGAGTGCACTGCTCCCCCAGCTCTGCCTCTATATTACAGGACATTACACTACAGCACAGTGCAGAGTGCACAGCTCCCCCAGCTCTGCCTCTATATTACAGGACATCACACTACAGCACAGTGCAGAGTGCACAGTTCCCCCAGCTCTGGCTCTATATTACAGGACATCACACTACAACACAGTGCAGAGTGCACAGCTCCCCCAGCTCTGCCTCTATATAACAGGACATCACACTACAGCACAGTGCAGAGTGCACAGCTCCCCAGCTCTGCCTCTATATTACAGGACATCACACTACAGCACAGTGCAGAGTGCACAGCTCCCTCAGCTCTGCCTCTATATTACAGGACACCACACTACAGCACAGTGCAGAGTGGAAAGCTCCTACAGCTCTGCCTCTATATTACAGGACATCACACTATAGCACTGTGCAGAGTGCACTGTTCCCCAGCTCTGCCTCTATATTATAGGACATTACACAGCAGCACAGTGCAGAGTGCACAGCTTCCCCAGCTCTGCCTCTATATTATAGGACACCACACTACAGCACAGTGCAGAGTGCACTGCTCTCCCAGCTCTGCCTCTATATTACAGGACATCACGCTACAGCTCAGTGCAAAGTGTCCAGCTCCCCAAGCTCTGCCTCTATATTACAGGACATAACACTACAGCACAGTGCAGAGTGCACTGCTCTCCTAGCTCTGCCTATTCACTAGTCAGTGTGAAATACGACCAAGTTGGACGTGTCATGGATGATTAAACTGGAATGGCCTCCCCCTCTCTGGACGTCTGGATGCGAGCGTCAGCTGCTTGTGTTTTTAAGTAGCTCCACACTCCTGTCCTGACAGGGGGGGAGGCCATTCAAAGTTAATCATGTGTGACACGTCCAACCTAGTTGTATATCACACGGACAGTGTGATACCAGCCTTAGACGGACACTGGCATTATAAGACGGACCCATTTAACATTAAAAAATATTTTTTTCTCTTTTCCTTCACCAAACTTGAGGGTGCGTCTTATAATCAGGTGCGTCTTATAAAGCGAAAAATACGGTAGTTTATTTACTAATAGTTAAGGGAGTGCGGTGAAATGAATTGTGTGTATACAGGCAGCTCAGTGGGTAGCAGAGTATACGGTGGCTCAGTGGTTAGCACTGCGCGGTGGCTCAGTGGTTAGCACTGCGCGGTGGCTCAGTGGTTAGCACTGCGCGGTGGCTCAGTGGTTAGCAGTGGGTGCGGTGGCTCAGTGGTTAGCAGTGAGTGCGGTGGCTCAGTGGTTAGCAGTGAGTGTGGTGGCTCAGTGGTTAGCAGTGAGTGCGGTGGCTCAGTGGTTAGCAGTGAGTGCGGTGGCTCAGTGGTTAGCAGTGAGTGCGGTGGCTCAGTGGTTAGCAGTGAGAGTGGTCAGCGCAGCGCCGTGGGCAGAGTGGTCAGCGCAGCGCCGTGGGCAGAGTGGTCAGCGCAGCGCCGTGGGCAGAGTGGTCAGCGCAGCGCCGTGGGCAGAGTGGTCAGCGCAGCGCCGTGGGCAGAGTGGTCAGCGCAGTGCCGTGGGCAGAGTGGTCAGCGCAGCGCCGTGGGCAAAGTGGTCAACGCAGAGCCGTGGGCAAAGTGGTCAACGCAGCGCCGTGGGCAAAGTGGTCAGTGCAGTGCCGTGGGCAGAGTGGTCAGCACAGTGCCGTGGGCAGAGTGGTCAGCACACACATACACACACTCCGCTATAGTTACCACCGGCCCTGCGTCTTCCCCGCATCCTGGATCCTCAGTCGACATGTTGCCGCCCCCGGACGACTGTATCCAATATGGCGTCTGGGAAGTCTGGCGAGACTTCCCGGACGCCATCTTGGACAAAGTATGTTGCCGCCCTGGACGACTGGATCCAATATGGCGTCTGGGAAGTTTTGCGAGACTTCCTGGACGCCATATTGGATCCAGTAGTTCGGGGGTGGCGACATGTCGACTGAGGATCCAGGCGGCGGACGCAGGGCCGGTGGTAAGTATAGCGGAGTGTGTGTGTATGTGTATGTGTGTGTGTGGACAAAGTGACGGAAGTGTGGACAAAGTTACGGAAGTGCCTTGGGCTTTTATATATTAGATACACACACATTATATGTAGACACATGCAAATCTATAAAGATGTAGAAATACATATATACATACACACACATCATTCACAAATTATATTACATACACACATATATACACATACTGTACATTGCAAATGGAGGGGTGAGAAGAGCGGAGGCTGGAGGGGTGAGGAGAGCAGAGGCTGGAGGGGTGAGGAGAGCAGAGGCTGGAGGGGTGAGGAGAGCAGAGGCTGGAGGGGTGAGGAGAGCAGTAGGCTGGAGGGCTGAGGAGAGCGGAGGCTGGAGGGCTGAGGACAGGGGAGGCTGGAGGGCTGAGGACAGGGGAGGCTGGAGGGCTGAGGACAGGGGAGGCTGGAGGGCTGAGGACAGGGGAGGCTGGAGGGCTGAGGACAGGGGAGGCTGGAGGGGTGAGGACAGGGGAGGCTGGAGGGGTGAGGACAGGGGAGGCTGGAGGGGTGAGGACAGGGGAGGCTGAAGTGGTGAGGAGATTGATGCGGCTCCCGGAAGGAGGAGGATACTGACCGGGCTGTGGGCGGTGAGCGGCAGGGCTGGCGGCGGTGGCGGTGATGCCAGAGGCCGCACACCGGATCGGAGTGTGGGCGGGGCCGGGTCCCGGATGAAGGAGGATAGTGACCGGGCTGTGGGCAGTGAGCGGCAGGGCTTGCGGCGGTGCCGGTGATGCCGGAGGCCGCACACCGGACCAGAGTGTGTGCGGGGCCGGCTCCCGATGGAGGAGGATAGTGACCGGGCGATGAGCGGTAGGGCTGGTGGCGGTGCCGGTGATGGCGGAGGTCGCACACCGGACCGGAGTGTGGTCGGGGCCGGCTCACGGATGGGGGAGGACGCACACCGGGCTATGTGTGGGGCCGCGGCGAGGGGCACACTGGGTATGTGCGGGGCCGCGGCGAGGGGCACACCGGGCTCTGTGCAGGGCTGTGTGTGTCCGCGTGTGTTTGTGTATGTGTGTGAAGTTGTTCGGATGGTGTGTGTGCACTGTAGGGGCGGCCGTAAGCGTAGCGGGCTGTATGAGTCCCGCTCTCGCTTACGGCCGCCATCTTGGTTCACACTGAACGGGTGTAGGGCTCCAGTGACGTCACGTAGCCGATGACAAAGTGACGGAAGTCCTGGCCAAAGTGACGGAAGTGAGCTTGGGCTTTTATATATTAGATTTGACTTTAGGACAATTCTTTTTGTGTTTTTTCATTGAAGACAAATTAAATGAAGATAATAATACCAAAGAATTTGTGATTGCAATCATTTCCAGGCAAAAACTGAGTATCGTCTGACAGAATGGCAGGGGTGTCAATACTTTTGGCCACAACTGTATGTGTGTGTCATATATATATATATATACACACACACACACAGTACAGACCAAAACTTTGGACACACCTTCTGATTTAAAGTGTTTTTCTTATTTTCATGATTATGAAAATTGTAGATTCACACTGAAGGCATGAAAACTATGACTTAACACATGTGGAATTAAGTACTTAACAAAAAATTGTGAAACAACTGAAAATATGTCTTATATACTAGGTTCTTCAAAGTAGCCACCTTTTGCTTTGATTACTGCTTTGCACACTCTTGGCATTCTCTTGATGAGCTTCAAGAGGTAGCCACCGGAAATGGTCTTACAACAGTCTTGAAGGAGTTCCTAGAGATGCTTAGCACTTGTTGGCCCTTTTGCCTTCACTCTGCGGTCCAGTTTACCCCAAACCATCGTAGCACCCCATCACTCTCTTTCTTGGTCAAATAGCCCTTACACAGCCTGGTGGTGTGTTTGGGGTCATTGTCCTGTTGAAAAATAAATGATGGTCCAACTAAACGTAAACTGGATGGAATAGCATGCCGCTGCAAGATGCTGTGGTAGCCATGCTGGTTCAGTATGCCTTCAATTTTGAATAAATCCCCAACAGTGTCATCAGTAAAGCACCCCCACACCATCACACCTCCTCCTCCATGCTTCACGGTGGAAACCAGGCATGTAGAGTCCATCCTATCAACTTTTCTGTGTCCCACAAAGACACGCTGGTTGTAACCAAATATCTAAAATTTGGACTCATCAGACCAAAGCACAGATTTCCACTGGTCTAATGTCCATCCCTGTGTTCTTTAGCCCAAATAAGTCTCTTCTGCCTGATGCCTGTCCTTAGCAGTGGTTTCCTAGCAGCTATTTTACCATGAAGGCCTGCTGCACAAAGTCTCCTCTTAAAAGTTGTTGTAGAGATGTGTCTACTGCTTGAACTCTGTGCGGCATTGACCTGGTCTCTAATCTGAGCTGCTGTTAACCTGTGATTTCTGAGGCTGGTGACTCGGATGAACTTATCCTCCGCAGAAGAGGTGACTCTTTGTCTTCCTTTCCTCATGTGAGCCAGTTTCTTTGTAGCACTTGATGGTTTTTGCAACTGCACTTGGAGACACTTTCAAAGTTTTCCAAATTTTTCGGACTGACTGACCTTCACTTCTTAAAGTAATGATGGCCACTTGTTTTTCTTTACTTAGCTTCTTTTTTCTTGCCATAATACAAATTTTAACAGTCTATTCAGTAGGACTATCAGCTGTGTATCCACCAGACATCTGCACAACACAACTGATCGTCCCAACTTCATTTCTAAGGCAAGAAATCCTTTGAAGTGAAAACCATTTCCTGTGACTACCTCTTGAAGCTCATCAAGAGAATGCCAAGAGTGTGCAAAGCAGTAATCAAAGCAAAAGGTGGCTACTTTGAAAACAAAAAATAAATCTTATATTCTAGGTTCTAGTATTTAATTCCACATGTGTTAATTCATAGTTTTGATGCCTCCAGTGTGAATCTACAATTTTCATAGCAATGAAAATAAAGAAAACTCTTTGAATGAGAAGGTGTGTCCAAACTTTTGGTCTGTGCTGTATATCTATCTATCTCTCTCTCTCTATATATATATATATATAATCTCCCTCTATATATATATATATATATACACACACACACACACACACACACACACACACACACACACACACACACACTGTGCCTTGTGAAACTATTTGGCCCCTTGAACCTTTCAACCTTTTGCCACATTTCTGGCTTCAAACATAAAGATATAAATAAAAAAAATTTTTGTGAAGGATCAACAAGTGGGACACAATCGTGAAGTAGAACAAAATTTATTGCATATTTTAAACTCTTAAATAAAAAACTGAAAAGTGGGGCATGCAATATTATTCAGCCCCCTTGAGTTAATACTTTGTAGCACCACCTTTTGCTGCGATTACAGCTGCAAGTCACTTGGGGTATGTCTCGATCAGTTTTGCACATCGACAGACTGAAATTCTTGCACATTCTTCCTTGCAAAACAGCTCGAGCTCAGTGAGGTTGGTTGGAGAGCGTTTGTGAACAGCAGTTTTCAGCTCTTTCCACAGATTCTCGATTGGATTCAGGTCTGGACTTTGACTTGGCCATTCTAACACCTGGATACATTTACTTTTGAACCATTCCATTTGTAGATTTTGCTTAATGTTTGGGATGATTGCCTTGTGAGAAGATAAATGTCCTTCCCAGTCTCAGGTCTTTTGCAGACTCCAACAGGTTTTCTTCCAGAATGGTCCTGTATTTGGCTTCGTCTATCTTCCTATCAATTTTAGCCATCTTCCTTGTCCCTGCTGAAGAAAAGCAGGCCCAAACTATGATGCTGCCATCACCATGTTTGACAGTGGGGATGGTGTTTTGAGGGTGATGAGCTGTGCTGCTTTTACACCAAACAAATAGTTTTGCATTGTGGCCAAAAAGTTCGATTTTGGTTTCATCTGACCACAGCACCTTATTCCACATGTTTGGTGTGTCTCCCAGGTGGCTTGTGGCAAACTTCAAATGAGATTTTTATGGATATCTTTGAGAAATGGCTTTTGTTCTTGCCACTCTTCCATAAAGACCAGATTTGTGCAGTGTAAGACTGATTGTTGTCCTATGGACAGACTCTCCCATCTCAGCTGTAGATCTCTGCAGTTCATCCAGAGTGATCACGGGCCTTTTGGCTGCATCTCTGATCAGTCTTCTCCTTGTTCGAGATGAACGTTCAGAGGGACGGCCGGGTCTTGGTAGATTTGAAGTGGTCTGATACTCCTTCCATTTCAATATGATCACTTGCACAGTGCTCCTTGAAATTTTTAAAACTTGAGATTTTTTTGTATCCAAATCCGGCTTTAAACTTCACCACAACCGTATCTCGGACCTGCCTGGTGTGTTCCTTGGTCTTCATGATGCTCTCTGCACTTGAAATAGAACCCTGAGACTATCACAGAGCAGGTGCATTTATACGAAGACTTGATTACACACAGGTGGATTCTATTTATCATCATTACCAGTCATTTAAGATAACATTGGATCATTCAGAGATCCTCACTGAACCTCTGGAGTGAGTTTGCTGCACTGAAAGTAAAGTGGCCTTAGAGTGGAGAGCTCCTGTAAGTCCAGGTGGTAAACAAGGCCCTGAGGATCTGGACTCACGACAGGGTCCGATACGGAGCGAGTCCAAGGACCTGGTGGGTGATCCCTGCTTGTGAAATGGACAGCAAGATTGGCAGGAGCCAGTCTGAAATCTGCTAAGCTGAAACAGAAGGTAAACTCTGAGTGGGACTTTGTGTGCATTGACAGATGTCAGTAAGTGAACTGTGCGGGCATACCTGCTGAAGTGAAGGGCTATATGCTGTGTACACTTCTCTGTGTGAACGATGGTCATGGTTATCGGCTATATTTCCGGTGTAACAGTTTATGACTGTTAAGAAACCAGATGGACTATCTTTTCTAAAAATAGTGCCTGTGTTTCTGAATTGCGCAGCTAAAGTCAGTGTTCCCCAAGACGTAAAGCAAGCACTACCTCACATATGGTAGAGAATTTGGGCAATGCGGTCTGGTTACTATCGGCAAGGAATGAGGTGCTCATAAATGGACTCCGCAGCAGTGAAGCCTAGTTGCTAGCGGCAGCTTGCATTGTGCATATGAAGGGATTCAGCAACACTGCAGCCTGGTTGCTAGCAGCAACGGCACAGGAGCACAAGCAGGGATAAAGCATCTGACTCAGTGAGGTCACGAAAATTGTCCTTGCACTCAAACCCATCTTGCTGTGGCTTGGTGGGGCCACGAAACTGGGAGAGCCATGCAGAGTGCCGGGTGTGAATGGTGTACCCCAATAGCAGCAGGGCATCAGCATCCAGAGATGCCAAGAGGTCCAGCAACAGCCATTGGAGCTAAGCAGCATGAGTGGGTTACCTCATACATATCCACTAGAGTAGTTCTATGAGTCCATAGTGCGTGGACAACAACAGGCGCTGTCGTAGTGCTGCAGCATGGCAGAAAAAACTCTTGTGGGGCAGGTGCTATCCCAGTGTACCCAGAGAGATAGCAGGATATACTGTGAGCTGGTTCATGAGACTGTCATGTGGAATCCACAGAATCTATCCCATATAGATTGGGTTGCCCAAAAGTGGGTGTAGTCCCAAAAGGGGGTGCAACCCTAAAAGAATAGTTGCCCAAAGTGGGTGGAGTCCTGATAGGAATGGGGACCCAAAAAGGGGAGGGTGCCCAGAAGAGAGTGGAGACCCAAAAAAGGAGAGGTTACTCAAAAGGGGGCGGAGACCCAAAAAGGAGGTTGCCCGGAAGGAGGTGGAAACCCAAAAAGGGAGGTTGCTCGAAATGGGGTGGAGACCCAAAAAGGTCCCAAACAAATCCAAAGGGGCAGCAGTTCCATTAGAGTCTGGTGGGGACTTATTCTGTGGGGAATATAATGTTGCAGGACATTTAGCAGACCAATGTCCCCAGATCATTGATCAGATGAACTACAACAAGGAACAATGTTTCATTCTTTTAACACCTGGTCACAGGGTAAACTGCTCGGCTGATGAGGCGTCACATCCCTGTTCTATGTGGTTAGATGGAGAATGCATGACGGGACTAATAAACCCAGAGAGATGGGTGTCTTCAATATTGGCAATACCTAACCTCAGCAGCATACGTGAGGACGTTAAAGGATTCCCGATGCTCGTAGTCCACGTTGACACAACCAAGGTTTTCAAGCACCATGGGGTTTGTGTAAACTCAGACTTAGGGTACCCTATGGAAATAGGCCAGTACTTGAAAGAACTATGGGGCTTGTGAATGAAGGGTTGTCTGTTTGCTGGGGTAAAAGCGGTGAAGGCCATGAGCTCCTGTACAGCGGAAGATAAAATGGGTTCCTCCTAGTAAAATAGTATGTGATGAGGAGTTAAAATCTAAGGTTGACTAGTCAGAATTATGAATGTCCAGAGAAAGTTATCAGACTACCAAACTTAGTGACCTGATGTCACCCAAAGTGTACGACAGTATGACTGGTAGTGGTGTGTTAGCTCCCGAAGAGGGAACTGACACCAAGTTAGCTAGCAACTCGGGGGTTTACTGTACCATGGGGGGTGACACAGACTCCGGGGCTGACTGTGACAAGTTCACTTCCCTGTGTGAACGGTGGTCATGGTTATCGGCTATATTGCCGGTGTAGCAGTTTATGACTATTAATAAACTGGATGGACTATCTTTTATAGAAATAGTGACTGTGTCTCTGAATTGTGCAGCTAAAGTGAGTGTCTTCCAACCTGTACAGCAAGCACTACGCTACCTCACACAGTGTGTGTGTGTGTGTGTTGTGAGGTATACCGGAAATACTGAGGAAGCCCAAGGACCTGGTGGGTGCTCCCAGTGAGTATCTTCCTGGACAGCAAGACTGGCAGTACCCCATCTGAATCCTGCTAAGCTGCAAGAGCAGGTAATACCAGAGTGGTACTTTGTGTGCACTGACAGATGTAAGTAATTGAACTGTGCAGACATATCCACAATTGAATCATTGAAGCATTGTGTCACAAAGGTTTCAGGGAACTATGTGGAGAAGTCTGCGAAAGTAGTTGTCGCTGCATGAATTGTTGTTCACTGTATACACTGTAGTATTGAGCTTACTATATGCTGATATGTGGTTTATGATTGATAATAAACCAGATAGAGTATCTTTTTTAGAACTGTTGGTGTGTTTTTGAATACTGTGCAGTGAGTGAGTGTTCCCCAACACATACAACAAGCACTACCTCCCATATAGTGGAAAGTGCAGGCAGTGCAGCCTGGTTGCTAGCGGCAATAGGTGAGGTGCACCTCACAGCAGCGCAGCCTGAGTGCTAGTGGCAATGGACGAGATACACGTGTGGGGATTCGGCAACCCTGCAGCCTGGTTGCTAACGGCAATGATAAGGGTGCACAGGTATGAATTCAGCAACATTGCAGCCTGGTTGCTACCGGCAACGGTGCAGGTGTTTGAATTCAGCAACACTGCAGCCTGGTTGTTAGCAGCAACAGGAGCACAAACGTAGATGTAAGAGTTGGGCTGTGGCTTGGCGGGGCCACAAAACGTTTTTGGGGAAGGCTGTGCAGAGTGAGTGGTGCAAACAGCGTACTGTGGCAGCCATGAGTGGAGCAGTATTCCCAGATGGAATGGAGAAGTGGTTAGATGACCAGCTGCAAATGTTCTTCAGCAAAATGATGTTTCCTGAACAAATGCAGAAGCTGATAAAAATTGCCATGAAGGGAGCAGCAAATCCAAATTAAGTTGAGGAGCGGCTAAAGTGCTTGTTACAATCTCAGCAACACGCATTTCAGGAGCTGCTGCACGAACATCAGGATATGGTGCAAGAACAGTAGAAGCTGTTGACTCGCTGCGGCATTGAAACAATGAACTAGTTTGTGAGTTCCCAGGGAGATAATGGGGTACTATTATTATTAATTATTTATATAGTGCCATTATATTCCATGGAGCTTTACATGCTAAAAGGGCAGACTAGGACAAGTAACATAGTAACAATACAAGTAACAATAAATGTTGACAATTCGATTGTACAGATACAAGAAGGGAGAAATGTGAACTGAGGCCTGAGAACTTGGTGCAGAGCCAACAGAATGTATCCCAAAAGGGGGTGACGAACCTAAAAGTAACAGCTGGCCAAAAAGGGAAGGTTGCCCAAAAGTGGGTGGAGTCCCAAAAGGGGAGGTTTCCCATAAGAGGGTGGAGTCCCAAAAAGCGGATGTTGCCCAAAAGGGGCGGAGTCCCAACAGAGGGTGGTGGCCCTAAAAGCGATAGTTGCCTACATAATGGGTGGAGCATCCCAAGTCCAAAGGGACAGAAATTGCACCCTCGGTTTCTGATGGGGAATGTCATAGGGAGGGACATTTAGCAGACTTATGTCCCTGGAACAGATGAACTGCCACAGAAAACAATGTGACTAATTTGATGTAAGTTCAGTCTTCCATATACACTGTCTGGACGAGGTGGTGTCCCATTCATATTCCATCATGATGGATGGAAAACAAGTGACAGGACTTAATTCAAGAAGCTTGATAACAGTGGTAAGGCCTGTTGTGAATTCATTGGAGCTCTCTCCGGTGGTTGTTGCTAGTGATGCAGCTGACTGTGTGGGCTTCACAGGTGATGGTGATGATTGGCAATCTGGTTCTTGGAGCATATAATGGTTTGAAGTGGATCAATCATTGCCAGTTGTCTTTGGTTAATGGAGGAGTTCACATCTCTCTGGTTTCTTCTGCTCTGTGGAATTCTTTGCAAGTTTTTTGGATTTTTTATTATATTTTGTGGCACACTTTTGTGTGCCTAAGGCTCTGCTTATGTTTTGTCTTATTCTGAGCTGTGGGTTTGCAATTTAGTCTCTATATTTGTTTATCTGCTCTCAGATAGGAAGAAAACTTCCTAGGAATTTTACCATTCATTATTATCTGTTATTTCCAGTTCTGCTAGCATTTGATTTATAGAAGTCTGCAGATATAGAGGGCGCCAAGTCTTAGTGACTCAGGGTAATTTTTGTACTATCTGCTGTTCGTGGTGTTTTGATAGTGTTTTATACTGACCGCAATAGTATTCTATCCTGTCTTTCCTATATAGCTAGCTTGGCCTCTTTTGCTAAATCTTTTACTCTGCCTGTGTTTGTTTTTCTTTCTCTGGTTTCCCAGTTAATATCTGTGGGGGTTCTGCTCTGAGGCAAGATAGCTTTTCCTACATCCATCTTTAGGAGCAGTTAGTTCTCTGGCTGTGCAGAGGTGTCTAGGTCTGGTTAGTTACATCCCACGGCTACTTCTAGTTGCGGTGTGTAGTCAGGGATTGCGGTCAGTATAGTCACCAACGACTTCTGTGGAATCTGAATGTTACTCCTGAGTCATCGGTTCATAACAGTACAACTGGCCAAAAGAGTTAAAATCGAGATACATGCATCTCAGAAGAAGGGAAGAGAAGTGTTGAGCTGTTGGTTCTTTTTTCTTTCTTACCTCTTTTTCTTTGGGTGACTGGAGTCTTGTGCAAGTATGAGTGTCCAGGAACTAGCTACTCGTTTAGACCAGCTCGCTGCAAGGGTACGGGGAATTTCTGAGTATATAGTTCAGACTCCAGTTTTGGAACCAAAAATTCCTACTCCAGATTTGTTTTATGATGATAGGTCCACATTTTTGAGTTTCAAAAATAATTGTAAACCGTTTTTTGCTCTGAGACCTCGGTCCTCTGGTGATTCAGTTCAGCAGGTTAAAATGGTTATTTCCCTGCTGCGGGTTGATCCGCAGGATTGGGTGTTCTCTCTCACCTCTGGGGATCTGGTTTTACTTAATGTGGACTCCTTTTTTCAGGCCTTGGGTTTAATTTATGATGAACCCGACTCTGTGAATCAAGCTGAGAAGACCCTGTTGGCCGTGTCTCAGGGTCAGGAGGCGGCGGAATTGTATTGTCAGAATTTCAGGAAATGGTCTGTGCTGACTAAATGGAATGATGATGCTTTGGCAGCGCTTTTCAGAAAGGGTCTTTCTGACGCTGTTAAGAATGTTATGGTGGGGTTTCCTACGCCTGCGGGTTTGAACGATTCTATGTCTCTGGCCATTCAGATTGATTGGTGTCTGTGGGAGCGCCGAGCGGTCCGCTCGGGATTCTCATCGTCAGAGCAGATTTCTGAGCCGATGCAGTGTGATAGGATTCTATCTCGCATTGACCGACAAGGACTTAGACGCTGTAATAAGTTGTGTCTTTACTGTGGTGATGCTTCTCATGTCAGCTCTGTTAGTCCCAAGTGGGCACAGAGGATTGTTGGTTCCTTTACCGTCAGTACTATACAACCTAAGTACTTATTATCTATGTCTCTGATTTGTTCCTTGTTGTCATTTTCTGTTATGGCAGTTGTGGATTCAGGTGCCGCCTTAAAATTGATGGATTTTTGGTTTGCTAGTCGTTGTGGCTTCCCTATGCAACCGTTGCGGGACCCTATTCCTTTAAGGGACATCGACGCTACACCTCTTGTGCAGAACAAACCTCAGTTTTGGACGCAGTTGACAATGCGCATGGCACCAACTCATCAGGAGGATTGTCGATTTCTGGTTTTGCATAACCTGCATGATGCGGTGGTGTTGGGTTTTCCTTGGTTGCAGGTCCATAATCCTGTCTTAGATTGGAAGTCTATGTCTGTAACTAGCTGGGATTGTAAGGGGGTACATGATGAAATTTCCGTGATGTCTATATCATCTACGCCCCAGGAGATTCTGGAGTTTCTGTCTGATTTTCAGGATGTTTTTGCTGAACCCAAGTCCAGTTTTCTTCTGCCTCATCGGGCGTGTGATTGTGCTATTGATTTGGTGCCAGGCTGTAAATTTCTTAAGGGTTGACTTTTCAACTTGTCTGTGCCTGAACATGCTGCCATGCGGAGTTATATTAAGGATTCTTTGGAGAAGGGCCATATTCGCCTTTCCTCTTCGCTGTTGGGGGCGGGGTTCTTTTTTGTTGCCAAGAAAGATGGTTCCCTGAGACCCTGTATTGATTATCGCCTCTTGAATAAGATCATGGTCAAGTTTCAGTACCCTCTGCCTTTGATTTCAGACTTGTTTTCTAGGGTTAAGGGGGCATGTTGGTTTACTAAAATTTACCTTAGGGAGGCCTACAATCTGGTTCGTATCTAGTAGGGAACACGAATGGAAAACGGCATTTAATTTTGTTGGAAAATAATTATGACATGGTGGGGATTTCGGAGACTTGGCTGGACGAGAGCCATGACTGGGCTGTTAATTTACAGGGCTATTGTCTGTTCAGAAATGACCGTACAAATAGGCGAGGAGGAGGTGTATGTTTATACGTAAAATCATCCTTAAAACCCATCCTGCGTGATAATATAGGTGAATCTAATGGAAATGTAGAGTCTCTGTGGGTGGAGTTAAGGGGAGGGGGAAAAAATAATAAATTACTGATAGGGGTTTTTTATAAGTCTCCAACAATAATGGAAGTGGAGGAGAATATCCTCATAAAGCAAATAGATGAAGCAGCGACTCAGGGAGAAGTCATTATTATGGGGGACTTCAACTACCCTGAAATACATTGGGGATCAGAAACCTGCAGTTCCAGCAAAGGTAACAAGTTTTTGAAAACTATAAGAGACAATTACCTTTCACAACTGGTTCAGGACCCAACAAGAAGGGGGGCACTGCTGGACCTAATATTAACCAACAGGCCAGACCGCATATCAAATATACGGGTTGGAGGTCACTTGGGTAATAGTGATCATAACTTAATAAGCTTTCAAGTATCCTTTACTAAGACGTGTACTAGAGGGGTCACAAGGACACTAAACTTCAGGAAGGCAAATTTCCAACGGTTGAGAGATGATCTTAGTGCAATAAACTGGGACGATGTCCTGAGACATAAAAGTACACAACACAAATGGGAGATGTTTATTAGCATCCTGAATAGGACCTGTGCACAATATATACCCTATGGGAATAAGCATGCTAGAAATAGGAGGAAACCACTATGGCTAAATAAAGCGGTAAGAAGTGCAATATGTGACAAAAAGAAAGCATTCAGGGAATTAAAGCAAGTAGGTAGTGATAAAGCATTAAATAAATACAGAAAATTAAATAACATTTGTAAAAAGCAAATCAAGGCAGCAAAGATTGAGACAGAGAGACTCATTGCCAGAGAAAGTAAAAAGAATCCCAAAATATTTTTTAACTACATAAATAGTAAGAAACTAAAAAATGATGGTGTTGGCCCCTTTAAAAATAGTCTGGGTGAAATGGTGGATGAGGATGAGGAAAAAGCAAATATGCTAAATGACTTTTTTTCAACAGTATTTACACAAGAAAATCCCATGACAGACAATATGATCAGTGATAACAAAAATTCTCAATTAAACGTCACCTGCTTAACCCAAGAGGAAGTACGGCATCGTCTAAAAATCACTAAAATTGACAAATCCCCGGGCCCAGATGGGATACACCCAGAGTGCTGCAGGAATTAAGTACTGTCATAGATAGACCATTATTTTTAATATTTAAAGATTCCATAATAACAGGGTCTGTACCACAGGACTGGCGTATAGCAAATGTGGTGCCAATATTCAAAAAGGGGACAAAAACTGAACTTGGAAATTATAGGCCAGTAAGCTTAACCTCTACTGTGGGTAAAATCCTAGAGGGTTTTCTAAGAGATGCTATACTGGAGTATCTGAAGAAAAATAACCTCATGACCCATTATCAACATGGTTTTACGAGGGACCGTTCCTGTCAAACTAATCTAATAAGCTTCTATGAAGAAGTAAGTTCTGGACTGGACCAAGGAAATGCAGTGGATGTGGTGTATATGGACTTTTCAAAAGCTTTTGATACGGTGCCACACAAAAGGTTGATACATAAAATGAGGGCAATGGGGATAGGGGAAAATATGTGTAAGTGGGTTAAGAACTGGCTTAGTGATAGGAAACAAAGGGTGGTTATTAATGGAACACACTCAGAATGGGTCACAGTTAACAGTGGGGTACCACAGGGGTCAGTGTTGGGCCCACTTCTATTTAATATATTTATTAATGACCTTGTAGGGGGCATACAGAGTAGAATCTCAATATTTGCAGATGACACTAAACTCTGCAGGGTAATCAATACAGAGGAGGACAATTTTATATTACAGGAGGATTTATGTAAACTAGAAGTTTGGGCTGCTAAATGGCAAATGCGCTTTAATGGGGATAAATGTAAAGTCATGCACTTGGGCAGAGGAAACAAAAGGTATAATTATGTGCTTAATTGTAAAACACTGGGCAAAACTGTCACTGAAAAAGACCTGGGTGTATGGGTAGATGACAAACTCACATTTAGTGGCCAGTGTCAGGCAGCTGCTGCAAAGGCAAATAAAATAATGGGATGTATTAAAAGAGGCATAGATGCTCATGAAGAGAACATAATTTTACCTCTATACAAGTCACTAGTGCGACCACACTTGAATACTGTGTACAATTCTGGTCTCCGGTGTATAAGAAAGACATAGCTGAACTAGAGCGGGTCCAAAGAAGAGCGACAAAAGTCATTAGAGGACTAAGGGGTCTGCAATACCAAGACAGGTTATTAAACTTGGGGTTATTTAGCTTGGAAAAACGAAGGCTTAGGGGTGATCTTATAATAATGTATAAATATATGAGGGGGCAGTACAGAGACCTTTCTAATGATCTCTTTACTCTTAGGCCTGAGACTGGGACAAGGGGGCATCCTCTACGTCTGGAGGGAAGAAGGTTTAATCATAATCACAGACGCGGATTCTTTACTGTAAGAGCAGTGAGACTATGGAACTCTCTGCCACATGATGTTGTAATGAGTGAGTCACTACTAACATTTAAGAAGGGCCTGGATGCCTTTCTTGAAAACTATAACATTACCAGTTATATATACTAGATTCTTTGATAGGGCGTTGATCCAGGGAATTAGTCTGATTGCCGTATCTGGAGTCAGGAAGGAATTTTTTCCCCCAATGTGGAGCTTAGTGTTGCCACATGGGGTTTTTTTTTGCCTTCCTCTGGATCAACATGTTAGGCTATGGGTTGAACTAGATGGACTTAAAGTCTTCCTTCAACCTTAAAAACTATGTTACTATGTTACTATGTTACTATGTAATATGCCTGAAGGCTATTTTGAATACCTCGTGATGCCTTTTGGGTTGGTTAATGCTCCTTCTGTTTTTCAGTCCTTTATACATGACGTATTTTGGGAGTTGATTGACAAGTTCTTGATTGTATATTTGAATGATATCCTGATTTTTTTTTTTCTGACGATTGGGATTCTCATGTGGATCAGGTTAGCTCGGTCTTTCGGATTCTGTGTGACAATGCTTTGCATGTTAAGGGGTCTAAGTGTTGCTTTGGTGTCCAGAAGGTTTCTTTTTTGGGCTTCATTTTGTCTCCTTCTTCTATTGAGATGGATCCTGTTAAGGTTCAGGCTATTCATGATTGGGTTTAGCCCACGTCCGTGAAGGGTCTTCAGAAATTTTTGGGCTTTGCTAATTGTTATCGTCGGTTCATTGCCAATTTTTCCAGCGTGGTGAAGCCGTTGACTGATTTGACTAAGAAGGGTGCTGATGTGGAGCATTGGTCTCCTGTGGCCATTTTTGCCTTTCAGGAGCTTAAAAAATGGTTTACTTCTGCTCCAGTGTTGCGCCAACCGGATCTTTCCCTTCTGTTTCAGGTGGAAATTGATGCTTCTGAGATTGGTGCAGGGGCTGTCTTGTCTCAGAGGGATCCTATTGGTTCCGCGATGCACCCTTGTGCCTTCTTTTTCCCGTAAATTTTCACCGGCGGAACGCAATTATGATGTTGGCAATCGGGAGTTGCTGGCCATGAAGTTGGTACTTGAGGAGTGTAGTCATTGGTTGGAGGGGGCTCAACATCATGTGGTTGTCTTGACTGATCACAAGAATCTGGTTTATTTCGAGTCTGCCAAGAGGCTAACTCCTAGGAGGTCCATGTTTTTTGCTTGTTTTGATTTTGTGGTTTCCCATCTTCCTGGTTCTAAGAATGTTACGGCTGATGCTCTCTCTTGCAGTTTTTTGCCTGATTCTCTTGAACCTTCGGAGCCAGTCGGCATTCTGAAGGAGAGGGTTGTTCTTTCCGCTGTTTCCCCCGATTTACAGCTTGCTCTTCAGGAATTCCAGGCAGACAAGCCTGAGAGCTGCCCTGTGGGGAAATTGTTTGTTCCTGCCCCATGGACGACTAGTGATTTCGGAGGTTCATTGCTCTGTGTTAGCTGGTCATCCTGGCATCTTTGGTACCCATGATTTGGTTAGCCGATCTATTTGGTGGCCCTCATTGTCCCGGGATGTGCGTTCCTTTGCGCAGGTCTGTGGGACTTGTGCATGGAGCAAGCCTTGTTGTTCCCGTCCTAGTGGGTTGCTTTTGCCCTTACCTGTACCTGAGCGGCCGTGGACACATATTTCTATGGATTTTGTTTCGGACCTTCCTGTTTCCCAGGGGTGACGGTTATCTGGGTTGTTTGTGACCGATTTTCTAAGATGGTTCGTTTCGTTCCTTTGGCTAAATTGCTTTCTCCTTCGGATTTGGTTCCGTTGTTTTTTCAGCATGTTGTTCATTTGCATGGTATTCCGGAAAATATTGTGTCTGACAGGGGTGCCCAGTTTGTTTCTCGCTTTTGGACGTTTTTCTGTGCTAAGCTGGGTGTGACTTTGTCTTTTTCTTCTGCGTTTCATCCGCAGTCTAATGGTCAGATGTAGAGAACTAATCAGACTTTGGAAGACTTATTTGAGATGCTTTGTGTCTGCAGATCAGGATGATTGGGTTGCCTTTTTGCCTTTGGCCGAGTTTGCGCTTAATAAATCGGGCGAGTTCGGCTACGTTGGTTTCGCACTTCTTTTGTAATTTTGGTTTTCATCCTCGTTTTTCTTCGGTGCAGGGTGCGCCTTCTGCCTCTCCAGTGTGGATTCTGTGGTTGAGCGGTTGCAACAGATTTGGGATTGTGCAGTTGCCAACTTACATATTTTTCAGGAAGCTGCTCAGTGTTTTGCTAACCGTCATCAGTGTGTTGGTTCTCAGCTTCGTGTTGGTGATTTGTTTTGGTTGTCCTCCCACCATGTTAATTTGAGGCTTTCTTCTAAATTTAAGCCTCGGTTAATTTGTCCGTATAGGATTTCTGAAGTTATCAATCCTGTCTCTTTCCAGTTGGCGCTTCCGAGCTCTTTTGCGATTCATGATGTTTTTCATAAGTCCTTGTTGAGGCGCTTTGTCGAGCCCGTGGCTCCTACTGTGGCCCCTCCGGCCCCAGTCCTGATTGATGGTGAGTTGGAGTATGAGTTTGAGAAGATTTTGGATTCTCGTCTTTCGAGACGGCAGCTCAAGTACCTTGTTAAGTAGCGGGGTTATGGCCAAGAGGATAATTCTTTGATTTCGGCCTCGGATGTTCATGCCACTGACTTGGTTCGTGCTTTTCATCTGGCTCATCCTGATAGGCCTGGGGCCTCTGTTGAGGGTTCGGTGACCCCTCCTCAAGGGGGGGGGGGGGTAATGTTGTGAATTCATTGGAGCTATCTCCGGTGGTTGTTGCTGGTGATGAAGCTAACTGTGTGGGCTTCACAGGTGATGGTGATGATTAGCAATCTGGTTCTTGGAGCATATGATTTCAAGTGGATCAATCCTTGCCAGTTGTCTTTGGTTCCTGGAGGAGTTCACATCTCCCTGGTTTCTTCTGCTCTGTGGAATTCTTTGCAAGCTAAGTGGATTTTTTTTAATATTTTGTAGCACACTTTTGTGTGCTTAAGGTTCTGCTTATGTTTTGTCTCATTCTGAACTGTGGGTTTGCAATTTAGTCTGTAAATTTGTTTATCTGCTCTCAGATAGGAAGAAAACGTCCTAGGAATTTTACCATTCACTATTATTGTTATTTACAGTTCTGCTGGCATTTGATCTATAGAAGTCTACAGATATAGAGGGCACCGAGTCTTAGTGACTCAGGGTAATTTTTATACTATCTGTTGTTCGTGGTGTTTTATACTGACCGCAATAGTATTCTATCCTGTCTTTCCTATATAGCTAGTTTGGCATCTTTTGTTAAACCTTTTACTCTGCCTGTGTTTGTTTTTCTTTCTCTGGTTTCCCAGTTAATATCTGTGGGGGCTTGCTATTCTTTTGGGGTTCTCCTCTGAGGCAAGATAGCTTTTCCTACATCCATCTTTAGGAGCAGTTAGTTTTCCGGCTGTGCAGAGGTGTCTAGGTCTGGTTAGTTACATCCTACGGCTACTTCTAGTTGCGGTGTGTAGTCAGGGATTGCAGTCAGTATAGTCACCAACGACTTCTGTGGAATCTGAATGTTACTCCTGAGTCATCAATTCATAACAAAGGCCCATGCTTGGACTTTCTGTATGGCTGGGGGCACACTGTCATGCATCAAGCATGGAGCGTGTTTCCCCACCACTGTACCTTTGGATCCCGCTGTCAGTGATTGACGGCGGTATCCAAAGGGTTAACAGCACCAATCGGATCCAGGATCCAATCGGTGCTGTTAGCCCGACATCTCAGCTGATGAGATCAGAGATGTTGGACGTTTGATGTGAGCTCCGCGCCGGAGCTCACATCAAACCCCCCTTACCGGCCCATGACATACAACGTCATAGGTCGGGAAGGGGTTAATGAGAAAAAGATGAACGTTTTTGAATTTACCAAATGGCTGCAATGAAACAAAGAGTGAGATATTTAAAGGGGTCCGAATATTTTCCGTACCCACTGTATATGTATATAATGTGTATATATTTTATATGAAGTAGAAGTGGTGTACAAAGATAAAAACAGGAGTGCCAATTGTAAAGTGAAAACAAAGGTGATGTGAATGTAAAAGTGATCGATATAATAAAGTAAGGGTATACATTATATAAAGGTACAAATTATATAAGGTATAACTTATATGCCCAATAGAAAAACTTTATACCTAGAATTTTTATACATATTAACAAATAGAACCAAAATATAAAAAAAATTAAAATACCAATAATGAAAAAATAAGGTTCCAAAAAATAAATGAATAAATAAGGTTCCATGGGCATGCATGATAGTACCACCAGTGGCTGGCAGGACATGCTGGGTATAATAGTACCACAGAGGCTGGCAGGACATACTAGGTGTGCATGAAAATACCACAGAGGCTGGCAGGACATACTGGGTATGATTCATGCCTAATATGTCCTGCCAGCCTCTGTGGTACTATCATGCCCACCCAGCATGTCCTGCCAGCCACTGGTTGTACTATCATGCTAGTACTACCACCAGTCGCTGGCTGGCAGGACATGCCGGATGAGCATGATGGTACCACAGAGGCTGGCAGGACATACTTGGCATCATTCATGTCTAGTATGTCCTGCCAGCCTCTGAGGTACTTTCATGCCCACCCAGCATCCAGCATGTCCTGCCAGCCACTGGTGGTAGTACATGCTGCCGCTGGGCATGATCGGACCACAGAGACTGATAATCATGCCCATTGCCCAGTAGTGTGTCCTGCCAGCCTCAGTCAAGGGCCCCAGTCACCTCCCCCCATGGAGACACACGGGTAGACACACACAGGTAGAGACACACGGGCAGAGACACACAGACACACAGGCAAAGGCACAGAGACACACGGCCAGAGACACAAAGACAGAGACGCAGAGACACACGGGCAGAGACACACAGCATACTCATCATCAGCAGTTGTAGCCAACTTCTCATCCTGCCGGCACCCGCGCTCTGTGGTGACTTTCGGTTTGTACTGCACATGTCAGCCTATCGGGTGCATGTACAGTACAAACCTGACCGAGACTGACGTGACTGAGGAGGTCAGTCTCAGCCTGGCCGGCCCCCTCTTTGCCTCCAAGGCTGTGGAGGCAGCGGTAAATGACAGCAGAGGGGGCCGTTCTAAAGGTGAGGAGGCAGGGCCCGGAGTTGATTGTCAGGAGAGAGGTTCCATAAAATAGGTGAGGGGTGGGGCTCAAAGGAGATTGGGCCCACCTTATTTCTTTTGCAAATCCCCCCTCTTCTGTCCATCACCGCCGGGCACCTGACACTACTCACAGTAATCACTCCCAAGCGGCGGCCCTGGCGGCAGCAGGCTGAGCAGGGAGATCGCCTGCTTTTCTGCTGCAGAGAGGGCCGGTCCTTTTCACTAATCATATCAGCAGTGCTGCCAATATCATTAGCGATATTGCCAGACGGGGGGCCCTCTCCTCTCTGTACAGGGCCCAGGGGGGTAGGGGCGGGGCTTGGGGGCATGGCCATCGGGACCCGGGGCCCACCGGAGGTTCTCCCAATACTCTGGTGGGCAGGTCCATCCCTGTTCCTATGTATCAGATAGAATTGTGATCATTTCTGAGCGTTGCATAACAATAAGTGCGGAGTTAGCTCTAGGTTCATATTCCATCAAGTATCATTTATCTCACCCACGTCTTACACAATTTTAACTCAAATTGTCAGATCATTTCAAGTATTCTGATATCAAATATTGGTACATATGTGATATCAATCCTTTGGAGGAGCTTGCCTCGGTGACTGTCAATAAAACATGGTAATTACTGGTAATTAGATTTCCTGGAACCATGACAGCACCGACAGTGAGAGATGGTACCCATCCCCAAGAACAGGAAACCTACTGAGGATGAAAGGGGCAGTCTCTCTCTCGAGCCCTCAGTGTGTTTTCAGAGTATTCGAGGTAGCAGCCATGTTGGTACTATGGTGAATCGGCCACCGCACCTGGCAGCTCTACAGCGCCTCTTATTAAACCGAGGCTAGTCAGAGAGCTGCCTGAGAATAAAAGAAAGGCCGCAGCTGCCCTGTCAGTGCTGGTTTATTAAGGCACCTCTCAGTGAGTGTGTCCGTGACCAGAAGCACATATAATAACCACCACCCCATCACTGATAGAGGCCCTGAATAACCTCAAGCACTAATTGCTGCCACCAGTTCCTGGTTTAATATAAGTCAGGTCCGTGAACAGGCTTATATTGGGTAAGAAACCAACCCAGGTAGTGTTAAATGAGCACACGGACGTGGGGATCGTGATCAAGATAAAAAGGACAACTCAAGAACAAAATTGTATATTTAATCACCCAAATGGTACACTAGATTAATATATACAGGTATTAATAAAATATTACAAATATTACAGTCAGGTATGCAAATCAAGAATAAACAAATACACCAGAATTACAGACAAATGTAGTCAGTTACCTTAGTGCTGATGACACCACAAGGACAGCATGAAGCCAATCTGTTCCTGGGGTATTATCTGGCTTTGATGGAACAATAGTAATGCCTCTTCAGAAGAAATACAAAATGGAGAAGGGGAAGCATATTTTTATACAGCATGATGCTTTCCTCTGTCCACACCCATCTCACACCTCTGAGATGTTTTATAACTCCCACCCCCTTGAGGGGAGATATGCGATATACAAAAGTTATTATCTGCCATAACTTTGCCTGTGAATGTCATAGGTGGAAGACAATGTTCTCATAGTTTTCAGTTATGATTTTAGCTTCACCTGGATATGACACATGACTACTCTGATGGCATCCTACTGGCCAATATCAAGTTTAGGTTGCTTACTATCATCGCACACATATGTAAAAATATCTGTGGTGACTGTCTGAATGTCTAGATCGCATATCTATGCTTGACTTGTTTATAGACAGCATGGCTCATGAAATATTAAAAGTTATATTCTCAGCACCTCTCAGTCTAGGCTGTAATTAACTCTCCCTTTGAATCTGCAGTTACAGGAAATTCATTGTCACACCTGCATGGGAAGTCCCCAGATGGTCTTCCTTTTAAATAATGGCAGGGAGATTCATTGTCACCTAATCTCCATTTCATAGGAGCTCTAGTGTGGGACCATTTGGCTAGGAAGGCAACTTCCTCAGGTTAATTAGCATATCACAGGAGAGGAAGAAGGCCTTTGCTGTTCCTAATTAATTAAAATGTTCCTTTTCTAGGAGCGACACATATCAGTCTCTGAGACAACATTGCTGCAAGGGAATATTGCAGCATGCCTTACAAATATTGCTTATTCATTACACCTGCCTCATTTAGAGGGCGCTAGGGGGCAGCACATTCCTGTGTTCCCCCGTGCACCCGTCCGTTACCTCCCCTCGCCGGGATAACCCGTCAGCGTTACTATGGTCCAGGACCCTCTTATGGCGAATGGTGAAGTTGTAATGCTGGAGCGCAAAGCTCCCGTGTAGCAACCTCCCATTCGTCCCAGAGACTGAATGTAACCGCTGAGGGGGTTGTGGTCCATCCCCACGATGGAGTGGCACCCACACAAGTATGGCTGCAGACGCTGCAGGGCCCACACAATTACTGGACACTCCTTTTCCCTCATGGAGTAGGCCACCTCCCTGAATCCCACAGTACCCTCTTCCCTTTGGTTGCGGAGATGGGCATCTCCGTGAAGCGGCTCAATACCCCAGGACTGGCCCTTGCTGGTAGCACAGTCCCAAATCCCTGGCTAGGAGTAGCCAGAAGCAGTGCTAAGGCCTCACTCTCACAAGAATCCCCTGGGACCTGTTCTTCGTCAGACTAGGTTCAGTTATCCCTTGAGAGAGTGAGGGCCCAGAAAGCAGTGTGTGTGTGGCCTGCATTATTAATCCTCAGTCTGCAGGCGACAGTGAATCGAACTGCTGTCTCCCCGGGGGATGTCACCTTCTCACCAGCCCTACTGGCCTGGAACAACTCTTTCCTGTCATGCTTACCGGCCGGGGATACAGCTTTCCCCATCATCCTGACAGATCAGGGGCAGCACCTGCCCCTCATCCTGACAGGTCACGGGAAACATATCCCCGCCCCTCTGACAGGTGTTGGGCACTGATGTCATGTCCCATCACTCTGACAGACTGGGAGTACTCCTATTACATCCGAATAGGGTATGGGTACAACTTTCCCATAGTCCTGACCGGCTGGGGATAGCACTTCCCTATCATCTAGACAGGTTATGGGCATGACCTGCCCATCTCCCTAACTGGCTGTAGGAGAACCTGCATCACTGCCCCGACACAGTATGGGGACCACCTCCCCATCTCCGTGGCAGTCAGTGGATACACCTGCAAGTTGGTCTTTGGGCCACGCCTCCAGTGACCCCCACTGGACTGTTACCTTTGACAGCCATCCTTGGTCCCAGACAACCTGATTGAGGTCTGAGTCGAAGGAAGGTTGTGCCACCTGCTCCTTGAGAGCTGTCAGGCTGTCATCAGCTCCTGACACCACCCAAAACTCCTGATGAGACGTGGTCAGAGTGGAAGAAACTGCCGCGTCCTCCATCAGCTCCACGGGACCCGACTCTTGGCCTCCGTGTTAACCTCCCTTACTGCCCTGACAGGTTATGGGGACCGCATCCACATCCACCTGGCAGTCAATGGGTACAACTACCGGTTGGTCCCTGGGCCACACTTCCGGTGACCCCTGCTGGACTGTTACCTGGTACAGCCATCCTTGGTCCCAGACCACCTGCTCATGGTCAGAGTCTGGGAGAGGCTGTGCCACCTGCTCCTGGAGAGCTTCCAGGCGGTCGTCAGCTTCCGACACCCCTGACAAGACAAAGTCAGAGTAGAAGAAACTGCCACATCCTCCGTCAGTTCCCCCGGGACCTGTCTCCTGACCTCCGTCTGACTCGGCAGCCACTTAGTCTGAAGGGGAGAAGCCGTTGGACCTCTGCGAGGTTCCCTGGGCTCCAGCACTCCCACTCCTGGAGACAGCAGCTATGGCTGCTATAACAGTGGGCAGTGCCTGCTTCCCCTCCGCTCCCAACCAAGTCACCAGTTCAAGCGGACTCTCCCGGCCTCCAGACATCCCGGTGGTGGGGGGTTCCTGCCCTGGGATCTTACCTGGTATCTTCACCTCTCCTGTGACAGCCCCTAACCCCCCGGCATGTTTTCCCTCCTGCAACACCTCAGAGCTCAGCATCAGGGCCTTACCTGGCAGCACATTCCCTGTGGGTACTCCGACCTCGAGCGCTGGCTCCCTGGCTGCAATACCTGGCTGCTTACAGTGGAGAGCAGTGTTACACCCATCTGTGTGTTTCTCCCGCAGCGGTCAGCCCCATCAGCCCCCTCTGTCTCTCCTCTGAGAACAATGTGTGCTGGCTAGTCATGGCCTAAGGCCGTTTTACAACTTCCTTGGTCTTCCTCCACCCCCCTATCAGTCCTGTGTCTTGTGTGGAGTGTCAGCCATCACATGATCCCTTGCATTACCTGGCTCTGCATGCATTGTACCAGAGTAAACATCATCAAGAACATCATGAACATCAACATCATCAACAATGCACAGTAAAAAACCCTTTGATGGACCAGAACTTGAGGAATCAGTGGCCACATACTTGGACACTATCCGCCCCAAGTCTGACCCAAGCAATACATTCGCCGGAATATTAGATGACACCCCCACCTCCCTCACTCCCCTCCTCGCGCCCCAGTCCAGATAAACCCTGGCAACAGGCAGCGTCGGTTCTACGCCTCCAATTCCGAAGCCGGTGAGTGACTTTCCGGGGATGAAGTCCTGGGGGGATACCATTTCGGGTCACACCAAAGTCTTTTCAGCGCCGGTGTCCCGCAGTCCCATGGCCACTTTGCAGCCTATGGTGATGGGTTGAAAATTGTCAAGGGACCTATCACCACTCGCACACAAAACAGTGGCCGGTTGCTGGGTCGGGGAGGAGGCCTGTTGGCGCTGGGGGCACATGGCCTTGAAATGTCCTGGTTGATTGCAGAGATGACACCATCGGGGTTCTGCCGCCAACCTAGAGAGGGGAAAAGGGGGGATTAGAGAGGCTGCCCCCTGCATTCTGGGGGCCGGGGTCACGGGTGCAGGATGGGATGTCTCATATGTCTTAGATATGCGATATACAAAATTATTATCTTCCATAACTTTGCCTGTGAATGTCATAGGCGGAAGACCATGTTCTCATTTTCAGTTATGATTTTTGCTTCGCCTGGATATGACACGACTACTCTTATGGCATCCTACTGGCCAATATCAAGTTTACGTTGCTTACGATCATCGCACACATATGTAATAACATGTGCATTGACCGTCTGAATATATAGATCACATATCTATGCTTGACATGTTTATAGACGGGATAGCCCATGAGATATCAAAAGTTATATTCTTGGCACCTCTCAGTCTAGGCTGTAATTTACTCTCCCATTGAATCTGCAGATAGAGGAAATTCATTGCCACACCTGGCTGGGAAGTCCCCAGGTGGTCTTCCTTTTGGATAATATCAGGGAGTTTAATTGTCACCTAATCTCCATTTCATAGGCGCTCTAGTGTGGGACCATTTGGCTAGGAAGTCAGCTTCCTCTGGTTAATTAGCATATCACAGGAGAGGAAGAAGCCCTTTGCTGTTCCTAATTAACATGTTCCTCTTCTAGGAGTGAGACATTGCAGCCTCTGAGACAACATAGCTGCTGGGAATATTGCAATATGCCTTACAAATATTGTTTATTCATTACAAGTACATATATAAAATACAATGTACCTTTAAAGTGCTCAAAATATAAGTCATAAAAAATAACTGTGTTTAACACCCATTGTAATCATTAGATGCCAACACCAAGAAAAAGGGAGGGAATTAGCACGATGCTTTCATGGTTATGGGAAATCAAATTACCGGTAATAATAATGTATTATTATAAAAGAGCTTTAGGGTGAAAACACCTTTCTCACAAAGCATAGTGAAGAATGCCCAAGGTCCAAACGATATTGTCGGAAGAAAGTAGAGGGAGATGACCAGACTGCTGACTTACAGATCTGTTCTAAAGTTGCATTGGCCCTTTCAGCCCAAGAGGTGGCCATAGCTCTAGTGGAATGAGCCCTAATCACTTTAGGGGGATCCTGCCCCAAAGATAAATAAGCTAGGTTAATGGCATTTTAATCCACCTGGCTATAGTAGATTTTTTTTAGGCACATTTCCCTTATTGGGTCCCTAAAAAAGTACAAAAGGGTATGAAACACCAACTCTCCCTGGGATTGTGGACTATTGCAAAAGGATGGAAGAATTATGGCGAACTATGTAGAATTTTTCCAACATCACCCTCCCAAATTATTAGGACATCGTTAAGGTATCTGATATATAGTTTTAGATCTTTATTAAAAGGATTATTCTCTGAAAAGATACTATTTACCTCCCACCAAGATACAAAAAGCGCCGCTAAAGAAGGTGAAAAGCATGAGCCCACTATATACCACGTATTGTATATTCTGTAAATCTTGTAATATCAAATATGTAGGCTGTACAATCAAAAAATTAAAAAGGCGAGGGAGCGTGGCTTGCCGATGCAGTGGTAGGACGCTGATGTGAGCCGCTCCGCTCCTGAAGCAACCAGTACAGCCATTTCCACCTCCTCACCGCCGGACTGCAGTCTATGGGCAAGTCGGGGAGATCGCAGGGAAGCTCCGGTACCTCTTCCCAGGGTTCTGGCGGCTCCATAGTCCGCTTTCTGCGCTCATCTCAAACTCCCACTAGGGAGCACAGCGGACCTAAGATGGCGGCGTCCTCTCAACCCCGAGGACAAGGAGCGCGGGAAAGGAGAGAACAGGGCAGCCGCTTTGCTCCACTGCAGCAGGACTCTGAGGAGGAGACTGCGCACATGGAGGACATCGCAAACCTCCCATCTCCTGAGATAAGTAGAATACTCAAACTTCTCCCTACCAAAAAAGACCTAGACAGGCTGGTCAGCAGGATGGAGGGCACCTATAGAAGGGAACTACAGTCCCTGAAAGCAGAATTCACTGCAAGAGTGGAGGATGTTGAGAGTGTGCAGGAATCCATACTGAATGAGCTACAGGCTCACAGAGAAATGCTGCAGCTGCACTCAGACATGATGGAAGATTTCATGTATAGCCAAGAGGACATTGAAAACCGCAATAGGAGAAACAATGTCCGCATAAGGGGCCTCCCTGAGTCAGTGTCCTCTGTGAATTTGAGAAAAGCAGTGCAGGACTTGTTTAATACTATACTGGGCAACCCCCTGGACTCTGAGATAATTATGGACAGGGTCCATAGAGCCCTGGCTCCGAAGCCATCTGGAGACCTTAGACACAGAGATGTGATCTGCCGTGTGCATTACTACACGGTAAAAGAGGCCATCATGATGGAGGCAAGGCAGCGGGGCCTTATTCAGTTTATGGAGACTGAGATCACTCTGTTCTCTGACTTGGCCAGACGCACCCTACAGCAAAGACGAGGTCTAAGACCCCTGTTGTCTCTTCTTAAAGCGAATGATATAAACTATAGATGGGGCTTCCCTTTCCAGCTGGTGGCCCATAAGGATGGCAGGTCTGCGACATTTCGCAGGCTCGGAGATCTGGACGCTCTGCTGAATGCCTTTGATTTACCTCATGTTGATCTACCAGAGTGGCCTGAAATACGCCATTTACCATCACCCCCAGCGAGATGGCAGGAGAGACGCCGTAGCAGAAATTCATCGGGCCTGAACACATGATCACAAGACACGGGGTCTCCTGGTTACCGTCAGACTGGAGGTCTTTGAAGGACTTCAAAAGATTGAAAAAGCTGAGGAAGGCGGCTATGGTTCCTGTTGGGGATTTCTTATTTCCCCCTTTCCCCTCCCTTTTTTCCCCCTCCCCCCCCTACCCAAGCAAATACCCTAACCTCTTTCCTTTAAATACCCTGTGGGATTGATGTTTCTCCCACAAATTTCTATGACCGGCGGTGTAGGTCATTATTCTAGATGCCATGACACTGGGAGTCTTTGGGAGTCGGAGTGGCTACCTCCTGGCTTCCACAGTTCCCCACGAGTGCTGGACGGTATGCTTACTGTCCACGGTTGCACACAAACTGTAATGGTCATAAGTGTATACTGTATGCCATTTTCTCTTCTTTTGTTCTCCCTCTCTCCTATCTACTTCCTCTCCCTTTCCCTCTCTTGTTTTCCCTCTCCCCCTGGTCGAGATGGTTCAAGTTCGCAGTCAAATGTTACATTACTAGTTGAGAATGGCTGACCTCATCTTTGCTCTTTCAATGTACGTGGTTTAAATGTGCCCGCTAAACGTCGTCAGGTCTTATATACGGCCCATAAGAAACGTGCACAGGTCTTAATGCTTCAGGAAACCCACTTCAGGCATGATTCCATCCCTAAATGTGAATCCCCCCTATACCCCCAGTGGTATCACTGCCCTAATCCTGAGTCAAAGTCCAAGGGAGTCTCAATTGGGTTTCATAAATCATTCAGCCCAACGATCCTTAAACAGCATATAGACCCAGAGGGCAGATTTATATTTCTTATGGTGTCTTTTTCCACAAGACAGTATGTTTTTGCTAATGTATATTTTCCCAACAGGGCTATGCGGCAGTTTGGGGTGAAAATAAGAACGCTCCTGCAAGACTTCGCAGGCACAACACAAATTATCCTAGGGGGACCTCAACTATCCGGCTTATTCTGTGATGGATGTCTCACTGGGTAAGTCCAGCCGACCTGTGCCATCCTTGCGCCACCTGAATAGACAGTGGGAGGCAATATCCCTAGTGGATGCCTGGCGTATACTCAATCCAGACGGAAGAGACTATACCTACTTCTCCTCTGTTCACTCTAATTACTCTAGGATAGATAGATTCTATGTGTCTCACTCTCTCTTGAATTCCCGCCTGCGGACAGAGATAGGTAACATCTTGATCTCAGATCACGCCCCAATATATCTGTCTTTGGGGTTGGATCCTGATATTCCCAAAGAATTCTCCTGGCACCTGAATGATAATTTATTGAGGGACCCCATTTGTAAATCAGATGTGGAAAAGGCTATATCTGAATTTGCATCAAATCACGAAGCCGACCCTACACCTGATCCCATCAAATGGGAAGCTCTTAAATGCGTCCTAAGGGGGGTATTTATCTCTCATGGCACTCGTATCAAGAGAGCCCGAGCTCTAGAGGTAGCCTCGCTCCTCCGGCAAATCTCGACTCTGGAATCTAGACATAAGAGGTCCGCATCCCCAGATATTTTCTCCGCGCTCTCCACGGCTAGACATAAACTCCTCTCCATTCTAGACGACAAGGATAGAACCTTCATGAATAAGCTTAACTCAAAATTTTTCTACCTGGGAAACAAAAAGGGCCGACTATTAGCCAGAGCCCTCCATCGTAGAGAGACTAGACCTAACATCATGCACATGAGGGGCTCAGACGGAAAGGTGATGCACAAGACCAAGGATATCTTATCCGGATTCCGACAGTTTTACACTGACTTGTATAACTTGATAGGTCATTACCATGATTTGCCCATACCCCACTTAGAATCTAAAATTAGTACCTACCTGGGGGGGGAGTGGGATTCCTACCCTGTCGCCCTCAGTTACAGACACCCTGAACAGGGAATTCTCTACTATAGAATTGGAAGACTGCATAACATCTTTAACTTCTGGAAAATGCCCGGGTCCAGACGGCTTCTCGGTCAGCTTCTATAAGCTTTTCCAAAGATGTTGTGCCCTAGTTTATTAGGTATGTGTAACACGGTGGCGGGGGGGGGGTTCCTTCCCTCCCCAGGCATTGATGGCCCATATTGTAGTCTTACCCAAACCGGGCAAGGATGCCTCGCTATATGGAAGTTACCGTCCCATCTCTCTTATCAATGTTGACATAAAAATATATTCCAAATTAATAGCCAACAGATTAAAAATCTACCTTCCTGAAGCAGTGCATCCTGATCAAGTTGGTTTCGTCCCGGGGCGAGAGGCTAAAGACAACACCATCCGAACATTAGCCCTTGTAGATGGGGCGAGGAGGCGCGGAACACCCATGTGCATCCTGTCACTTGATGCTGAAAAAGCCTTCGACGGGGTGCACTGGGTGTTTATGCAAGAAACCCTAAAATATCTGGGATTGTCAGCCTCGACAATACATAGCATCTTAGCTCTATATGCGGGCCCAACTGCCCGAATCCGGATCAACGGCTCCCTGTCTGAACCGTTCGCCATTAGCAACGGAACACGCCAGGGATGTCCGTTGTCCCCCTTTCTATATATCTTATGCATGGAACCCCTGGCCTCTTCGCTCCGGGGCAACCCATCTATCCGGGGCATGGGAGGGGGAGTGAAAGAGCATAAATTGGCTCTATTTGCTGATGATCTCCTCCTATATATCACCAATCCATTGATTAGCATCCCAAATATACTCTCTGAATTAAAGAAATATGGAGCCCTTAGTAACTTAAAGATCAATTTATCCAAGTCAGTGCTGCTGGATGTCTCTCTCCCCAGGGTGGTATCCCGATTGCTAAGGGAAAACTACTCCTTTAAATGGTCTGAAGATTCCATATCTTATCGGGGCATCCAACTGCCCCGCAAGACAATAGATCTGTATAAAACTAATTTTCTTCCTTTGTTGAACCGAGTGGAGAGGGATTTGGCCAAATGGGCGAAGCTAAATATCTCTTGGCTGGGCAGAGTGCATGCGGTGGGTATGAACCTCCTCCCAAGAATATTATACTACTTTCAAACAATTCCCATTATGCTCCCAGCCTCATTCTTTTCTAGACTTAAATCTCAATTGCTAAAATTCATCTGGTCCCATAATCACCCTAGAATTTCATACCGCACCTTATGCAATTCTGTAGACAGGGGGGGATTGGGTTTGCCAGACTTCCGAACATATCACTCGGCCAGCCTGGGGAGTTGTATTTTATCCATGTTTAGCTCCAAGAACAGGAAAAGATGGGAGGATGCAGAGTCACTACACACGGTAGACCCACCCGTGACTGCCTTATGGGGAGGTAAAACAGATAGTACCCGGGACGTGCCGTTTATATCTTCCCAACTACAATCCTTTTTACGTCATCGGAATCCCCACCTAAAAATCACCTCAGTTCCGGGCCCCTTGACCCCCATCTACGGGAACCCTCGATTTCCAGTGGAACCGGGCAGAGAATCTTATTTGGGTATCCCGAAGAATTCCCACCCCACCATATCAGACTATACAACCCCTACTGGCATAAAAGCTCTTCCTGACTTGTTTCGGGAGGTAGATATCCCACCTGATTCTTGGCTGCTGCACGCCAGACTAGCAAGCTATGTCAAATCCCTCAATCAGACCCAGGTATCTCGTCCATTAACAGTCTTTGAACAAAGATGCAAGAAAGGTGAACCCCTAGAGCACGCAATCTCTATCTTACATAAATGGTTCTCTGCCCCCCCGGAGACCGCCCCGAGGACCCCCTCTTTTGTTCGCAGGTGGGAACAGGATTTAGATAAGACATTTAGCCTGGAAGAGTGGGAAAAGATATATCTATTCTCCAGTAGGGCATCTCATTCAGCGGATGCGCAAGATCGGAACTATAGGGTGGTGGCAAGGTGGTACAGGTGCCCGGTGGACCTCAGTAGAATTTACCCATCAGCTTCAACCTTATGTTGGAGAGAATGTGGAGCAGAAGGAACCTATTTACATATCTGGTGGAGCTGTCCACTTATAGCGGCCTTTTGGAGGGGGGTAGAGGACTTATATCGGAGAGTAGAGCCGGAGGGGGAGCTGTTCACCCCTGAAGTAGCCTTACTAAACTGCTCGCATATGTCCATGTCTAAATTTAAAAGAAGTATGTTGAGACATTGTCTTACAGCGGCAAGACACTTGATCACGAGACATTGGAAGAGCCCCATCATCCCGACACGTCAAGAATTGGTTGCAGAGTTAAACCGGATCTGCAGATTAGAGGAATTGATGACCTTTTCGGTACTGGATTCAGATTCAATGGAAAGACACTGTAATATTTGGGCCTCATGGATAATGTTTAGGGAAACCGCAGGCTTGCGGTCATGGTTATCTGAAGCCTCCTGAGTTTATGCGAATCTGACCTTTTAGTAATATCCTGACGCGGAACATTATTAGTAATGGTATAAGGGACCTACACGACCATTTCCCCTTCTTTCCTCCCCCTTTTTCCCCTTTTCCACCCCCTCTTTCTCTCTCTTTTCAACTTGTTAAAGCTTATAAACGTAGCCTATATTTTACTTTAATTTTTTACTACTCTGTATGTTATTATTTTTTGATAGCAAACCTAGATACTGGATAGACTCCCATACAAGCTGCAGTTCTTTCATTAAATGGGGAGCCAAGGAACAAAATTGTTTATAAGCTTATACAGAACCGTTATTGTGTATATTGCTTCCTTACCCAGATTTTCTTTAATTTTCATATATTTTTATGTCTTTCTGTAAACGATTCACCAGCTATGCTATGGGATCTACAGGTTTAAATGTCATAAGGTATTTTTTGTATCTAATGTCATATGCCATATCATTGTGCCGAAGTTATATGTTTCTGTTGAAAATAAAAATTCTGATTTACCAAAAAAAAAAGGCGAATAGCAGAACATGTCACCAATATAAAAAATAAAGATGCCGCATATTCAGGTGCTTGTAAACAAACATGATGGGAGCTTAAATAATTTTTCCTTCTATGCTGTAGAAAAAATTGACAGTTCAGTGAGGGGGAAGACTTAAAGAAAAAGCTCCTCCTATGTGAACTGTTCTGGATAATAAAATTAGACACTAAACATCCAAATGATATGAACTATAGGAGTGATACTTTGGATCTATATTGAATTGTATCATTTTAGGTTGTGAAATTCTTGTGATTGCAAAAATAATGTGTCTTCAGATGTAATTGATTAAACACAAGTGTGTTATACGATCAGTGGTTGGTTACTTAATGTTTTTAAACCATCTACAGTACAGACCAAATGTTTAGACACACCTTCTCATTCAAAGAGTTTTCTTTATTTTCATGACTATAAAAATTGTTGATTCACACTGAAGGCATCAAAACTATGAATAAACACATGTGGAATTATAAACTTAACAAAAAAGTGTGAAACAACTGAAAATATGTCTTATATTCTAAAATATATTGCAATCTGAGAGTCCTCAGTGGTTGATACCTTTTAATGGCTAACTGAAAAGTTAACTGAAAAGTTAGTTATATTCTAGGTTCTTCAAAGTAGCCACCTTTTTGCTATGATTACTGCTTTGCAGACTCTTGGCATACTCTTGATGAGCTTCAAGAGGTAGTCACAGGAAATGGTCTTCCAAGATTCTTGAAGGAGTTCCCAGAGATACTTAGCACGTGTTGGCCCTTTTGCCTTCACTCTGCGGTCCAGCTCACCCCAAACCATCTCAATTGGGTTCAGGTCTGGTGACTGTGGAGGCCAGGTCATCTGGCGTAGCACCCCATCACCATCGCACCTCCTCCTCCATGCTTCACGGAGGGAACCAGGCATGTAGAGTCCATCCGTTTACCTTTTCTGTGTCGCACAAAGACATGGTGGTTACAACCAAAGATCTCAAATTTGGACTCATCAGACCAAAGCACAGATTTCCACTGGTCTAATGTCCATTTCTTGTGTTCTTTAGACCAAACAAGTATCTTCTGCTTGTTGCCTGTCCTTAGCAGTGGTTTCCTAGCAGCTATTTTACCATGAAGGCCTGCTGCACAAAGTCTCCTCTTAACAGTTGTTGTAGAGATGTGTCTGCTGCTAGAACTCTGTGTAGCATTGACCTGGTCTCTAATCTGAGCTGCTGTTAACCTGCGATTTCTGACTCGGATGAACTTATCCACCGCAGCAGAGGTGACTCTTGGTCTTCCTTTCCTGGGGCGGTCCTCATGTGAGACAGTTTCTTTGTAGCGCTTGATGGTTTTTGCAACTGCACTTAGGAACACTTTCAAAGTTTTCCCAATTTTTCAGACTGACTGACCTTCATTTCTTAAAGTAATGATGGCCACTCGTTTTTGTTTACTCAGAATATGTATTATGGCAAGACAAAGGAGCTATCAGTCTATTCAGTAGGACTATCAGCTGTGTATCCACCAGACTTCTGCACAACACAACTGATGGTCCCAACCCCATTTATAAGGCAAGAAATCCCACTTATTAAACCTGACAGGGCACACCTGTGAAGTGAAAACCATTTCCAGTGACTACCTCTTGAAGCTCATCAAGATTATGGCAAGAGTGTGCAAAGCAGTAATCATAGCAAAAGGTGGCTACTGTGAAGAACCTAGAATATAAGACATATTTTCAGTTGTTTCACACTTTTTTTGTTAAGTATATAATTCCACATGTGTTAATTCATAGTTTTGATGCCTTCAGTGTGAATCTACAATTTTCATAGTCATGAAAATACAGAAAACTCTTTGAATGAGGTGTGTCCAATCTTTTGGTCTGTACTGTATCAGTAGGGACTTGTATCTCGATGAGTAAGGGCGTGTATGCCAGAAACGAGTATCAGATGTACCCCCGGCCTATCTGATTTTTGGTAAATATGTTTTTATTGAACACAGAAATAAATTAACAAGACAATCAATGAGAAGACTTCACAGCAATTACATTTGTCATTCCCGAGTCCATCACATGTACCATATAAATAAAGCAAATAGATAATCGACGCTGTGTGATTTGTCTTTAAAATTAAACCAGTAGAGATTGAAAAAGTAAGGAAAATAAAAATACAACCTTAAGAAAATATTTACAAGTATCCTCAGCAAGCGAGGATTGGTATATGTGAAATGTTTAATCGCTTTTATCATGATGCACCATCTTTAGGTCTTACCTGACTTTCAGTCAGTCCATTAACCTATAGCCACCCAGGGAAGAAGACAGGGGGGTGTTAGAAAAGGGGAAGAGTAAGAAATAGAAAAGAATGGAAAGTCAGTACACTGTGACATAGCATTGAGGACAAATAAGTGTCGATTGGCAGGATTGGCAGAGATCAGCGAAGAGGACAAACTACTCTCCCTTCATAAGAATAACTCAATGTAGTTAGTAACATCTTTAAATAGGATCCATTCAGACCAAGTCACTAAAGAGGAGGCCAGATTCTGAAGAAAACCAGCCGAAATCTCCTCTAATCTAGATAAGGACTCCATCTCCGAGAACCATTCAAGAATGGTAGGTGGATTCCGGTCCTTCCAATGGCGAAGAATCAGCGTTCTGGCCACAGAAAGGCAGAATCTCTTGTCTCTCTTTTGGGCTCTCACCGAACCAGGCAACAAAGATAGCAATGCCATCTCAGGAGTTCCCACTACTTGTTTACCTGTCACCAGCCTATAATTTCGGAAGACCTTCTCCCAAAACTCTCTGATCAGGAAGCGCCCCACCAAATGTGCAGGATTGTTCCCTCCTCAGACACACACCTCCAGCAAAGCTTGGAAGCCGTTGATGAGAATTTTTGCAACTTGTCTGGAGTGAGATACCATCTGAATTGAAGTTTATAGCACTTCTCCAGTGCTTCGTCTGAGCCGGGTAACCTATGAGCCATAAGAAAGCATCTCTCCCAGTTTGCACTGGATAAGGACCTCTTCAGATCCCTTTCCCAGGCAATCTGGTATTTATGTTTATCGTTGTTGTCTCTCACTGATAAGATTTCATGAATGGCTAAAATTCCCCGGGATGGTGGAGCCCCGCATGAAAAAAGAGTCTCTATGGGTGATGGGTGATAGTCGAAGCTCAGGGCCCCCTAACAGCTTCACAGATTTTAGGAAAGATCGTAACTGTAAATATTCCCACCAGATTAATTTTGTGCCCATGGCATTATTTTGCAATGCATTAAATGAGGGAAGCTCACCCTGTTGTAGAACATGTCTGATGCGGGTATCGTCCCTGCAATTCCATCCCAAAAAGTGTTGCCTTTTCATTCCCGGGGGGAAAGACAGGTTTCAAAATATAGGAGTCAAAGAGCTCACTATCAGAGGATCTGGAATCCTGTCCACCGAGGCTTGCCATGCTTTTAGAGTTTCTAGGGTAAGTAACGTAAGGTTCCTATGGTCTTTGAAAGTGTGTCCGGGGGTCCAATGTAGGTAGCGTAGGGGTATGTCAAGTTCCCCCATTGCTCAATCTGGACCCAGAGGCTTCTTTATACTTCCAGTCCAGGAGTCTAACTAGGATGGCTGCTTGACAATTTTTTTGCAGATTAGGGAGACCCACTCCTCCGCTGTTACAAGGCACAGAAAGGGTCATATATCCCACCTGTGTTTTTTTCCCCTTCCATATGAAACAAGAGAGCAGAGAGCGGACTTTGGAAAAAAAAGGAACTGTGTGGCCAGATGGGAACAGATTGAAATATATACAAGAACCTCGACAGGATGTCTATCTAAATAACGTGAATCCTACCCATCCAAGAGAGTTTTAGAGACCTGTAAGAATCAAGAAGGGTCACTACTTTATCTAGGATGGCTTGATGATTCAGGGGGAAAAGATTATGTAAATCATCGGGAAGGCTCACACCCAAGTAGAAGATCTGGCCCTTCTTCCACTTAAAAGGAAAATCTTCCATTAGGGAGGCTACCAACACTGGGGGCAGATGTAAAATCCTATATATTATGGGTCACATCTGGCTGGAGGGGGTTGTTTTTACAAGCCACATACAATTTGTCCCACGTCATCTTGTTATTGCAGTTTCCATCTCTGTAATGCCACACTTACTTGTGTCTGTTTTTGAGGCTTACATGCCATCATTTCAATGCCTTGATGTGGATGCCACTTTTATTGTAACATTGCTATGCTGTTAATGGACCTGGGGGCGCCCCATGAATTTTAAGTGTTTTTAATTTTTTCCCCGTGTTTGTACACCAATAGAGATTTGTTATTCACTTTATTTGTTTAGTTACATTCTGGGTGTTGCTCCCTACGTTTGCCGTGTCTTCTCTTCCCCTTATTGAACTGTAAATATCTGTAAAACTAATTACTTGGTAAACTAAAATCTGATTGGAATTGGTCAAAGCTCTTAGTATATGTTCAATTGTATCAACACTAGTGATGGACGAACCCGAACTGTAAAGTTCGGGGTTCGTACTGGACACCTAGTGTGTGTGCACAGGCCCTGAACATGGACTTCTAAGGGAAGTTCATGTTACTGTTCAGATTCAGACGCCTGGATAAAGAGAGCAGCAAAAGGAAGCAAAATGGGTATTAAAGCAGGAAAATTATACTTACCAGTTTCTGCGCTGCTTCCGTGTCCACTCATTAAACTTTATGAATAATCCCCTGCTTCTCAGGCCCACCTTGTGACAGAGTTTGTGATTGGCTGCCCTCACATTGCCCCGAAGTGCAGTGTAAAAATAAATAATTTAAAAAATGGCCTAGAGTCACCCATATTTTATACCTAGCGTAAATAAAGAAGACTGCTGAGCTCAGCTTGAGTTTAAACCATGAAACACTAAGCTCATTGATTGTTTGTTGCACTGTCACAATGAAAGTGAAGCCAATAAGACACTGGGAACAGCTGTGGAGACTCAGATCTGGACCTGGGGAAGGTGAGTAAAAGATTTTGTTTTGTTTTTTTAAGTAAAACAAACTGCAGTCAGGGAAAAGGAGTTTTTTGAAACTGGAAAACTCATTTAATTATATTAATACTTGTAAATATGATAATGAAGTGTCTAACAAATCCATGAAAAAGACATCCTGTGCTACACAGCTATGGGCATGAAAACAATGGTAACTTTAAAAAGTCTAAACATAGAAACATTATAATCTGTAAAAGTGAACCTGTCACCCCTTTTGGGCGTTATAACCTGTGCCCAGCATCTTAAACAGAGTGTAATTGGGATTCTGAAAAGCCCTTTATAACCCCAGATTGGCCCCTGATTACCTCAGAAATTAACTTTGAATATGTCCCCCACTGTATGTCAATGCGCTCTTCATGGTCAGGTGGGATGCGGCTTACTTCAGTCCAAGCTGCCCCTGTGCCTGTAAAACCTGCCCTGCTGCCTGTAATATGCTGCCCCTCCTGTGTATGTATGTGACTCAGTGACTGCATTCACGCCTGTGCAGTGGCGCGAGCCAATGTGGTCTATTGAAGCCGCACAAAGTCTTGCTAGACTTCACAAATCTCGCAAGACTTTGGTCACTGCGGCTTCAATAGAGCACAGTGACCTGCGCCCCGGCGCAGGCGTGAATGCAGTTACTGAGACACATACATACACAGGAGGGGCTACATTTTACAGGCAGCGGGGCGGGTTTTACAGGCAGAGGAGCAGCTCGGACTGAAGTGAGCCATATCCCACTCAAACATGAAGAGCGCATTGACATACGGCACGGGATATATTCAAAGTTAATTTCTGAGGTAATCAGGAGCCAGTCTGGGGGTATAAAGGGGTTACTAAAACCCCAATTACACTATGTTTAAGGTCCTGGGCACAGGTTAAAACACCCAAAAGGAGAGACAGGTTCATTTTTGGTATACACATTTGACACTGGATAAAGCTGGAAAGAAAAGGGCACAGATCGGGTCTTACCTGGCAAAGAGATATTTGTGAGTATAGAATATTGGAGAGCTCACCTGAGAGGGTTGTGATAAAGTCACAACGCTCCAAAAAGCTTTGTAATGTCGACTGCTGCAGTCCCATTATATGGATAAAACCAAAGCGAAGGAGATGAAGGGGCTAATTACCATGCTGCCGAAACCAAGGATTCAACAAGAGTAATGGAAATTGTGACTTTTTATTTTTTTTATGCCTTTTGGGGATTCAATCCCCTTCTTCAGGAGATATTAAATACATCAGTGATTTTTTTCCTGAAGAAGAACTGAATCCATGAAACGCGTATAAAAATAAAAATCACAATTTCCATTACTCTGGTTGTATCCTTGGTTACAGCAGTGCGGTTAATAACCCCTTTATTTGCTTCACTTTGCTTTTAAGTATACACATTTGGAATCATACATTAGACAACCTACAACTTGGGTTTACTTTTTGTTTTTTAATGATGGAATATGACCATCTTTATAAGAGTACCAGTCTGATGCTGCCATTTTTATTTAAAAGGTGTCTGTCAACAGGATTTCACCTTCCTCCCACCCTTCAAACTATTTATATCATCCTACTTTTACATGGCCAGTCCATTCCTCCATTACTGAGAGCCCATTAATCAACTATTTGTAGATCTGAAGCCTCTGTCACTTCAGTTCTATTCTCAGTCCAGTGACAGCTCCTCCTACTGGACTGATGGCTCCTTTGCTTGAAGTCAACATAGTATAGAGACGGTCAGTAAAGCAGGAGGAGGCAACACTGGATGGGAAATAGAGCCAGAAATGACAGAAGCTTCAGATCTAACATAGCTATTCAGCCTTATTTACATTTCAATTCAAAATTTGATATCTCAGTAACAGGGGACTTGTACGCATATTAATGCACTTGTCTATGAAAGAGCTACATGCACATAAATAGTTTGAGGGGGTAAAATCCTTCTGACATTCTTTTCAAAGGGAACCGGCCACCTCCAGAATTGGCGTTTACCTGCAGAGACAGGGATGATCTTCACTGGAACAGTGGCTGTAGAGAAAATGGAGTGAAATGTCCCTTGCAGTCACTTGCTTACAGTCAGGAAGCTAATACAGTCACTGCACTTTAATCACTCCCCCGCACATTGACTGATAGCCTGTTTCACATTAATGTGCTACAGAGCAGGCTATCGATCAATGTGCCAGGGAGCCATTAGATTGAACTCACTGCATTTAAGCAGTGACTGTAACCATCTCCTGCACCATCACCAAGACTGAAATTGATGTAACTTCATTTTCCTCCAAGAAGACAGCCAGGAAGGATTTACACGCCATTTACAACCAGATTACGCTACATATATGCAAATAAATAGCATTTTAGGAAGTGTGAGGTTGTCTTTAAGAAAAGAATGGGCAGCCTCAGGTTAGTGATATTTCTACAAAAAGACAATAGCAAAAGTGTATCTAATGCCTTCTTAAAGGACCTGAATTTCTAGCAAAAGCGAGCTTATGGTCTATGGGAACCCAGCATGCAAATCTGATGCACAATTTACTAAGTTGTTGTCAAATGGTAACCGCTCTAGTGTTACTGGTTGTGGTCTGCAGAAACAACAATGGTCATGATGGCCAAAATATTCAATTTTTAAGCATTGAGGAAAAAAATGGGAATGTTTACAAGCGACACCTGAAGTCTGGGAGTGACTTTGCTGAAATAGTGGACTTAACGAAATATTATGGGTAAGAAAAATTTGTGGAGGTATTGAAACAACATCTCAATATGTCAGTCAAGTTAAAGCTTGGAAGAAAATAGGTCTTCTAAATGAAATATAACCCCAGGTATACTTCCAAAGTTTTCACAAAATTCTACCTGTCAGCCGATTCATGCTGCTCAAAATTACAAGCGCCATGAATCAGAATCATTTAAAGCTAGTATATCTTACTCTGAAACGTCACAGCACTTCAGTTAAACAATGTATTTAAAAGCCATCTGGAGGCTATTTCACCCAGGGGCTAGTCCAAGATTCTGATATTTAGAGGCTTTTCCTTGCTCCTCCTCCCTTGTGGGACAGGTCTTCCTGTACTTTATATACAAAAACCTGTCACTCAAGGGGAGCAGGGTGGAGGGAACGTGCTGGCTTTTAAATGCATGTTTACACCATGTATATAGCTCATAAGCAACTGAAATGGCAAAGCATGTACAGTGAAGGAAATAATTATTTGATCTCTTGTTGATTTTGTAAGTTTGCCCACTGACAAAAACATGAACAGTCTATAATTTTAAGGGTAGGTTCATTTTAACAGTGAGAGATAGAATATCAAAAATACAATCCAGAAAATCACATTGTCTAAACTACATGCCATATTTTTTGCTTAATAAAGACGCACCTGATTATAAGATGCACCCCCAAATTTGGTGAAGGAAAAGAGAAAAAAAATAATTTTTTATGTTAAAAGGGGTCTGTTTTATATTGCCAGTGTTGATCTTACAAATATATATGCCCGTCATCCTGGTACATTTACAGGGTGGGCCATTTATATGGATACAGCAAAATAAAATGGGAATGGTTGGTGATATCAGCTTCCTGTTTGTGGAATATTAGTATATGGGGGGGGGGGGGGGGGAACTTTTCCAGATGGGTGGTGACCATAGCGGCCATTTTGAAGTCGGTCAGATGAGTGATGTGGCAAACATTTTTGTAAATGGTGAAGTTAACAAATAAACCACAACTATTGGTCTGACACTAACCTACAGTGGATAGATCCCTCCAAGACTGTTGGAACTGAAAAATTGATGGTATGGTGTGGTATATGGTGTACAAAGATAGTGGGGTCATTCTTCATCAATGGAAGCCTCAATGCCACTGGATATGTGAAATTGCTACATGATTCAGATATTCAGTGGCATTGAGGTTTCCATTGATGAAGAATGGCCCCACTATCTTTGTACCCCATATACCACACCATACCTTTAATTTTTGTGTTCCAACAGTCTTGGAGGGATCTATCCACTGTGGGTTAGTGTCAGACCAATAGTGGTGATTTTGTTTGTTACCTTTACCATTTACAAAAAAAGTTTGCCTCATCACTCTTCTGAAGGCAATTGTCTATGCTGCGAAGATATGAGATGTGCAGCATCTGAAACAACGGATACTGAAAGCCTATGGTAGCATTTCTTCTGCGGTGTTGCTATCAGTGTGTTAAGAGTGGAGAAGAGGGTTGCATTGACAATCCAACACAATAGGCAGCACGTTGAACACATTTTATAAGTGGTCATAAACCTGTAAATAACTCATGAAAGAATTAAAAGTTATGTTAAAACCAAGCACAGCATTGTTTTTGTTATGAAATTCTCAATAGGTTTGATGTGTCACATGACCCTATTCCGATTGAAAAAATAAAGTGGGATCCAAAATGTCCGACTTCAAAATTGCTACCATGGTCACCACCCATCTGGAAAAGTTTTCCCCATCCCATATACCAGGGGTGGGGAACTCCAGTCCTCGAGGGCCGCAATCAGTGCAGATTTTCACGATTTCCTTAGTATTGCACAGGGATTGGAATCATCACCAGTGCAAGTGATTATGTTATCACCTGTGCAAAACTAAGGAAATCCTGAAAACCTGCACTGATTGCGGCCCTCGAGGACTGGAGTTCCCCACCCCTGCCATATACTAATATGCCACAAACAGGAAGTTGATATTACCAACCAATCCCATTTTATTTAGGTGCATCCATATAAATGGCCCACCCTGTATATATAACCCCCATCCTGGTACATAGTCCCCCATCCTTGATATGGCCCCCTTGTGCTGGCACATATAGCTCCCCTGTGCTAGCCCATATGCCACCATTCCCTGTGCTGGCACATATAGCTCCCCTGTGCTTGCACACATATGCTCCCATGTGCTGGCACACATATGCCCCAGTGTTGGCACATATAGCTCCCCTGTGCTGGCAAACATATGCTGCCATGTGCTGGCAAACATATGCTGCCATGTGCTGGAAAACATATGCTGCCATGTGCTGGCACACACATGTCCCCTATGTGCTGTCACACACATGCCCCCCTGTGCTGTCACAGACATGCTCCCATGTTCTGGCACACACACGCCCCCTTATGCTGGCACTCATATGCCCCCTTGTGCTGGCACTCATATGCCCCTTGTGCTGGCACTCATATGCTCCCTTGTGCTGGCACACACATGCCCCCTTGTGCTGGCACCACATGCCCCCTTGTGCTGGCACACACATGCCCCCATGTGCTGGCACCCATATGCCCCCATGTGCTGGCACCCATATGCCCCCCTCGGTCACTCTTTATGCCCCCCTGCTGCGCACACATAATAAAATAAAAAAATCTCTTAACTCACCTTCCATCACTGGCTCCATGCTCCCAGCTCCTCGATGTCTCTTCCTGTGTGCTGACATGCGATCACGTGATTGGCCACATAGTGATGACATCACTGTGTGCCCAGTCACATGATCGGATTTGGCACACAAAGGAAGAGACCGAGGAGCAGGGAGCACTGAGCCAGCGACAGAAGGTGAGTTATAAGAAATTTATTTTTATTTTGGGGGGTATACAGAGTGACTGGGAGGGGGGGATGGAGCCATATCAAGGATGCGGGGGTAACTGCAGGTAATATGCCACTCCCCCTGTCCATACCTCGGCACAATTTGAGCACCGAGGTGACGGACAGCGGGATGCAGTAAATATTACATGAGGCCAACAAGTGGGAGCACGTGACCTCCCGCTGCCTCTGCAGCCCGCAGCCAGCCTCCTCTGGCAAACAAGACTTAATAGTTGGTGGCAAAATACTCGTCAGCAAGCACAGCAGTCAGACATTTTTTGTATTTGATGATGAGGTTTGCGCATATGTCAGGAGGAATTTTGGTCTACTCCTCTTTGCAGATCATCTCTAAATCATTAAGATTTTGAGGCTGTGGCTTGGCAACTTGGAGTTTCAGCTCTCTCCATAAATTTTCTATAGGATTAAGGTCTGGAGACTGGCTAGGCCACTCCATGTCCTGCTTCTTTTTGAGCCACTTCTTTGCTGCCTTGTATGTGTTGGGTCATTGTCGTGCTGGAAGACCCAGCCACAATTCATTTCCAATGTCCTGGCGGAGGGAAGGAGGTTGTCACTCAGGATTATACAGTACATGTCTCCATCTATTGCCCCAGTGATGCGGTGAAGTAGTCCTGTGCCCTTAGCAGAGAAACACCCTAAAACATGATGTTTCCATCGCCATGCTTGACAGTGGGGACAGTGTTTTTCAGGTTATAGGCAGCAGTTCTCTTCCTCCAAACATGGCGAGTTGAGTTAATGTCAATTTTTGTCTCGTCTCATCTGACCACAGCACCTTCTCCCAATCACTTTCAGAATCACCAAGTTATTGATTGGCAAGATTCAGATGGGCCTGCACATGTGTCTTCTTGAGCAGTGGGACTTTGCGGGCAGTGCAGGATTTTAATCCATTACGGCTTAATGTGTTAACAATTGTTTTCTTGGCGACAGTGGTCGCAGCTGCCTTCAGATCATTAACAAGTTCCCCTGTGCAATTTTAGGCTGATCTATCACCTTCCTCATGATCCTGGATACCCCAACAAGGTGAGATTTTGTATGGAGCCCCAGATCTATGTTGATTAACACTCATTTTGTATTTCTTCCATTTTCTTACTACTGTACCAACAGTTGTCTCTTTCTCCCCCAGTGTTTTACTTATGGTTTTGTAGCCCATTCCAGCCTTGTGTAGGTCTAGGATATTTTCCCTCACATCTTGGTCTTGCCCATGTTGTAGAGGTTAGAATCTGACTTGAGTGTGTGGACAGCTGTCTTTAATGCAGGTAACTAGTTGATTAGGAGCATCTAACTGGTCTGTAGGAGCTAGAGCTCTTAATAGTTGGTAGGGTATAAAATACCTATTTATCTCTTCAAAATGCAAACACATTTTTATAATTTAGACAATGGGATTTTCTGGATCTTGTTTTTTTCTATATTCTATATCTCACTATTAAAATAAACTTACCCTTAAAAAAAACCTTAGAAAATCAGCAAGGGATCAAATAATAATTTCCTTCACCGTATCTGATTCATGTATCCCATGGGTCGGACAGCTTGAAGCTGTATAAAAAAAATAAAAAAAGGATGGGCAAGCAAAGAAGCATACAGTTGTGGCCAAAAGTATTGACACCCCTGCAATTCTGTCAGATAATACTCAGTTTCTCCTGAAAATGATTGCAATCACAAATTCTTTGGTATTATCATCTTCATTTAATTTGTCTTCAATGAAAAAACACAAAAAGAATTGTCCTAAAGCCAAATTGGATATAATTCCACACCAAACATAAAAAAGAGGGTGGACAAAAGTATTGGCACTATTAGAAAAATCATGTGATGTTTCTCTAATTTGTGTAATTAACAGCACATGTAACTTACCTGTGGCACCTAACAGGTGTTGGCAATAACTAATTCACACTTGCAGCCAGTTGACATGGATTAAAGTTGACTCAACCTCTGTCCTGTGTCCTTGTGTGTACATTGAGCATGGAGAAAAGAAAGAAGACCAAAGAACTGTCTGAGGACTTGAGAAACCAAATTGTGAGGAAGCATGAGCAATCTCAATGCTACAAGTCCATCTCAAAAGACCTGAATGTTCCTGTGTCTACCGTGCGCAGTGTCATCAAGAAGTTTAAAGCCCATGGCACTGTGGCTAACGTCCCTAGATGTGGACGGAAAAGAAAAATTGACGAGAGATTTCAACGCAAGATTGTGCGGATGGTGGATAAAGAACCTCGACTAACATCCAAACAAGTTCAAGCTGCCCTGCAGTCCGAGGGTACAACAGTGTCAACCCGTACTATCCATTGGCGTCTGAATGAAAAGGGGCCGTATGGTAGGATACCCAGGAAGACCCCACTTCTTACCCCGAGACATAAAAAAGCTAGGCTGGAGTTTGCCAAAACTTACCTGAGAAAGCCTAAAACGTTTTGGAAGAATGTTCTCTGGTCAGATGAGTCAAAAGTAGAGCTTTTTGGGTCTTCCAGCAGGACAATGACCCAAAACACACTTCAAAAAGCACTAGAAAATGGTTTGAGAGAAAGCACCGGAGACTTCAAAGGTGGCCAGCAAAGAGTCCAGACCTGAATCCCATAGAACACCTGTGGAGAGATCTAAAAATGGCAGTTTGGAGAAGGCACCCTTCAAATATCAGGGACCTGGAGCAGTTTGCCAAAGAAGAATGGTCTAAAATTCCAGCAGAGCATTGTAAGAAACTCATTGATGGTTACCGGAAGCGGTTGATCACAGTTATTTTGGCTAAAGGTTGTGCAACCAAGTATTAGGCTGAGGGTGCCAATACTTTTGTCTGGCCCATTTTTGGAGTTTTGTGTGAAATTATCAATGTTTTACTTTTTGCTTCATTCTCTTTTGTGTTCTGACAGAATTGCAGGGGTGTCAATACTTTTGGCCACAACTGTACAATCTGGATGCTGTTACAACAGTTCTCTCAGGACTGGACCAAAATTCCATCTTGTGTAAAAGTACCTGAAACATTTGGGCCAAGTTGAACAAATTACAGGCTATGCTATCAAACAAAAACTGCACAGATGCAAGCCACTGGGAATGTGATGAAAAGCACACAGGCTAAAATAACTCATTGTCACTGGACTATAGTAGTGTTCGGAACAGTCATGGACTGTATAAATAAATATATATATATATATATATATATATATATATATATTATATAATGTGTGTGTGTATAAATTGTGTGTGTATATATATATATATACATATATACTTATGCAGTTGACTATATACAATTATACCCACAGAGCAGCTTACAGAGTGTGGATTTCTCATATCCATAAGTTTTTAACAATTCAGCTAGAAAACGGCTTTTCAGCACTATGAACCTTTTGATGAATGACTAGACTGGACCGCAACATGAAGAAGTCTCCGCAGTCAGGGCATGAGTAGCGTTTTAACCCCTTGTGTGTTTTCCTATGATTGACCAGATGTGACTGACGGATGAAGTTTTCCCCACACTCTGGGCACGAGAAAGGTTCATTTTCAGCATGAAACTTTTGATGCATGATCAGACTTTGCTTCTGTGCGTAAAGTTTCCCGCACTCAGTACATTTATACGGCTTCTCGCCTGTGTGAAGTCTCTGGTGTCGGATATAATTTGCCTTCTGTATAAACTCTTTTCCACATTGTGAACAGGAAAACGGTTTTTCTCCGGAGTGAATTCTACGGTGCAGGACCAAACTGGACTTGTGCTTAAAGAAGCCTCCACAGTCGGCACAATAAAATGGTTTTTCTGCAGTCACCATTTTTCGGTTGAAGGGAAGGATTTTCTGGTCGGCTGTGGATATAGCGGTGCTTTTACCAACTGTAAAATAAAAAGGCTTTTACTATGAAGAATATAAAATAACACATTCCCTTTAAGAACATTTAGAAATTATTCATGAGAACAATTAAAAGGTGAATAAAACGTGATCTCTACAGAACAAGAAGTGAAATTTGCAAGATTCACGATTTTCTTTTTGTCTCTGTCCATATAGCCTTTTTAGGGTTTGTTTTTCTGGAAGAAGACTTACAGTTTTGATTTACACCTTCCATTTTACTATGTAAAGTGCTAAAAACCAGAAGAAAAATTCCAAGTGGAGTGAAATTATGCAATTTCAACATTGATTCTTGCCCTTTTTTTTTTTTTACAGCGTTCAGTGCGAAGTAAAATGACCGGTCAATATGATGAATCTCTAGGTCAACACAATTACAGTGATGACAAACATTTTTGGTTGTGATATTTTGATGGTTAAAAAAAAGTATGATCTGTGTTGCTATATTTTAAGACACGCAACTTCTAAGTATTTACATCAATTTAGCTTCAAGACGGCTTGTTTTGTTGTGTGCTGACCTGTAATATTTATTGATACCATTGTTGGGTACATACATTTCTAATTGCATTTTTGGAAAAAGTACAGAGCTCCATAAATAGCAATTCTGGCAGCAATATCACGTTTCATTTTTTTTTGCTTGATCGCTTTTTATATATGTTGCCCAACTACAGTATTGCAGGAAGTAGTGAAATTGATGTTCTCCTATAAATCCTTCAGTAGGCTGCAAAGGCAACCTTAGCACTCACCAATCATGTGATGGGGATTTGCAACGGTAGTGGGACCATGTAGGTCGGGTCTTGTGTTAATATTCCTCCCCTGTTTGCTTGTCTGTCCTCTATGTAAATTTTCTCCTCATTGATGCCATTATACTTTTGGCCAATGTGTCCGCAGTAGAATTTTGATGTATTGCAGGAACTCTTCAATAAAATATCATCAGAATCAGCACCTGTGCATACCGCCGTTTCTGGCGCCATTTTATTGAAGACGTGCCATATGGCCACACACTGCATCCAAAAGCTGTTGTGGGCAGTCTTCTATTCTATTGTGACCGTGCAAGCTCCCGCGGTGTTCACGAGAACAAAGGATGGGAGGGCTCGTGCGCCACCCACTGCACAGGCATCCGACAAGTCAAAAGCAGGACGACAGAATTTTCAATAAAATGGCGTATGAGATAGCAGTATGCGCAGGTACTGACTGCGATACCATTTTATTGAGTAGTTCCTGCAATAGTTCATAATTCTACTACGCACGTGCCAACAATAAGTATATAGGTGACGACAGAGGGGGTAGGGGGTATGGTAATTTACATAGAGGGAAGAAAAGCATACAGTGGAAGAATGTTAACCTGAACCATTGCACTAGCCACTTCACCAATGATATCATTTCTGGACCCTTGATAATGGATTTTTGGCACTGACTTGACTTTATATGTGAAAATCCTGCTGGTTGGTTCTCTTTAAATGCTTCTGTAAGTGATTGACAACGGCATCTAATTGCTCATCAGTGACCGGAGCAAACTCCTGGAGCAGATGTTACAGGCAGGTGTTGGTTGTGTAACACAGATGCAAGGGTACAGGTCCAAACAGGTCCACTTCTGACATAGGACATATCCTACTTAAAAAAGGGTAGGGGTCAAAAAATATGTTTAACACAAATGATGTAAATAACAGGTCAATTTCTGATGGCAAGTTCCTTTTAACCCCTTTACTTTACATACTGGTTCGCTAAAGTCCGTGGTAATTACAGACCTATGATTTATTGGTTTGTCATGGCGGAATTGAGCACATTGGCCGCAGTCACGGCAATCATGCTCCGGTACCCTGTGTTTCTATACACAGGGGACCGGAGCGCAACCTCCCAGAGTGTGGCTTTCCCAGCCTGCAACTGTAATCACAGCGACTGTAATGATCAGACAATGAGACTGCCTTAATAATTACAATCCAGCTATGCGTGGGACTGCAAAAGCCCCTATCATAGGCTGGAGTTCTGGAAGGGGTGGTGTCACTCCCTGCAGCCCTGATGGAATGATCGTGCTGTCAGGATGGAGGACAGCGGCTGTGTAATCCACCTGCGATCACTCCTCCTTAGTTTCATGCCTGAATGGAGGTATTGTAGACTGAGTAGGGAGTGATATGACACAGCCAGGGACATGATCACCATACTTCCCTGGCTGTATCAACCCCCACAACTGCTGTAATTCATACTGATCGCAGCAGTTAGGGAACTGGAAGAGGGATTCAGCACCATCTATCCTGAGTCTCTGCAGGAATGCTCCCCATAGCAGTGAACTCAGGTGGCCCCGCTGCCGGCGGGGTCTACCCTGTATATCTGATTGCCAGCCAAGGTAAAGCCAGGCAGCTTGGGGTAGCAGCCTGCAGCTGTCCATTTTATCTTCGCTGAGAATCAAAAACACAGTGAAGCCCTATGTCATTTTTTTTCATTATTTATTTTTACACTACATGATGGCAGGATCGTTTATCCTTTATTCTGTAAAACACCTTTTTGGCGCAATAGTAGCCAAATCTAAAAAAAAAAAAACTAAATCTGGAATTGCTGTAATCATACTAACCTGATGAATAAAGTCACCAAATCACTGATAACACAAGGTGAACGGTATAAACAGGGATTTGTGTGTACTCACCGTAAAATCTTTTTCTCCGAGTCCATCATTGGGGGACACAGGACCATGGGTGTATGCTTTCTTGCCACTAGGAGGCGAAACGAAGTAAAGATAAAACTTAAGTCCTCCTCCCTGCAGTATACACCCACCGGTAGGAGCAGGACACTAGTTTAGTACTAAAGCAGTAGGAGAATGTGCTATTGTAATAAAGTACAAAAGGCATAAACCAAGGCTATTTGTAGGCAATCGTAGGCCACTAGGGCGGGTGCTGTGTCCTCCAATGATGAACTCGGAGAAAAGGATTTTACGGTGAGTACACAAAAATCCGTTTCTCCTTCGCATCATTGGGGGACACAGGACCAAGGGACGTCCAAAAGCAGTCCCTAGGTGGGAATTAGTTGAGAAGCGGTCGTGCATCATGTGCCAGCTGCTTACAGATGTGCGACTGCCACTTACAATATTTTCCTCCCTAGGCTTGCAAATGCAGTGGCCTGTGTGTGGATGTTGTAGTGTTTAGTGAAGGTGTGCAGGCTGGACCAAGTTGCAGCTTTGCAAACTTGAGCTGCCGAGGCCTGATGTCAAATGGCCCATGAGGCAGCTACTGATTGAGTTGAGGGAGCCTTTATTCCTGCTGGGATTGCCTAGTTTTTGAAAGAGGCAAGACTCTTGGATTGCCGAGCGGATCTACCTTGCTAATGTGAATTTGGAAGCTGCCATTCTTTTTCTAGATCCTTCCGGGATGACAAACAGCGTTTCAGTTTTATGGAAGGGGGCTGTTCGAGAGATGTACCTTCTGAGAGCCCTTACTAGGTCTAGGGTGTTGGGTGCTTCCTCAAAGCGGTGTACTGGTGCCGGGCAAAATGAGGATAGAAATGTCCTCATTGAGGTGGAAGCGGGAAACCACCTTCGGCAAGAATGACTGTGATGGTCGGAGAACTACCTTATACTGGTGAGGGGGGCGACAGGATAGGGCGGCTAGCTCCGATACACGCCTGATTGATGTGATGGCGACTAGAAAGGTGACTTTCCAAGAAAAGTGGGTTAGAGAGACGTCTTATAGTGGTTCGAACGGGGGACCCTGTAAGGCCTCCAGAACCAAGTTTAGGTACCAGACGGCCACAGGTGTCTTGTAGGGAAGGGGGAGGGTGCGTGTGGAAGATAAATGTTTTACCCTGTGGTTTAGTTGCGATCCTGCATTGGGATAACACTGTTAGGGCGGAGATTTGGCCCCTGACGGTGCTGAGTGCCAGGCCTTAGTTAAGGCCGGTTTGTAGAGATGGAGAAAAAGAGTGGGTCACGGTTGTGATCATTGCACCACTGGAAGACGGCCTTCCAGGTACGGTGATAGATGCGCGAGGAAGTTGGTTTTCGTGCATTAACCGTGGTGGCTATGACCTCTGGTGAAAAGCCTGCCAGGACCCCGGATTCAACAGCCACGCCGTTAAAGACAGGGCCCCGATTTCTGGTGGCAAATGGGGCCCTGAGAAGAGTTCTGGTCGGTTTGGGAGTTGCCAGGGTACGTCTGCGAGGAGCTGCATGAGCTCCGCGTACCACGCTTGTCGTGGCCAGTCTGGGGCAATGAGTATTACTGGGACTCCTTTTGCTTTGATCTTTCTGATTACTCGCGGAATCAACGGTAGTGGGAGGGAAGATGTATGGGAGTTGAAATTGACGCAATGGGAGGATCAACGAGTCCACTCCTAGCGCTAGAGGGTCCAGGGATCTGGCTACGAAGGCAGGGACTTTTGTGTTTAGCCTTGATGGCATTAGATCCATGTCGGGGGTTCCCCAGCACTGACAAATTTGTTGAAAGACCTCTGGATGGAGGGTCCCATTCTCCTGAGGCCAGTCCTTGGCGGCTTAGGAAGTCTGCTGCCCAGTTGTCCACTCCCGGGATGTGGACTGCTGATATAACTGAGTGAATTGTTTTGGCCCAGCGGATGATATGTTCCACTTCGCACATTGCAGCTTTGCTGCGTGTGCCACACTGGTGATTGTATGCCACTGCAGTGACGTTGTTTGATTGTATGCGGATGGGGCAACCGGCTAGAAGGTGATGGAAGTGTTGGAGGGCTAGGCGAAAGGAGAATTTTGTGTACTCACCGTAAATTCCTTTTCTCTTAGCCTCTAATTGAGGGACACAGGACGATGGGATGATGGGTTATAGCATTCTGCCACTAGGAGGCGGCACTAAGCAATCAAAAAGAAGAAGCACAGTGGCTCCTCCCAGCAGTATATAACCCCTGACTGGCACAGTCCAGCCAGTTTTGTGCTAAAGCAGTAGGAGGAAAACTACCTAAGCCGATAAGGCAACCAGGAACTCAAATAAGAAAAAAAAACACCAACTAAATAAAGCCAACGGGCCCAGGGAGGGTGCTGTGTCCCCTAATTAGAGGCTAAGAGAAAAGGAATTTACGGTGAGTACACAAAATTCTCCTTTTCTCCTTCGCCTTGGGGGACACAGGACGATAGGATCTCCTAAAGCAGTCCCTGGGTGGGAAAAAAACATCCCAAACTGAAAAACACAGTCTACAGGCTATCAGCCGCTGCCTGCAGGATGCATCTATCCAGACTCGCATCTGCCGAAGCCTGACTATGCACAAGATAATGTTTTGCAAAGGTGTGTAAGCTGGACCAAGTGGCACCCTTGCACACCTGCTCAGCCGTAGCCTGGTACCGAATAGCCCAGGAGGCACCCACTGCACGAGTGGAGTGAGCACACAACCCCGACGGAATGGGCAAGTTGCATAAAGAGTATGCTTCCTGAGTGGTAAGCTTAATCCACCTGGCAAGAGTGGCTTTTGACGCGGCCATCCCTTTTCGGTGACCCTCAGGAAGAACGAAAAGAGAATCCGACTTCCTGAAAGGCGCTGTCCTAGACATGTAAAGCCGGAGAGCACGGACCAGATCCAAAGTGTGCAAGGCCTTTTCAAAGCAATGCACCTGGGCCGGACAAAAGGATGCAAGGACAATATCCTCGTTCAAATGAAAAGTGGAAATCACCTTAGGGATAAAGGACGGTATCGGCCGCAGTACCACCTTGTCCTGATGAAATGAGAGAAAAGGCGCTCTACAGGAAAGTGCCGCCAGCTCAGATACCCTCCGGATGGAAGTTATCGCCACAAGGAAAACCACCTTCTGAGAGAGAAGGTGCAACGAAACCTCCCTGAGAGGTTCGAAAGGCGGTTTCTGAAGCACTTCCAGGACCAGATTTAAATCCCAGGCCTCCAAAGGCCTCCTATACGGTGGAATGATATGAGAAACACCCTGCAAAAAGGTACGGACCTGAGATTTCAAAGCCAATCGGCTCTGAAAAAGCACTGATAGCGCTGATACTTGTCCCTTAAGAGAAACTCCCTTCTCCAGTCCAGATTGGAGGAACCCCAGAACCGCTGGAAGCAAGAAACGCAAGGGTGGGACATTTCTTGACTCCCACCAGGTGAAAAAAATCTTTCAAGTCCTGTGATATATACGGGCGGAAACAGGCTTTCTCGCACACGCCATAGTGCGTGCCAAAGCTTTCTGAAAAACCCACCTGAGTCAGAATTCTGGTCTCAAGGGCCACGCCATCAAACGAAGGGCCGCCGAGTTCTGATGCTAAATTGGACCCTGGGAAAGAAGATCCGGACGGACCGGCAGCCGCCATGGAGCGTCTGCGGCGAGTTGCACGAGATCGGCGTACCACGATCTCCTGGGCCAATCTGGGGCAACTAGTATCACCGTTACTCGCTCCGTCCTGATTTTCTGAACCACTCTGGGGATGAGAGCCAGAGGTGGAAAGACGTATGGAAGACTAAACTGCGTTCAGTCCTGAACCAGGGCATCTGCTCCCAGAGCCCTGGGATCGCGGGAACGAGCAAAGAAGTTGGGAACCTGGGTGTTCATTCACGTCGCCATGAGGTCTACATCGGGAGTCCCGAAGCGAATGCATATTTGAGAGAAAACATCTGGATGAAGAGCCCATTCCCCTGGTGCAAGCCCCTGACGGCTGAGATAATCCGCCAGTTCTCGACCCCCGGGATGTGGACTGCCGACAGCACAGCTCCCGAAAATTCAGCCCAATGGAGAATCGGTTCCACTTCCTGCATCGTTGCCCTGCTGCGCGTCCCGCCCTGATGGTTGACATATGCCATTGCTGTGGCATTGTCCGACTGGATGCGAATGTGACAGCCCATCAGGAGATGATGGAAACTCCTCAATGCTAAGTAAATGGCCTGAATCTCCAAGAGATTTTTGGGCAGAGAGGACTCCGCTGGAGTCCACCGACCCTGAGCCATGTGATGCTGGAACACCGCCCCCCAGCCGAGGAGACTGGCATCGGTGGTCAGTACATCCCACCGGACCAGCAGGAAGGATCTCCCCCGAGAAGGACCAATGAAGGGTAAACGGGCTGCGATTCCAGACCGATACTAGATCCAGCTGCAAAGGGCGGAGATGCAACTGTGCAAACGGCACTGCTTCCATCGCCGCCACCATCTTCCCCAAGACGCGCATTGCAAATCGAAGGGAGTGCAGGAGAGGACCCAGAAGTGTCCGGACCGCACAACGCAGAGAACGAGCCTTGTCCTAGGGAAGAAGCACAAGTCCCTGGGACGAGTCCAGGACCATCCCCAGAAAAGTGAGCTTGCAACTCGGAACTGGGTAGGATTTCGGCAGATTGAGAATCCAACCCAGCCGCGAAAGCGTGTCCATCGTGACACAAACACTGTCCTCCCAATCATTGAAGGACCGGCCCATTATCAAAAGGTCGTCCAGGTAAGGGAGAATCGACAACCCCCGACTGTGAAGAATGGTCATGACCGCAGCCATGACCTTGGTAAACATGTGCAGAGCAGTTGCCAACTCGAAAGGAAGAGCTACGAATTGATAATGATCCTCGCGCACCGCGAAACGCAGGAACCTCTGATGGGGACTGGATATCGGGATGTGCAAATAAGCGTCCCTGATATCTATGGAGGCGAGGAACTCTCCCTGTTGCATGGACGCGATGACGAAACGAAGGGATTTCATCCGAAATCGTTGGATTCACATAAACCTGTTGAGCCGGTTCAAATCCAGAATGGGACGGAAGGACCTGTCCTTCTTGGGCACGATAAACAGATTTGAATAGAATCCCTGGAACTGCTCGGTCTGAGGCACTGGAACAATGACTTCCGCCTGCTTCAGAGATTTGATGGCTTGAAATAAGGCGTGTGCCTTCTCCGGCGATCTCGAGGGATTGGAAAGAACGAATCTTCTGGGAGGACAAGTATGAAACTCGATGCTGTATCCGAAAGACCAATTCACGAACCCACTCATCGTCTGTAGCAGCGAGCCAGGCATGCCGAAAGCAGAAAAGTCGTCCGCCCACCTGGGAGGTGTCTTCCGGAGGTACTGAGTCATGAAAAGGGAAACCTCTGAGACCCAGACTCCTTTGATTTGGACTGTTTACTTCGGGGCTGCCACCTGGAGCCCAATTTATTGAGGGTCTCAAAAAAACTCCTATCAGTGTGCGGTGTCCGGGTCTGGTGTGACGGATGGGAAACAGACCACCAAGACGAGTTCCGAATGGACCTGAATCACGTCTGTTGACCCTTGATGAATCTACGTTTTGGTTTGTGTTGGGGAAGAGAGGTACTTTTACCTCCCGTGGCATCTGAGATCATCTTATAAAGCCTTTCCCCAATAAACGTTCACCCACATAGGGCATGCCAGGAAGCGACTTTTTAGACGCCGAATCCGCTTTCCACTCCCGAAGCCAGGGGGCCCGGCGGATTGCAATGGAATTAGATGATGCCACCGCAGCACAGTTAGCCGCATCAATAGAAGAATGAACCAGAAACTTCCCAGCTACAGAAATCTGAGCTGCCAAATCTAACAAGTCCGGGTCTGCATCTTGATGACGTAAGGCAGAGTACAAATCACCAGCCCAGGTCATAATAGCCTTAGTCACCCACATAGATGCAAAGGAGGGAGACAAGGACGAGCCTGAAGCTTCGAACACTGACTTAGACAGGTGTTCCAGCTGACGATCAGTAGTATCTTTTATGGATGCGCCATCAGGGAGAGAAAGGAGAGTCTTAGAAGCCAACCGGGATACCGGAGGGTCCACGGTCGGAGATTGCGACCAGGCTTTTGACACTGCTGGCAAAAAAGGATAAGGGATGCAATCGCCTTAAGGTTACTGAACTTCTTATCCGGATGGGCCCAACGCTTCTGCAAGACTTCCTGGATCTCCGAGTGATGAGAAAAAACCTTCTGAGGTCTCTTTGGTCTTTTGAAGGAGACCACATGATCTGAGGTGGTGACCGGAGCGGGGTCAGCCACCGACAGGGCCTGATTAACGGCCGACACCAGGTCGTCCACCATGGCAAGGGTATCAGAGGAGGTGGATTCAAAGCATTCACCCTGATCCAGATCCGCATCGGAATCACGGAGCTCACCCAACTAGTGTGATTCATAGGACCTACTCCGCACAGGAGAGGTCAGGGAGCCCTGAGATGGGGCTGATGAAGAGCCCGTAGGGGGTCTCTTCCTACCAGGACGACCAAGGAGGGGAGGAGTACGGGAATGAGACTCCTCATGGTCGGAACCATCCTCCAAGTGATCAAGCTGGTCCGAGGTGTCAGGTGATGGATGTGATTGCACAACCCGGAGCAATGTCTCGGAGAGCTGCTGTATGGCCTGACTCATGGATTGTGACAGTGTAACTGTCCATTCCGGGGTAGCAGGTCTGCTAACAGACACCTCTTCCCCAGTGGGTGCCTATCCAGAGGCAGAGGCACCGGGCTGAGGGGAGTCAGAGGCACAGGCCTGGCAGAGCGGGGTCGAGCATCCACAAGGCAGCGCAGTCTTACAGGCCGTGCAAAAAGCGTAATAAACATTAAAGACCTTAGGTGCTTTCTTGCCCTTATTGCCAGGTATCATGGCAATTTTTCTCCCCTGCTGTACACAGAAGTATATACTGCAGAGCGCAAGAGGCACAAACAGGCAACTAATGCTGCAGCAGGGAGATGTATGCACTGCTGAGCACACTGCAGCCTAGGGCTATAGCAGGGACAAAACCACCGCTGAGCCCTGTCACCTGAGAGAAGGCTAGAAGCAAAGCGCCCAGAGTCCTGTGTAACCCCTAGTGTCCCGCGCGGCTGAAGATGGCGGCCGGAGTAAAGGAAAGCGCCAAAAGTGGCACGAGAGCGGGAAAAGTTAGGCCACGCCTCCTATGATGCCTGTCGAAGGCAAATGTAATTGGCCGAAAAGAGTGGCCGGGGGCGGTCCTGATAGATCGCGTCATCACTGGGGGCGGGACCCTGATTCCCAGTGCAGGCCGAAGTCGGGGACTAAATTAATACCGCCGGCTGCCTGTCATGAGGGGGCCGGCGCGGAACGCACCGGAAACCGCTGGGACAGACACAAGACACCTTAGGGGACACCGGACCGAGGCGCAGCCTCATACCGTAATGGCTCTTATGCCTGAACCCTACAAGGCGCGGGAGAACAGACCAGTCATCCCAATGCAGCTGGATCTCCGTCTTCATAGCTGCTGTGGCCAAAAGAGCCCAGAGGATACCTCCTGCAACCCAGATTCCCAACTGTGGGGTCTGGGGAGGGATGCTGCAGAAGCGTGCGCTCACTTTCACAGAGCCCCAACTGTGGGGTCCATGAAGGGAGAGTGCAGCGGTCCGGAATATTATCAGCTACAACCCAGAGTCCCACCTGAGGGGTCTGGGGAGCGGTGGAAAACATCGGAAGAAAATAAACAGTGTCTTGCCTCCTAAGACACAAAGCAAAAAACTGGCTAGACTGTGTTAGTCAGGGGGTTATATACTGCTGGGAGGAGCCACTGTGCTTCTTCTTTTTGACTGCTTAGTGTCGCCTCCTAGTGGTAGAATGCTATAACCCATCGTCCCATGATCCTGTGTCCCCCAATGAGGCGAAGGAGAAATCGCTCATATCGCGAGAATGTTGATTTGGCGTGACTCCTGGGGTGTGCAGCGGCCCTGGACTGTGAGCTGTCAATAGATGGTCCCTCAGCCGAGAACGCTGGCATCGGTGGTGACAACTAGCCATTGAACTGGGAGAAAGGATTTTCCCCGGGTGAGGGATGCAGGCAGTGTCCACCAGTTGAGTGCCTTTTTGACTTGTGGAGAGAGGCGGTACCTGCGGTCGAGGCTGAAGGGACTTTTGTCCCAAGCCAAAAGGAGTGCGAGCTGCAAGGGTCAGAAGTGTAGCTGAGCGAAGGGAACTGCTTCCATTGCCACTACCATTTTGCCTAGAACCCCCATTCCGAAGCGGATGGATTGAGGTGGTCAGCCGCAAAGAGCGCAAACTCCCTTGCGAATTGCTCTGGCCTTGTTCTGAGGGAGTATAACTAGCCCTTGTGCATTGTCGAAGGTCATCCCTAGAAAGGATACCTTTTGGGCCGGCGTCAGGGATGATTTGTCTATGTTTATGAGCCGACCTAGGCGAGAGAGCGTTTCCGATGTTATTTGGACGCTGTCGTGGCAAGCCTCAAAGGATGATCCCTTGACTAGAAGGAAGTCTAGATAATGCAGCACGACCATGCCCTGTGAACAGAGGATTGCCATGATGGCTGTCATGACCTTTGTGAAGACTCTGGGTGCGGTTGCAAGGCCGAATGGCAGCGCGGAGAATCGGAAGTGACGTTTTTGAACGGCGAACTGCATATACTTTTGATGCGGGGAAAAATGGGGATGTGGAGATATGCGTCTTGTATGTCGATGGTTTTCAGGAACTCTCCTTTCCCCAATTGATGTGATCATGGAGAGTAGGGATTCCATTCGGAATTGTCATACTTTTACAAATTTGAGGAGCTTGAGGTCCAGGATGGGGCATACTGTTCCGTCTTTTTTGCAACGATGAACAGATTCGAGTAATATCCTTTGAACTTTCGGTTTCTTGTACTGATGCTATGACGTCGGTTTTGAGTAGGGACCTGATTGCTTTGAAAAATGGGCGAGCGTTTGGTTTGGGAGGATGCGAGGGGGACAAAACAGCTGGAGGTTGAGACGAGAACTCTATTTTGTATCCTGACGACACCAGGTCTCTGACCCAATTGTCATGGACAACAGCGAGCCATGAGTGGTGGAGCTGTTGGAGACGTCCACCTATTGTGCTGGTGTCGATCGGGTAGAAATAGGAGTCATGTGGTGAATCTTTGGGGTCTAGTGCCTTTAGAGTGGGCTTGTTTTGGTCGTTTCCAGGTGGTATTGGTTTTGAACGGGAACAGGGTACTTCTGTCCCCGCGGGAGGCCGCCCTGTACCAGTGTTGATGGTTGGGGTGGGCCATCCGGATGTCTTGTGGGAGGGGCAGAATCGTGATTGTTGCTGTAGGTGGCGAAAGGGCCGCTTAAGTCTTTGCTGGGGGAGGAATTTGCTTTCTCCTCCCGTGGCTTTGGAGATAAGTTGGTCCAGCTTTTCCCCGAATAGGCGACCACTTTGGTAGGGCAGGATTATGAGGGATCTTTTAGACGCAGAGTCCACGTGCCATTCTCTGAGCCACAGTGCTCGACGAATGGTTGCAGGTGGGTCCCTAGACTGGGAATATTCCCTGCATGTTGACCGATCTCTTTGTACGGAGGCTGATGGAGAAGAGTGAGAGCGATCCCGGTTGGTGGCACTGGCTGTATGAGGAATGGGGAATGACTGCATTATTCTGGCTAATGAGTCTACCGATTGTGTCAGTGACAGGGCCCACGCAGGGGTGTCAGACGTACTGGGTGTTGCATCAGTGGTAGGATCCATGGGGCATTGGGGCTTGCAATTTAGGCAAAGAGTGTCCCCGTGGGAGCACGGACTGGCAGTTGGTACATGATGCATTGACCCCTGTGTGGGTTTTATTATTTCTTTTGGATGGTTTGGGATCTGTCATAGTGTACCAGATTACAATGAGAAGTGGTACTGCAATGTATTATGCTTTTGCTTTAAAAGGCAAAGGCAGACACTGGTCGGGGAGTGGAATGCTGCAGGGAAAAGTGTCTGCTATTGGAGCTTACCCGGGTCCTGTGTCCCCTTTGTTTCTTGTGCAGTGGCAGAGTGTGGAGAAAGGGCTCTGTAGTGTCAGCCCACTGTGTTAGTGTGTGGGCTCCGTGAGAGGGGGAGGAGGGGGGGGAAAGCAGGTAATAGTGACCTGGACTGCATAGAGGGTTTTCTGTGTAGTGCATGCAGTCTATTGTTCTGGTTGAAAATTCTCTCTGGTGCAGGGGCATGGTGTGTACCCCCCCGAGCTATGAGTCGTGCCAGGGGGGCATGTTTTTAACGCTCGTCATCTAGAGTATACCACCCCCTGCCCTGCATCATAGGGAGTGGGCAGAGACTGATGCCGGTGATGCGGCCGTGATGGGGCGCTAGGGGGCGTGTAGTGAATGCCGCTCCTTGCCCTGCGTCATGGGGGTGGGCAAAGAGTGAGCCTAGTGATGCAGCTAAGAGAGGGTTCGGTGGGAGGGGAGTCTTTATGATTGGTAGCTTCGGCTGCCAATAATAGATGGGGCGGGTCTAACTGTGAAGGCCCAGACGGGGGCCTGGATTAGTGCTGGCTCTGGAGCGTGGCGGGCCCCACGATACCTGCTGGAATGAGGGTAGGTAGCTCTGGTCCCCCTGCTGCCAACCCCATGCCCCGGATTCACACCCCAATCTTACCAGCGTTGTGCATCCCGGCATGGAGCCGCCACAGCCGGATGGGACACAGGACCGTGGGTGGCTGCCCGCAGCTGCATGATTCTGCTGAGAACTGTGGTGCTATGAGACCTTGTTTCAATCACCTTCTCCTTGAGTGGGGGAAGTGAGAGGGGCAGAATGCACTCCTTGCATCCCCGCTGTTATGCAGGGAGATGCAGTGGGAAGTGTGCAGCTGCCGGCTGTAAGTCTGTGGATCCTCTGGGGTTAAAGGCCGGGTTACACGCAGCAACATCGATACAGATGTCGCTGCAACATCCTCGCCAGGGACATCGCTGCGTGTGACATGCCGCAACGACCAGCTCACTGATTGTTGCGGAATGGTTGGGATCGTTTTTCAATTGTTGGTCTGCCACTGTCATGCATGCATCGGCATGTGTGACAGGGGCAACGACCAGCGACACCAAGTGTGCGCCCGACACCCTGACCGATCCCAGTGACTGTCGGGTGTTAGCGCATCGCTGAGATCTACCTGTCTGGCATCTCACCAGCGATCACATAGCGATGTTCCAGCAATCCCGATCGTTGGTCAGGTCGCTGGAACATCGCTACGTGTAACCCGGCCTTTAGTCACTGAGGATGAGACAGACTGCCGTCCAGCAGGGTAGAAAAAACCACAGGGCTGGTTCTGTGGTCAAGCGGGCAGAGCGGAGCCCTTAAAGGATTCGTTGCCCCTATTGGGGATGTGTGTTGTCTTACGCGATTCCCTGTTAAAAGGAGAGCGGCGCCCTTAGGGGAGCCGTCGTCTGTTGTAGTAAAAATAAAGGATTAAAGAAAAAAGTAAAAAAAAGAAGAAAAATATTAAAAATAAAAAGGGGTATATGTGGTCTGATAAACAGAGCTCATGTGCCTCCTTGCGACACTAAGCTAAAACTGGTGTCCTACTCCTACCGGTGGGTGTATACTGCAAGGAGGAGAACTTGAGTTTTATCTTTAGTTAGTGTCTCCTCCTAGTGGCAGGAAAGCATACACACATGGTCCTGTGTCCCCCAATGATGCAAAGGAGAAATAGTAATAAAGCTAATTCTGCAACTGCTTCTGATTAGTTTATTATCATCGCAGTAAAGCGCGGCTCATGTTTATCCTGTACTCTACGCTGAGCACTCACATCGGAAATTACGTGTAAATCTCTGAAAAACGTGTTTCAGACAAAATTCCCAACTGAAGCTTCACTGTAACGAGGCAGAGTGAGTCACTTTGAACTCCCATCTGACCTGTGGTCCATCAATGTTCATCTTTTTGTGTATCTTTTTTAGGCGCTCACAAAAGTAAGGTCAACCACTACTTTGTGCATCTTTAAAATGAAGGACACAGCTGAACAGAAGCTACAACGAGTCCAGAGTAACTCTACTGCCTCATTAGTGAATGGATCCGTTGGGGTTTTCAACTGAATCACACATTTCGGAGATTTAGCTGGAAACCTGAATGCAAGTGCTCATGCCAAAGAACAGGATAAATGTGAAACGTTCCAAAATGTTCGGTGCCCAAATCGCCACCAATAGCATTCAACTCAACCCACAGAAACATAAGTCCCCACTCAGGTCCGTCATCTGTTAACAGAAATATAGGGGGCTTCCACATTACAGGTAGCACAAAGGCTCTGGAGAGTGCTATGGCTCCTCGCCCCCCAAAAAGAAAACCAGCAAAACCTGCACACCCAAATCTAAGTGCTTCCTTCCCTTCTGTGCCCCACAAAGTCTAAACCACAGTTAACTCCCACATGTTTGGCACTGTTGTAGTGAGGAAACCTGCTTAATTTACTGGGTGCAATTCTCCAAAAGCACGAGCTGGGCACAATGTACAAGCACTACAATGTACTGGGCACTACAAGGGCTTATTTGCAATTTTTAATCATGCAAAATTCACTGCGTTTGACTCCATGGGTGTTTTCCATAAATAAAATCATCACTACAGCCATATATGAACTCCCAGAGAAGTGTAATTTCCAAAATGTGGTCAATGAATGGCTGTTATGGCACTTAAGAGCTCTGCAAATGGAGTCTACAAACTATTATAGGAAAATCTGTGTTAAATAAATTCAAATGGTAGCCCTTCCCTCCCGAGTCCTGCCGTGTGCCCAGTAGTTTTCCACCACATATGGGGTATCCTCCTACTCAGGAGAAATTGCATAACAAATTTCTCCTGCTATCCTTGGGAAAATGAAAATATTTGGGGCTAAACCAATATTTTTGTGGGAAAAATAAAATGTTATTTTCATGTTTCAACGCTGTAAAATTCCGTGATGCACCTGTGGGTTCAATGAGCTCACTACACATCTAGATAAATTCCTTGGGGAGTTTAGTTTCCAAGGGTCAATTGTGGGGGAATCGATTGTTTAGGTACATCAAGAGCTAAACAAACGCAACAGGACATCATTCCATCAAAATATGTGCTCCAAAATGTCGCTCCTACCCTTCCGAGCCCTGACGTGCGCCCAAACAGTGGTTTTACACCACATACCACCGTATGGGGTATCAGCATATTTCAGACAAATTGTCCATCACATTTTGGGGTCCATTTTATCCTAATGCCCTTGAGAAAATGAAAGAAATGAAGCTAAAAGAAGATTTCTGTGGGAAAAAAAATTACTTTTATTTTCACGACTCAATGTGTGAAACATCTTGAGGTTTGAAGTGCTCACCAAACATCTAGATAAGTTCATTGAGGGATCTAGTTTCTAAAATGGGGTCACTTGTGGGGGAGCTCCACAAGGCACATCAGTGACTCTCCAAACGCAATATGGTATCAGCTAACGATTCCAGCTAATTTTCGGCTTAAAACGTCGAATGTCGCTCCTTTCCTCCTGAGCCCTGCCGTGCGCCCAAACTGTGCTTTTCCGCCACATGGGGTATTGGGGTACTCAGGACAAATTGCACAAGGGAGTTCAAAGTGTTCACCGCACATCTACAGAAATTCCTTGGGAGATATAGCTTCAAAATGGGGTCACTTGTGAGAGGTTTCCACTGTTTAGGTACATCAGGGGCTCCCCAAACGTGGCATGGTGTCAGCTAATGATTCCAGCTAATTTTCTATTCAAAAAGTTAAATGTCGCTCCTTCCTTTGTGAGCCCTGCCATGTGCCCAAACTGTGCTTTTCCACCACATGGGGTATTGGCGTACTCAGGACAAATTGCTCAACACATTTTGTTGTCCATTTTAACTCGTTGCCCCTGTGAAAATGAAAGAATTGATGCTAAAAGAACATTTTTGCGGAAGAAAAGTATTTTTTCTTTTTCAGGGCTCAACGTTATGAAATTCTAAGAAGCACCTGGGAGTTCAAAGTGCTCACTGCACATCTACATAAATTACTTGGGAGATATAGTTTTAAAATGGGGTCACTTGCGGGAGGTTTCCACTGTTTAGGTACATCAAAACGTTAAATGGCGCTCTTTCCCTTCCGAGCCCTGCCATGCACCCAAACAGTGGTTTATGACCACATATGGAGTATCAGCGTACTCGGGAGAAATTGCAAAACAAATTTTGGGTCCATTTTCTCCTGTTAGCCTTATGAAAATGGTAAATTTTAGACTAAAATAACATTTTTGTTGGAAAAAGTAAAATGTAAATTTTTTTCCTTCCATGTTGCTTTAGTTCCTATTATACACCTGAAGGTTTAATTAACTTCTTGAATGTGGTTTTGAGTAGCTTAAGTGGTGCAATTTTTAGAATGGTGTCACTTTTGTGCGTTTTCTGTTATGTACACCCCTCAAAGGGACTTCAAATGTGATGTGGTCCTTAAAAAAGTAACGAAGATGGCAGTTATGGGGGCCTTCATGCAGGGGAGAGGAGAGAGGTGGTGAGTATTCTTCCATCACATGTTGGAAAGGGGTTAAATATGGTATCTCAGTAGGTTGAGTTGCTACATTTACAGTGATACCAATAACATGAATATTTAAAAAAAATATTTTTATAATATAAAAGCATTTTTAATGGGAAAAAGATTTTTCTTGTGCGTTTTTCTTATTTTTTTTTTATAGATGTTCAACTATTTACTACTTGAGTCCCACGAAGAAACATGAACTTCGTCTCATACAATACAATGGCATACTTTCACAAAATGACAATAGGCGTTGCATGACACCATGAATTAGGCAGTGTCTAATAGGCCTAAAAGGATGGCAGCCATAGGTCCACTGTTAGGCAATGGTGTGGGGATGGAGGGCGATGGATGACAAAGCGAGTGCACTCCTTCTGGCTAATCACCTATAGATTCAGGGCCGCTTTACACACACCAATATCTGTTACCAACTTCTGAACAGATCTCTGGTTGCAGTGAAATCATGGACACATTGTTCCATTTGTACACAGCCACAAAATGGAGCAATGTGTCCATGATTTCACTGCAACCAGAGATCTGTTCAGACGTTGGACACAGATATTGGTGTGTGTAAAGCGGCTCTCAGTGTTCGCTCTGGGCTGCAGCATTTAAAGTTCATTCTGCTGGAATCCTATAAGACCGTTCTTAGCAATTTAGTGGGCGATTAAGGATGATCCATTCTAGAAGCTCAAGCAGGAAAACAAAGTCAAATGTAGTACACACCTGAACTCATTTCTTGACAGACCACTTCTTTCTTAATTTTGACACAGGTCTTCATTGCTGCAGAATTAATAATTGTTATACCACTAATGCCGTCGTCCTAGGAGACACAGAAGTAAGATCATGAAGCAAGATTCGTCTGTATACTCATTTATCAAGTGAAGTGACAATTTGCATATTTCCCAGAGGAGCATTGTGGCTATAACCTTCCTTATCAGCTTATCTGCCTTCTTAAAGCTGGCAGAGAAATTCCTCTCCATGAGGTAAAAAGCTAGTTCTCTGGACCACATTTATCATAGGTGACTTATGCTCTCTCAGACACAGCCAGATGGCTCAGTGATTAGCACTGCAGTCTTGCAGCGCTGGGGTCCTGGGTTCAAACAAGGAGTTTATATGTTCTCCCTATGTTTGTGTAGGTTTCCACTGGGTTCTCCAGTTTCCTGCCACACTCCAAAGACATACTGATAAGCAGCAATGGTCTGAATGTGGAATAAAACTAGGCAACTCTCTGCTGATTCCGTAACTGCGGACCTCAAAACCTGGCGTGTAAATCAGCACAAACACTATGTCCCAGGAAATTCATGGCTTGCGTTTCCACGACTAAGTAGATGCATGCAAGCCTTATATCACCAAGCACAATGCCAAGTGTTGGACAGAGTGGTTTGAAGCTGCCTCCAGTAGACTTTGGGGAATGAAGTGGTGAATCATGCCCATCTAAATGGTGGAGTCTGGATTTGGTAAATGCCAGGAGAATGTTTGCCAGTCTAACTGCATTCTGCTGACTGTAAAGTTCGATAGTGGATGGATAATTCTATGGGCTTGTTTTTCAGAGCCTTTTTGGTTCACTGGAGGAAAATCTTAATGTACTAATAAATCTTATTTACACCTAAGAACTTAGTCTACTAGAGAATTTATGCCAAAAATTGAAAATGCACTCAATGCTGCCATATATTGCATAAATAATTTTATTAATGCTGGTTATTAAAAGGCAAACAAAAGTGACTTAAAGTACAGAGTAAAGTGACATGTGCAACTCAGTACAGAGGAGTATGACCATAGAGGACCTGTACAGCAGTTCCTATAAGCAATTACATGGTGTAGGTATACTATGTTCAATACCCCTACTTAATCCATTCATTTTAATCCAAAATAAAGTATTATATTGGTTGCCAATGGCTAATATAACCAATTCGGACTGGACGAGAAGTAGGGATTGGTAGTTAAATGGGTTTGGTGCTATGGCTGCATAAATCAGGGTTAGAGGTGTCATCACATCCCACCTCCCATTCCCATAGATATTGCAGAGTCAGCTCCTTAACCTATAACATAAGTACAGTGTTAGTACAGGGTGTCCCTGGACCTGTCAACAGAGTAATCCAGCATAAAGTCATGGGTAGGTGTAATAACACTGTACTTATGGTATAGGTTAAGGAGCTGACTCTGCAATATCTATGGGAATGGGAGGTGGGATGTGATGACACCTCTAACCCTGATTTATGCAGCCATAGCACCAAACCCATTTAACTACCAATCCCTACTTCTCGTCCAGTCCGAATTGGTTATATTAGCCATTGGCAACCAATATAATACTTTATTTTGGATTAAAATGAATGGATTAAGTAGGGGTATTGAACATAGTATACCTACACCATGTAATTGCTTATAGGAACTGCTGTACAGGTCCTCTATGGTCATATTCCTCTGTACTGAGTCGCACATGTCACTTTACTCTGTACTTTAAGTCACTTTTGTTTGCCTTTTAATAGCCAGCATTAATAAAATTATTGATGCAATATATGGCAGCATTGAGTGCATTTTCTATTTTTGGCATAAATTCTCTAGTAGACTAAGTTCTTAGGTGTAAATGATGTATAGGAGAAGCCACTATAGATGTAAATACTGTCCAATTGGATTCCATTTAGTAATACTAATAAATCTTAAGGTGGCTTTGACACGCTTCAATCGCGATCCGATATCGCAGTTCAATGGCGCGGGAGCGCGCAATTAGTGCACGTTCCTCCCGCATCGCATTGAATGTTTACACGCTGCGATATCGGATTACAACGTCCGTGCGATGTCTCCGCCTCCCAACCCAGGATCGCACACTTAACATGGGAGTGAATGGGTGACGTATGAAATCGCATCGTAATTGGGCGTTTACACAGCACGATCCGGCTTCAATCGCTATGCAATATCGGGGCATTGAATAGCACGCACATTCAATCCCCGATATCGCATTGACGTTCCTGCATCGTATTGGACGTTCACACCATACAACGCAGGAACGATTTCGCCTCCGACGATTGAACCACGTGACTTTTGATTGAAATCGTAATACGATATCGCGACGTGTAAACCCGCCATTAGTTCACCAATAAATTTTGGAGAAATGTTTGCTTACAAAAAGCCTCATCTGTTTGAGCATCACTTTTTTGCCCCCAGTGCACATTGCTAGGTCCATAAGGGCATAAATTGTGCATGTTTGAAGTTGAAGAACTTTACTGGCTGGCATAGCCCTTTACCCGACCAAACCAGGCCCTCACATCATCTTCAATATTATCTCATTGTCCGATATCTCAAATGCTTTCCTGGATTATGTAATGTAATATGCAGATATACCAATACTTTTGTATATATTGACCCCCATTCATTGAAGCAATTTCACCATAATTCTAAACTACATTGTTTTGAAAAGTTGCAACATTTTTGTGTGACTGGTGTGCAAAAGTCCTGTGACTTTTGGCGTTTTCACGACAGTTTCTCACATCCTTGTGAGAATGAATGGAGCTGGGGTGGGTTAGGGGCATGACGCCACAGCTTGGCTAATTAGTGAGAAGCAGAGGCATTCTGTGTGTCAGAAATTTTAATTCAGTCATAGGAGCAGTGGATGGCTGCCTATTAATGAATTAGAAGCTTTTGACTCCAATCTACCCCCCACATCAAGACTGGAGTTAGAAATGCTGATCTTTACAAATCATAGGGTATACATTTCCTTTATCTTATACTCATATGAGCTTGAAACTAATAAAGTTTATCTTAACACAGCCAATCACCTCTTGGTAACCTACCCCATCTTCCTCTGTTTCAGAATCATCACTTTCATCATCTTCAAGATACGTCGGAGATGGCTTTTGTAATTTGTTCTTAGAACCCTCTATACAACAGAAAGCAAACATTTAAAAATCATCTTTTTTTACTTAGGAATTTAGCACATTTTCAAATTGTTATTTATTTTTTTTTTGTGTGCACTCTTCAAAGTGAACCCAACAGCTGATACATGCTGCCCAATTAATGAGCAGCTTGCATCAGATACTGGCAGTATGTACTGTGATTTCTAATCTGATAGCACAAGAGACCAGGTGATTGAAGCTTTAAATCCTATAAGGGAACCAGTAAATACAATATAAAAAAACAAACAAAAAGACATGAAGCCGTCACTCAGGTCAGAAGAGCTGATAGCCAAACCGGGCAGTGCAATGCCATCCTCACACACCTCGTGGTAATCTGACTCCAGCCTGATAGCCACTTTCCACACACCAACGTATCTGTCCAACTTCTGAACAACTTACTGGTTGCAGTGAAATCATGGACACATTGTTCCATTTGTACACAGCCACAAAATGGAGCAATGTGTCCATGATTTCACTGCAACCAGTGAGTTGTTCAGAAGTTGGACAGATCAGTTGGTGTGTGTAAAGTGGCCCTTATAGGCATACGCAAAAATAACTAACAAAAGACTGATACTGCTATAAGGCTGCTTTGACACTGCAGTTTTTTCCTGATCAGTGTTTATTAGGTTTTGTGTGCCAAAACCAGGAGTGTCTGCAAAACCCAGAACAGGTGTCAATCTTTCATGGTGGGGTTACACGTAGCGATATGGTCCCGATATCGCATACAACGCCGCGGGAGCGCGCATTTTGGGAGCACTTTTCCTGATATCGCATCGCCGGTTTACACGCTGCGATATCGGGAAACAACGTCCCTCCAATGTGTACGCCCACCAACCCAGTAACGACCATTTAACATGGGAGTTAATGGGTGAGGTGCGAGTACGCATCGGAGTTGGGCTGTCACACGCAGCGATGCTGGTACAACGGCCATGCGATATCAGGGAGTTGAATAGCTCTGCTATTCAATTCCGATATCGTTTTGGCATCGTTCCAGCATCGCGTTGTATGCTAAAACAGTACAACGCGCACACGATATCGGGTCCAACTCGCAACCCACGTGACTTTTTGTCGGAGTTGGGTCGGAGTTGGACGCCGATATCGCGGCGTGTAAACCCACCATCAGTTATACTTTTTCTCTGCAAGTTCCCTCCTGGTTTTGGCACACAACACCTAATGAACACTGATCAGGAAAAACCTGCAGTGTGAAAGCAGCCTTAGAGACTCATGGCCACTTTACACACACCAACTTATCTGTCCAACTTCTGAACAACTTACTGGTTGCAGTGAAATCATGGACACATTGCTCCATTTTGTGGCTGTGTACAAATGGAACTATGTGTCCATGATTTCACTGCAACCAGTAAGTTGTTCAGAAGTTGGACAGATAAGTTGGTGTGTGTAAAGTGGCCATCAGTCTCAGTTACATTTGGGTACAATATTAGTGGCTTTAGACACACACATGTAAGGGCGCTTCACAATGCAGCGTGAACCGGTCCGGGGCTGTCCGGGATGACCCAGACAGCTGCGGAGTGGATCAGCACACAGGACTGGGGGACTATTATGCCCTCCGGTCTGGTGTAAAGCGCACGCAGTTCCCGCTGATGATAAGTCAGGACCGCGGGTGCCGCGGTCCTCACCTGTCAGCAGCTGCGTGCGCTGCACACTGGACCAGAGGGCATAATAGCCCCCCAGTCCTGTGTGCTGATCCACTCCGCAGCTGTCTGGGTCATCCCGGACAGCCCCGGACCGGATCACGCCGCAGTGTGAAGCGGCCCTAAGCGCTAAGCACAGAGCTCAGGATAAATGTGAACAGAGCCTCATGCTGATTTTGGGGGGCAGAACAAACAAATAAATATCAGTACAAGTATTGTATTTATTATCATCTCTTTTACCTTGGTCATAGCTGACAAGACAACACAATCCTTCAGTTTAATACAATTAAAGTGATACCAGATACTGGGTCTTTTCAATGTTTTGCTACTTTTAGGCCCCTTTCACATCAGTGTTTTTCGCTGATCGTGGCAGATGCGGCGTATTTACTGCATCTGCCGTCTAACGGCCGTGTTGCGGCTCACCTGCAGCAAGCCCCATGCAATGTCTATGGGGCTTGCAGCAGGTGCGGCAAGTGCGGTATAGTTGCGGTTTTGGCACTTGGGGCCGCAAAAAAACACTAAAAACCCGTTTTTATTGGAATGGACACTGAACAGAAAACAGCAATTCTTTTAATTATTTTATTCTATTTTTATTTTTCAAAATATTTTGATTAAAGTTTTGAAAATAATCTTCATAACATGAGAATAAACAAAATGAGATGTAAGGGAAAAGAAAAGAAAAAGGTTATATATAGGGATAAACAATCACAGCAGTCAATAGAAAACAACACAAGCTTGTGCTAAGGAATTATATAACACTCTAAGGCCCCCCCCTTCACGAGAAAGAGAGAGAGAAAGAGTGAAAGACAGAAAGAGAGAGAGATCCTTAACAGTAATTGGGCTGGGAGGACCAGTAGATTTGTTCCGCGCATGCTCAGTACCTAAAACCGGATCCGGGAGATGATCCTTTTTTACCCTGGATCCAGCACCATAGACTCCCATGTTATGTGCTCCGAACCGCGCCGGATTAGTTTCTGTCTGTTTTTGTCCAGTGCGGCCAAAATCTGAGCAGTCTCCGATTCTAGGTACGGGAAAAAACAGGACACAAACGGATCCCAGACTGAACTTGCATAAATGGATGGCCATATATGACCAATCCGGCACCATAGGGATACATGGGAGGCAAAAATGGATCCTGGCCGATCCATTTCAAAATGGATAGACCTGGATACCCAAAAACGTGGTGTGAAGCCAGCCTAAAAGTAGAAGGTCTACCATGAATTAGATCAGACAATAAGTTTTATTGAAATTGTTTCTCAAATTTAATCTGGTCATAAAATGTAACAGATATCTGATTGTTTCTTTTCTTGTTTTTGATATATGAGGTAAAAGCTTTATCCCACATCTCATTCATTGTAAATACTCTGTGTGAATACTCCATCGATGTCTAAAATTGAGGGTTAGATAACCTGTTTCCACTTAGCCACTATTCATATTTTGGTTACCAAAAAGTTATGGATCGTGATAGATCTGCTATTCTGTGCAGTGTTGTCTGCTATTACTTTTTGTGCCATCCACCATGCAGTAACGTTATTCTTCAGTTCAGTACGATTGCAGAGATTTACGTAATTTGTTCATGCTTGGCTATTTTTGCACATTAGAAACTATTTTTTATAAAACATAATATGGTTTTGCATCCACGTTTTCTGTGAACTATAAAGGCCGCTTTACACACACCGATATCTGTGACCAACGTCTGAACAGATCTCTGGTTGCAGTGAAATCATGGACACATTGCTCCATTTTGTGGCCGTGTACAAATGAAACAATGTGTCCATGATTTCACTGCAAGCAGACATCTGTTCAGAAGTTGGTCACAGATATCTGTGTGTGTAAAGCGGCCTTTACAGTTTTATTTCTTTTCAGCATCGAAGCTGTAGGAGAGATTGTTTTTTTTGTGGGACGAGATGCAGTTTTCAGTTATTCCATTTTGATTTCAGTTTATTCCAGTTTTTGGAAAAAACTGCATTTTTGTAATGGTTTTTTAATTCATTTTGAATGTTCACAGTATAGATCACAATCTCACAGTTTGATACTTTGGGTCTTTCTGGATGCGCTGATTTCAAATACCGTAAGTGTTGTTCTTTTTTGTTTACTTTAGAGTTAACATAAAACCTGTGTTTTAATAGCAAAACATCTTTCCCATGATGTTTCAAGGTTTTTATTGTTCACTTTCTTTTTTACTTAACCCCACTATGGGACTTGGACACTTAACACTTTGATTGCTGGTTTAATACACCACAGTACTTATGCATTACACCTGTTAGTTTCAACCTGAACCAAAGCTGGCTCCACAATCGGGTTGCTGAGGCACTCCATAATCACCTAACGGGTGAGGCTGATGAGGCGAATGGTGTAGACACAGATCCTGACAGTTGCTGCGCAAATATGGGTGACTGTTTAGCAGAGGTACCGGCAATGCAGCTGTGCCTGCTCGAACACCATGATTAAGGCTGGTTTCACACTGCGGTTTTTCACTGATCAGGTTCGATCAGGTTTGTGTGCCAAAACCAGGAGAGGAACCAGGAGAGGAACTTGCAGAGAAAAACTATAATTGAAAGATTGACACCTGTTCTAGGTTTTGGAGTCACTCCTGGTTTTGAAACACAAAACCTGATCTAACCTGACCTGATCTGACCGCAGTGTGAAACCAGCCTAACCTGTATGTCACATTACAGGAACTCCTTCCCAATTAAGACATACACCATGTTCCAAATTGTTAAGCAAATTGGTTTCAAGTGTCATAGGTTTTTTTTTTTTATCTTGTCAATGAAACCAATTGAGGGTATTAGGTCTCAAGGTGGGTTTACACGTTGCGATATCGGTATCCAATTTCAATGAAAAGTCACGTGGTTCGATCGTTGGAGCCGATATCGTTCCTGCGTTGTATGGTGTGAACGTCCAATACGATGTAGGAACGATGTCAATGCGATATCGGTGATTGAATGAGCGTGCTATTCAATGCTCCGATATTGAATGGAGATTGGAGCCGGATCATGCTGTGTGACAGCCCAACTCCGATGTGTACTGACACGTCACCCATTCACTCCCATGTTAAATGGTCGTTCCTGGGTTGGGGGGCGTACACATCGTAGGGACGTTGTATCCCGATATCGCGCTGTGTAAACCAGCAATGCGATGCAGGGAAAAGCGCGCTCAAAAAGCGCGCTCCCGCGTCGTTGGATACGATATGGGCCCGATGTCGCGACGTGTAAACCCACCTTCAGGGTTCTTTGGATCACTGAAATCAATCTCAGATACCTGTGATAATTAGTTTGGCAGGTGAGCCCAATAAAAGGAAAACTGGGTGTTCCACAATATTAAGCAGACCACAGTTTTCAAATAACATGGGAAAGAAAAAGGATCTCTCTGCTGCCGAAAAGCAACAAATAGTGCAATGCCTTGGACAAGGGATGAAAACATTAGATATTGCACGAAAACATAAGCGTGATCATCGTACTGTGAAGAGATTTGTGGCTGATTCTGAGCACAGACGTGTTTGTGCAGATAAAGGCAGAATGAGGAAGGTATCTGTCAGGCAAGTTCATCGGATTAAGAGAGCAGCTGCTAAAAAGGCCTTACAAACCAGCAAACAGATATTTGAAGCTACTGGTGCTATTTGGTGCTACTGGTCCCTCTAACCTCAAGGTGTAGGATCCTTCAAAGGCTTGCTGTGGTGCATAAACCTACTATTCGGCCACTCCTAAACAGTGCTCACAAGCAGAAACGGTTGCAGTGGGCTCAGACATAAATGAAGACTAATTTTCAAACAGTCTTGTTTACTGATGAGTGCTGAGCAAGCCTGGATGATCCAGATGGATGAAGTAGTGGATGGTTGGTAGATGGCCATCATGTCCCAACAAGGCTGTGATGTCAGCAAGGAGGTGGTGGAGCCATGTTTTGGGCCGGAATTATTGGGAAACAGCTGGTAGGCCCCTTTACAGTTCCTAAAGGTGTTAAAATGACCTCTGCAAAGTATATAGAGTTTCTAACTGAGAACTTTTCTCCATGGTAAAAAAAGAAAAAACGAGCCTTCAGGAGCAAAATCATCTTAATGCATGACAATGCACCATCACATGCTGCAAAGAATACCTCTGTGTCATTGGCTGCTAAGGGCATAAAAGGAGATAAACTCATGGTGTGGCCACCATCTTCCCCTGACCTCAACCCTATAGAGAACCTTTGGAGTATAATCAAGCAAAAGATCTATGAGGGTGGGAGGCAGTTCACATCAGAACAGCAGCTCTGTGAGGCTATTCTAATATCATGCAAAGAAATACAAGCAGAAACTCTCCAGAAACTCACAAGTTCAATGGATGCAAGAATTGTGAAGGTGATATCAAAGAAGGGTTCCTATGTTAACATGTAGCTTGGCCTGTTAGGATGTCTTGGGAGTTAAATAGCTTTTTATTTCAGTGAATGTGACCTCCTAATGCTGCAAATTCAACAAATGAGCATTTTCAGTTCTTTCAAACACATCAAATATTTAGAAACTCTACTGTGCCTAATAATTTGGAACAGTGCATTTAGAGGTTTTTTTAATTTTGAAGATTATACTGTTATCATTGGGAGGTTTCTTCAATAAAATACAATGTATACTCTAACGGGTGATGACTTTTATTACACTGACTGTCATTTGCACTGACCATTTAGGAAAATTAGAGAAAAAGAACATTTGCATAATAATTTGGAATGTGGTGTACATAAACTGCCATTAAGGGGTTATAGCAGTACAGATTAATACATACCCAGTTCTCTTAAATGCCTCACCTGATCTAGCACCTATAGGAATTTCATCCTCCTCTTCTTTAAACTGTAAGTCGCCTTCACCACCATCAATTACTACAATATTCAAACTGGCATTCTAGATTAAATAACAAAAATACAAATCAGAACAAAAAGGAATGAAAATATGCATATTTAAAAAGGATACTACATGTAGAAATAGTGGAAGGAAAATAACTAATTTGTTCTTAATTAACCCCTTCAACCTCACCCCTAGGTAATTTTCCATTTTTCCCTCCAATTCTTTCTAGAGGCATAACTTTTTTTTATTTTTCTGTCAACATATGAGGGCTTGCTTGTTTGTGGGACCAGTTGTACCTTTGAATCACATTTATTTTACCATATAGTGTACTGGAAAATGGGAGAAAAAATCCATGTGCTGTGAACTTGAAAAAAAAAATCTCATGGTTGGTATGGGTCTGTAGATACATGCAAAAACGCATAAAAATGCATCCAAAAACGCCCCCGTTGATTTAAATGGAAAACTCAATGAAAACGCAAGTAAAAACGCATGTCATTTTCAGAAAACACAAAACATGCGTTCTTGTAAACGCAGCCAAAACCGTTGATGGACACGTTTTGAGTTGCGTTTGCAAAAGCGCATGTGTTTTGTGTTTTCTGAAAATGACATGCGTTTTTACTTGCTAATTTCATTGTTTTTTTCCATTTAAATCAATGGGTGCAAAAACGCATGCGTTTCATTGCGTTTTTTGCACAAATGCTGTCAAAAAGATAATGCAACCCAAACGGAATAGGAATGCAGATGTGAAAAGGCCGTAGGTGTTCAGGTCCCCCTTGAGTGATGTGTACTTGCCCCCATGCCCGTCGTCGCTCCGCCTTCCTCGCGGCATCAATATGCCTGATGGCGTCAATATGCATCACTGCGCTGTAACCAGTTTTTGGGCAACTTGTCCATCTTCTACTCATGCGCAGTGGCATGGACGTGGGAAGGTGTTGCAGCGTGTAATCAAGTGCTGCTGCAGTCACTCATTTGGGGGCAGGTGGTCACATGACACACCACCATGATAATAAAGTCCTGTCAGCTGGATGGTAATTACTTCCACATGAATAAGCAAAAAATATGCAAAACATGCTTCGGGGTCTCTCTGTGGGGGTCCCAGCCTCTGCACTTTATGTATGCTTATGCTTTGAATTTTGTGCCCCTAGTTTGCATTTTCTAATGGCTAGTATGACTGTACACAAAGATATTATGTACAACTAAGGGTACCTTTACACACCGCAATATCTGCTGGCAATATGAGGCGCTCTAACGTGCAAGTGCACGTTTTTCATGGTCGCCTCATGGCATTACACGCTGCAATTTCGCCCTCAACCTAAGGCGATGTGTCGCCCTGGAAATCGCCTCACCCACAGCGGAACCAATCCGGTAGACTTCCCTCGCCGTTTCACACGCCGCAATCCCCAAGCAATGTGGGCGTACATGTTCAGCACGGCGAGAAATTAGGCGTACCAGACTGGTTTACACCGCACTCCAAACACGCTCATTGGACAACGCAATGGCGTTATGATTGGTCAGCCTGCTCTGGAAGGCTGGCTAATACATGATGCCATTGTCTATCGGAGTTTGTGATTAATACACACTCGTGTCGTCGATAGTGGCTGCTGCGACACTTTCGAGGCGCAAAAGCGTCACACAGGAGCGGTTTTGTGCAGGACAGTGACTTACACTACACAATGGTTTGCTGTGTGTGCGTCTGTAGCTGATGGCAGGAACATGCAAACCACACTATGGAGATATGTGCCTACATTGGCCATGACTGAACTGAACTATGTGTATGTACACATGTTTGTGTGTGTGTACTGGACTGTACCTACATCCACCGCAAACACCATTGCTTTATCCATGTGTGTGGACTCGGTCCCATGTGGCCAAACACATCATAATAGAAATGTACACACAGTCACGGCATACAGTGTGGGCCAAAGGGCTGGACCTGTGTACTGGACATTAGCAGACAATGCTGCACGGACCCATCAATACCATTTTACGGATCACATACCTCTGTGCACAGCATAAAGCTATCTGCAACTGCCCTGGATTCCAAAGTAACGACAGACACAGGTACTCAGTTATTTTTTTTTTTAGTTTGTCTTTTTGTGCACACAAAAATTATGTAGAACAACACACACAAAACATAAAAAACACAAGTGTCAACATCACACAAATAAATTCAACATGATGAGAAATAATGCGCAAAACCAAAAATCTTACAGTACAGAACCCAAAAAAACTAACTAACTAATGTTTCTACACTCAAATACAAGCACAATCCTCATGATGCAGCCACCCTGGTGACTCCACCCTCCTCATCATGTTGCTGCCTCACAACACCAGCCACCCTACACCTGCTGGTGCTGCCAGGCCACTGCCCCAGGGCCATTAAAGTAGGAGCAGTATGCGTCTCTGCTGCTCCTGGCATCCTGCTGACTCAGGCTGTGGCTCAGCGGCTGGAGTGGCGCCACACCATGGTCGGTAGCACGCCAATCCCCGGGACGGACCTCCCCTATTGTGGGGTCCACAGAATCCACATAACTTGCCGGCGTGTATGATGACCGATCCCTATGACACAGGAAGTTATGCAGCACACAGCAGGCCAGCACTACCACATCAATAGATTCCACTTTCATATGCAAACGCGTATAAAACGCATGGAATGTATTGGCCATGATCCCGAATGCATTTTCAACCACACGGCGAGCCCGGGATAGCCGGTAATTGAAAATGCGCTGCTCAGAAGTAAGGGTCCTCTGGGGATATGGCTGTAGTAGGTGACCCTGAAGTGGGAAGGCTTCATCCCCCACAAACGGAAAGTTGAGATGATGGGTTGTCTCATCATTTGAGGGCAAGTTCAGACCACCTCTCCTCAGGTCTTGGGCCAAGGAACAGTGTGCAAACACACCCCCACCAGAGACACGCCCGTTCATTCCAACATCCATGTAGAGGAAGTCATAGTGAGTGTCCACCAGGGCCATGAGGACCACACTAAAATATCCTTTGTAATTATAATACAAGGACCTCGAGTTGGGGGGTTTAGTGATCCTCATGTGCTTACCATCCAATGCACCTCCGCAATTAGGAAATTGCCAGCGGTCCTCAAACCCTCTGGCAACATCCATCCATTCAGCGGGGGTTGTTGGGAACTGCATGTAGGATGGCAGCAGACTACTCCAGATGGCCTCACACGTCTCGGGGATCAGGCGGCTCAGCAGGGACGGTGACACACGTGAAGTGTATTGCAGGTCTGTCCTTGAACGACCAGTTGCCAGGAACCGCAAAGTTACAGCTAAACGCTCCTCAGGTGGCACAGCTCGACGCATAAAAGTGTCCGGCCAGGCTATCAATGGCCTTATGCATTCCAACAGGAATGTGAAAGAGTCCTCGGACATACGGAGATAGTTCCTGAAATCATGCAGACTCCGATCCTCCAGCTCACGGACCAGCCGCATGTGGCTCCGGGTCTCCCGTTGCAAAAGCCAATCCCGAGTCCACACACACCATGGTCTGCGAGCCCGCAACCTCTCATATCTATCCTCCAGCCACAATTCCTCTTCCACCAAGGCAAGAGCCACGATAGCATCTCCATCAGGGTCCATGATTATCTCACGTACCAACCCCTGCAAATGTGAGGAAAATAAACATCACTATAAGAACGCTTCATCACACATCCCCAATACCCACCACCTCCTTCCCTATACATCTCCTAGGCACTTTATAACATCCTACCCAAGTGTGCAGATATGCCCACCCACATACATACATAGCACCATTGAAGGGCCAAACACAACATTGCACTGTCTGACAACCAAATCTGGTCACACTACACCCCTGGGCCTCCTCAACAAATGCATCTCCATCGTCAAAATGGACACATCATGAGCATACCCCCATATACCTGCCCATAATGTTCAGGTATGACCACAAGGCGTGGCAAAATAATTAGGTCACATTTATCAAATCATGGTTGTTACCAACTCTATACAATTACATTATATACGTACCCCAGCCTTTGTGTGTTATTGACAAAATATCAGGCCACGCAGCAGACTATTGAATACTCATCATGTCCAAGAAACATCCCTGAGGTGTTGAGAACGCCGGATCTTCACAGGCAGACATTTGCAGAAGCCACATGGCCCACTCCACATCTCAGTATGGCCAGAATAGTCTCATTGTGTGTGGTAAACGACAGTACTATGTGGTCACAATTCAGATGATCAACGCAACTAAAGACACACGCATCCTTCAAACATGATCCTGTATGACAAAGGCAAAATGGCTTGTCAATGAAGAATGTGTTTAGGGTCACAAAACACTCATGCATCCATTTGCCAGTACACAATTGAGCTAACAAACACACCATCATTACTAACTACATACCCCACCACTTGGGCGTCAGTTACACTACACAATAACGATCCGTAATGCTAAGCTGCTTTAAGCGCAAGACAGCCATATCACAGTTCATGTGTGCACATCAGTACTTACTTAATGACTCTGGACAGCAAGCGTGGCCTACCTCGGTCGTGAGTGCTTTTTATATGGTAACCAACCAGACAGCAGCCGCGTCTTGTAATCAACATAGCCACCTGGGTGTATGCAGGTGCGACCAATGATTATGCGCCAGTGCGTTTTTTTGATTGGTCATGTTGTGTTTAGATATGGAAGTGCTGGGACGCCACCCATGCTCCTACTTCAATGTGCATTGTGCTAGTAGCATCTCATCACAAGAACTCGGTTGGACAGATGGTAAGTGGGGGGACATGCTATTGTGCACTCCTGTACGTTAGTTTCTGTGTGCTGTAGACCCATATGTTGGCAGATGTTTGGGCGCCTTATGTACAGCTTCATGTAGCGTCCTGTAGAAGTGTATTTTTGCGAAGGCTACGCATCGTAACTACCCTCCGTGTCCTGTAGCACACAATGTTCCTGGAGATCATTGGCAGGACAATGTGTACTACAGCACTATGATTAGACATAAATATGTGTTCATCTCATGAGTGTGTGTTAATTTTGGTGGTAAGCCCATGTGTGCCATTTGTCAATTACAGACCTTGGCATTTCTCCCAGCACTGGGCGAAAATACATATAGCCCCTGCCATGTCCTGCATGCCCCATGTATGTCCACATGTAAAGGCCAGTACTGATTCTGCATACCCAAGCGGACAAGCACAACACATGTAATTTGTAGTGCTGGACGTTGGTCACACAGAGAAGGGTGTGACCTGAGATGGCCATGTATGTGTTTGCATGAAACAATTATGTTTTTTTTGCAGATGGCTGGGGGGTCATGATTTTGTGCAGCAGCTCCTCACCATGTATCAGGAACACGAATGCCTGTGGCGGGTGTCACTGCCTGAATACCAGAACAAGGCAGTGAGGGTTGTGGCCTACGGGCACCTGGTTGAGCTGGCCAACCGTCTCGACCCCAGTAAGATTTGGATGGCGCCCCTGGTTGCGGAGAAAATCAAGCGCCTGCGCACCGTGTTCACCAAGGCCCACAAGAAATGGATGGATGCACGGTCCGGGGCTGGAGCTGAGGAGGTCCCTAAGCCACGTCTGTGACCTCCTTACCTTCACCCTGGGCCAGGAGGGGCCTCGGGGAACACAGTTGCCGGCCGCAACCAGCTTTGGCACAGCCCAAGACCCTGCCCCGTCACAGGAGGTGCGTAATTGTGTTTGTGTGATCTATGTACACAGCTTGTTGGTAGCACTGATGTGGGGTTTGCAGCACATGTAGAAGGCACCATTGTGGGTTTCTTGCACAAATCTTCTTCTGTGTGCTTTTCTATGTTTTTTCTCGTGGCAGTTGCCACAGATTGTGCTGTGTTGTGTGGTCACTTGCCATATCAATGTGGAGCGTCAGGTGAGTACACTGCACTGGTCTACTTCTTTGTCCATGTTTTTTCCAAACCCTGCTACTGTGCCTTTTGGTGTTAGCCATGGTCAGATAGGCTCAATGTTGTGGTGGGTGTTTGGTTGTGGTAATTGCTGTAATGACATAACAACATGTGGCTGATGTATTTTTTTTCTTCTGTTTCATTTACAGGCGCCTCGGGAGCCTAGCTCCAGTGACGAGGACCCACCCGCTGGCGAGGCTCTCCCATCAACATCTGCGAGAGAGCCGGTGCCTGAGACCAGTGGTGGGGGGCCGGGCTCAGGGCCTGCCCCACACCTGCCCCACCGAACACGGAGCTGGTTACCTGGGCAAAATGGGTTCTCTTAGACCGGGAGAGGACCCCCGGCTCTGGAATCGGGCATGTCGCCAGTGAGATGCTGGGCCGCATGGAGCCAGAGCAACGTGACATCGCCGAGAGGGCCATATTTCGTGTCCTGGAGGCGGGCGTAGATGGGTCCCTGAGATGGGGGGCCTCTTGGGCCTTCCCAAGGAAAACCTACCCCGGGCCCACTGTGCCCCAAAGATGCATGGTGAGGAGTCTTCAAAATCCTGATCCTCCACCTCCCCCATGAAGACAGCCCAGCCGAGCTGGACCCTCCACCAATAGGTGGGTTTACGAGGATGAGGGGGAGGAGCCATTGTCTGAGCCAGCAGAGGAGGAGGAAGACTAAAGATGCTACTAGGCAATGCACTATATAGGCTGATGGACTTGTTATTGAGGCATGTATTGGCCTAAAAATTTTTTTAGTTAATATTTGTGGGTGAAAAAATAAACCTAAATAGGATTTCCCAGACCTACGTCCACATCTGTGTCATGTTCACCAGTATGTTTGTGTGTGTGTGTTTGGTACTGTGGGTGTCAGATAATAGACATTGATGTAATATAGGGGTGCATGGCGGTTGAGATGGTAGAGTATGCTCACATGTTTGGCATGTCACACCGCATACCTCTTGAAACTCCGTAGCCCAGTGTGGTTGGCCAAATTTAACCTCCCAAACGTAACCCTGTGTGTGTTGCAACAAGGTTTTACGTATTTTTCCAGATTTCAAAAACCCCCTAAGAGGCTTTGTAAGCTTAGGAGTAGCCAATACACACTACCCACTTGCCCAATGTGGGACACTATAAGAAAAGAGGCCAACGTGACCTAAAAATAAGGGTTCCAACATGACAAAAGGTTTAAAAAACGTGTCCAACATGGACATACAAAAACCAAAGGGCAAATGCCAACATTATTGGGGGGGAAATTGGGGAGTAGGCCCAATGGTGGGCTGGGATGCCTGGATGGCCATTATAATTTCCCGCAAGTGGCTGACGTAATTGGTGTGTTGTTCACTTACGTGGCAGAGACCCAGCCATGGTTCCATGTTGTAGAGCTGGGGATGGGGTCACATCCCAAACACCACCACCAGCTCTTGCACCTTGAGTATGAAGGGACAAAACAAAACATCATAGGTAACATAGTGATGTCAGGGCAAAAAAAAAGATGTATATGTGAAACTTCATAGGCCATTGACAAGTCTTACCACCAATAACACCCACTGCAGGCTGCAGTTGATGTTATGGGCCACGGGAGGTGGAGATCCAGTGGGTGGGGGTGTTGCCGGGGGTTGGGTTGATCACCCAAGGCCATGGCCTTTGTGATGCCTCCCTGAAGGGGGATGGTATGGTCCCAGGGGGGTGTGGACTCCCAGGTCCCTGCTGGAATGGCGATGGTGGTGTCCCAGTGGTGTGGGGACTTTGTTGCCCCACAAGGTCTGGGGATGGTGGTGTCCCGGGGGGTGTGGAAGTTGATAGGTCGGCGCTGTGCGGTGATGGTTGGCTCGCAGGGGGAGCCGGGCTTCCTGGCCCTGCAATTACAGGTGATGGTGGGGTCCCAAGTGATGTTGGGGCCCGTTGTGCCTCCTCTGCGGGGGAGTCTTCATCTTCTGTAATTGAAATATTGCCAAGACACGGATTAGAACTACACAACATACAGCAAACACGCACTGTTTGTGTATCAATGTAATGACGGCGTCAAGGCTAGGCGGAAAGTATTTTGTCTACACCGACACTATGGTTAGGGGCCACTCTGTTTTTTAGGGAAAAAAAAACACAAGTCAACACATATTTTTGTTGAGAAACATTCTTGCCTTACCAGAGGATGGATTATGCCTCAAAACACAACAGCAGACCGTAAGCATCTGGTGGTGCCACCATGGGGTTACAAACATAGAACTCAGCTTGTAGTCCCTTTGCCCAATTGTGATGAATGTGTTGTGTAATGCTATGTGTCAGACTGCGCACATATGTGCAGCCAGGTGTGATGTGGCCCTTCTAAGGTGCATGAATATGTTGGCCATTACTTTGGTGCCATTACACAGCTATGTTGGGCAACACACAGGTCAATCCACACTCTAGGCTTTGCCAGGCCAAACACATATGGTTGTATTCAGCACCTTAATGTAGCAGTGTGAACACCATGCATATGCACATTGGTGACAGGTCCACCTGCTGCTTAATGTCACACTATGTGCCATGGTCTAATAACACATGATGTTTGTGTAGTGTTTGGAGTAGTAAGCTTGTCATGTGTGTGTTTGGCATTGCCACATACTCACCACGTAGTCTGGCAATCCAGGCACAAATGTCCACAATGTGCCCTGGGTACTTGTGCTTCAGGTCTGCGATCTTCTTCTGGATCTGCTTGCGGGTCCTCTTCACCCCCAGTTTCTGGAGCAGGGCCCGCTGGATCCTCCTCAGTATGCTGCGCTTGCGCAGCTGTGGGTGCCGGTGACGCTGATGACACCAGTAGTCATGGCGGTCACACAGGTCTTTCAGAACCATTAGCTCTGCCAGACCCCATGTCGCAGTGCGCTGTGCGGCGGCCATGACTGTTCTACTATGTGCAGGGGAGGGGCAGGCACCTGGCAGGCAGGGAGTAACGAAAACAAATGTGATGACATCACCACACACACTGGCGCCGCCAAAGTTGAGGACGCTAACAAGGTAGCCGTCCGCGGAGTGGGAGCAGTGTAATGTACCCATCAGCGTTACCAAATTCACAGCCGATTGCAGTGTGTTGCCAATGGCACCCATGTGCGATGTGTAGGCCAACATCTGAGCTGTCATGTGTGACAGTATAGTCGACATAGTGCAACTTCCAATACACGTGGCCAACATAGCTTGCACTATTCAATGCGCGTGTAATTGGACTGATTTAGTGGATCGTTGTGTAGGTGAAGATGTGTGTGGTGCTGAAGTGACAGCTCTTCAAATATGGCACCCTGTGAACTGACAGCCAATAGGAACACAGTAGCCACCACCAATCATCGCAGACGGGGCGCGGACTTCAGGATGCTGTGGCACGCCTACGAGAAATCAATAGGCGACGCAGATTCCATGACTATCGCCCTATCACATGCCAAAAGCCGGGAATCTCGCCTTCATGATTGCCTCTGATTTTGGAGCAGTGCTCTGAAATCAGGAACCAGGCGACAGGCGATTTATCGCCACCAAATTCCACAATTACACGCCGCAACTGGGAGGCAATTTGACAGCGATAGTTTCAGGGCGACATATCGCCGTCAGGATTCCCAGCAGATATTGCGGAATGTAAAGGTACCCTAAGGGACATTTGTGCAATATTATACAGTATGTCTATGCCTTGTGTATGACAACATCTGCAGTTTCTGTACCCACTTGTCATATAATAAACGGTGTAACTTACCTGTCCGTCCCTCCCCTCCTTCTCTCCCTCTGCAGCAGTGCGGTGTCTCCTGTGTGTGCTGGCATCCGATAATGTTACCGAGACTCGGAGTGATGACACCACTGTGCTGTGCTGGTCACATGATCGAATACCAGCACACACAGCAAGACAGCGATGCAGCAGAGGGAAAGACAGAGGGGAGCGATAGAGAGGTAAGTTACACCGTTTATTATTTTTGCATGTGTGGCAGCATGGGGGGGCGGCATTTCCAGGATGGAAGGGGTCAGTACACTTAGTGTACTGTAATATTCACTACCCCTCTCACCTCTTAGCGGCGGCTTCAGCACTGAGAGGTGATGGACAGCGGGATGCAGTGAATATTACAGTAAACTAATGAGTGAGGGCACATGACCACCAGCCACATCTGCAGCCTGCGCCAGCCTCCTCCAGCACTCTCAATAGGCCCCACCACCCCCTCCAGCACAGTACAGCACAGCACAGCACAGCCACACATCCCCATATATTTGGACTATAAGACGCACCTCCATTCCCCCACAATTTGGGGGATAAAAAGTGTGTATTATGGTCCGAAAAACACAGTAATAAAAATAAAAAGTACAGATATTTAGAATTGTCACATTCATAGATGCCTGATCTCTCAAAATATATAATCAATAAATCTGACCTTACGTTACTGTGTAAAGTAAAAAAAAAAGGCTAAATGCCAAAATAAAATTTTAGGTTCCCCGCAATATTGCATTCAAATTCAATAAGGTGCGATCAAAAAAGTGTATCTACCCAAAAATGGTATCATGAACATCAGCTCAAGACGTAAAAAATAAGCCATCACACAGCCCCAGATCCCAAAACGAACGCTGCAGGTCGTGGAAAGTGGTAATTATTACATTTTTTTTCACCACTTAAAGAACAGTAGAAGTAACATGTTTGGTATCTACGATCTCATACCGACCTGAGTCATCATACCGACACGTCAGTGTTACCATATAGTACTGACCCAGACATCATACCGACACGTCAGTGTTACCGTATAGTACTGATCCCAGACATCATACTGACACGTCAGTGTTACCATATAGTACTGACCCAAGACATCATACCGACGCATCAGTGTTACCATATAGTACTGACCCGAGACAGCATACCGACACGTCAGTGTTACCATATAGTACTGACCCGAGACATCATACCGACACGTCAGTGTTACCGTATAGTACTGACCCCAGACATCATACCGACACGTCAGTGTTACCATATAGTACTGACCCGAGACATCATACCGACGCATCAGTGTTACCATATAAGTACTGATCCAGACATCATACCGACACGTCAGTGTTATCATATAGTACTGATCCCAGACATCATACCGACACGTCAGTGTTACCATATAGTACTGAACCGTCAGTGTTACCATATAGTAGTGACCCGAGGCATCATACTGACACGTGTTACCATATAGCACTGACCCAGACATCATACAGACACGTCAGTGTTACCATATAGTACTGATCCCAGACATCCTACTGACATGTCAGTGTTACCATATAGTACTGACCCGAGACATCATACCGACACGTCAGTATTACCATATAGTACTGACCCAAGGCATCATACCGACACGTCAGTGTTACCATATAGTACTGACCCAAGGCATCATACCGACACGTCAGTGTTACCATATAGTGAACATGGTGAATAAAAAACCCAAAAAACAAACATGTAATTGCCCTTTTTTTGCTAATTTTCCCTCCTCACTACAGAGTTTACATAGATCACTGTTCTGTTCGTGGTGTCTGGCTGGGAAGAAGGTCAGCTAAACACAGAGTGGTCCTGCTCTGGACTGGGGACGGATGGCTGCTATAGGGGGAGGGTTTGCTGCTGTGTGGGGAGGGCTTATTCATGTGGACAGGGGAGGGCCTGTTGTTATAGGGGGCGGAGTTGTTGCTGTGGTGGGCGGGTTTGTTGCTATGTGGGGCGGGCATGCGGCAGTGTGAGGCGTGCTTGAACTAGAGTAGGTGGAAATGACCAGTTCTTCATTTACACGCCAGCTCTAATACAAACACATCCCCTGGTCGTTCTCTTCAGACGCAAAACAGTGATATCTAGAAAACCCTGCAGAATGCTGACAGGAGGTAAATTACAAATTGTCAGCATTCCATAGCCTAGATATACACTGAGATTTTATGAAAAGCCCGGACAACCACTTTAAATTGTCATCTGTATAAAAGACTCCTGTCCACACACTCAAGTAATCAGTCAGACTCTAACCTCTACATCATGGGCAAGACCAAAGAGCTTTTTAAGGATGTCAGGGAAAAGATCCTAGACCTGCACAAGGCTGGAGTGGGCTACAAAACCATAAGTAAAACACTGGGTGAGAAGGAGACAACTGTTGGTGCAATAGTAAGAAAATGGAAGAAATACAAAATGAGTGTCAATCACATACATCTGGGGCTCCATGCAAAATCTCACCTCATGGGGTATCCAGGATCATGATGAAGGTGAGAGATCAGCCTAAAACTACACAGGGGAACTTGTTAATGATCTCAAGGCAGCTGGGACCAATGTCACCAAGAAAACCATTGGTAACACATTACGCTGCAATAGATTAAAATCCCGCACTGCAAAGCAATAACGGGGGCGTGTCCTGGCCATGGAAGGAGACAGGCTGAATCCAGAGCTCTGACTCCCCGGCAGTTATAAAGCCTGAATACAGCTCTCCAACCTGGCATCCAGATACCATATGCCGGTTAAAAGGAAGAGTGGACGCCCGGCAGCGACCCCAGACCCTCAGACCCCGAAATAAGGGGGTATCACCTGATACCTGAGAAGCTCCAGCAAGCCCCCTGGTACCGCAGCCGTTCCCAAGATGGCGACGCCTGCAGTGTCCCTCACTGCCACTGCGCCCAGTGAGGCAGATGGAGATCGCTCTCCCCTGCTCTCTGCGGGGATTGCTGCCCCAGTCAGAGAGGCTCATAACACCGGAGAGGAAGACTCCAGCACCGCAACACCCGGTGAGTCACAAGAGAGGAGGAGGCAGGAGGGAGTCGGCATGCTGGGGGAAGCTCCAGCAGGAGACATGTATGCTGCTGCCACGAGGGAGAGGGCAATGCAGAGAGGAGGTCAGGAACTGTATAATAATGTGGTCAGTGTCCTCAGATGTCCCTGTGCCTATTATGCCCCCGGATGTGTCACAGCCCGCCCCGGTCTCAGCATATAGCATCCATCTCCATTCAGAGGCGCTGCACTCCCGGAGTCGACCTGAAGAACAGAGGGCGTCCTCCTCGGTGCTGGCCATAGAGGCCCCTGACATGGTGGTAGGCCCCTATGCTGCCCTTTCTGACCCACTGCCTCACTGGGGGCCTACTGCAGTTGTCAATACATGTGGATTACCCCTTGCGGCCCCAAATTCCTGTTTCTGTCAGATTGGATCCTACAAAGACATTCCAGCCCCTGGGGGCGACGTGTGGGAGTCTTTCAACACGCTGTCTAAACATAAACCAACTAGAGAGGAAATGGCTGAATTCTTAGCTAAAATGGAAGCTTCCCTCAAGACCGAAACAGCTGCGATAAGGGGTGAGATTCAGGAGATTTCCCACAAGGTCTCCCTGACAGATGCTTCCGTGGAGGATTTAACTAAACGGATCGAATCACTTGAAGAAGTCATGGCATACCAGAAATCCCATCAGGAGGCCTTCCTTGACTTCATGGAAGACCTCGAAAATAGAGAACGGAGACAAAATATACGAATACGGGGTCTTCCGAAGTCGGTCTCCCCAGGCAACTTAAGAGATACTAAACCGAAAATTTGTCCTGATGTGGACTCATCTGGTTAATGGGTGACTCCTATTTTTGTATCAGGAGATGACCTTTACTTACAGTCATATAATTTAAATAGAGAGAACCCCCTTCCCTCCCCCCCCCCTTTTTTTTCCTTTTCCCCTCTCTGTCACTTCCTCCCCGCTTTTAGGTGCATAAATGGACAATATATATGTTATACGCTCCAATAATCCTACATTAGGCTAGCTTCCTCATTCCCCCCTTTCCTCCCTCATATCCCTTCTCCCTCTGCCCACCTGAACTCCTTCCCTGCTTCTCTACTACCCTATATCCATGGTTCCCTCTCTGCATTCCTCTCTTTGTCTTCAAACTTCCCTCCTGATCCATCTTTCCTCTAAAGAGGCAGTTTAGGGTCTGAAATATATACAATTGAATTGGTCAAATGTCATTTTATATATTGGGGGCGTCCCCCCATTTGATTGTGTTTGTAGCATGACAACTACAGTTTGAAATAGTCGGGTTGATGATGCTATGTAGATATATAATAAAATTTGTTCAGGTTTAAGGCCGGGGGGTTACTACCTCTCGAACAAAGCGTATACAAAAACTTGTATTTCTATAAATCCTAGGAGACACCCATACACACGGTGCCTTAGGCAAATATTCCCTTTCATTCGGAAAGGGCATCCCCCACGGGGATTCCACGTTCTATCTTGGAGCGTGATTTTTCTGTAAAGAACTTACCCCACTAGTTAGATATTGCCGCCATTGGAACCTCAACTAGGTTCCCCCCCTTTTTTCTTTCCTTTCTGTTTCCTCTTCTATTTCTCTTTCCTTGTACTGGGCCTCGTGAAGAAAGGCCGCCAGGGGATTCTCGGAGGCGTTGTCTCTCTAACCCAATATGGCTAGGGGATCTTTTACGATTGGGTCCCTGAATGTCAGGGGTTTCAATACCCCCCAGAATAGAGTGCAGATCATATCAGATATGCAAAGGAGGGGCGTACAGGTTCTGTTTCTCCAGGAAACACACTTCAAAGAGGGTCATGTGCCCTCCTTTGGAGGGGGCAATTACTCAGAGTGGATTCACAGTACTAACCCTGAATCCAGGACCACGAGGGGTTTCTAGAGCCTTGAACAGGAGTTTACCATACCAGCTCCTGGATTCTGTTATAGACAGCGGTGGACACTATGTCTTTCTCAAAATTATGGTGTAAGGGACCCCATTGACCCTGGTTAATTGGTATCTCCCTAATAGGGAACAGACTGGGGTCTGCAAATCCCTCCTATTGAAGCTTGTAGATTTCGCAGCAGGTCAGGTCATTATAGGAGGGGACTTCAATTTTGTTCTTGACCCATCTATGGATTCGACTTCTGGTCGGGGGGCAGTCCCCCGCAGGCATGTGCAGGCTCTCAGGAGACTTCTTTGCAGGCTCCAATTGGTTGATATATGGAGGGTCCTTAACCCCTCAGTCAGGGATTACACTTTCTTCTCTGGGGTCCACGGCTCCTATAGCAGGATCGATATGTTTCTGACCAGTCACAGGGTCCTCTCTTGGACACCTGCAGCCTCCATTGGCAATATCGTCATTTCGGACCACAGTCCCATTTTTTTGCACTTGGAGGTTCCCGGGCTGGCCAAAAGGGTGTGGACCTGGAGAATGAATAGTCACCTCTTGACTGATGCTACTTGTCTGACTGAGTTGAAATCTGATATTAAGACGTTCTCCGACACACATGCTTCGGACCAGACCTCTCCGACTATCAAATGTGAAGCTTTGAAGTGTGTTCTCAGGGGAACACTGATCAAACATGGGGCACGGTTAAAGAAACACCAAGCTGAACAGATTAGCGAATTGTCCTCTCAGATTAGCCGCCTGGAGGCTGCTCATCAATCCTCCAGTAGTCAAGGGGTGTTGACTGACCTGACGTCAAAAAGGACAGCCTTGAAAACCCTTTTAGATTGCAGGTATGAGAGACATAGAGAATACACCAAGGTTTTTTTTTATAAAAAGGCTAACAGATGCGGGCGGCCCCTTGCCAGGTTACTACATCCCAAGAGAGGCCCCACTTTTATCCCCTCCATCAAAACGCCCTCGGGTGGGTTGGTCCATAGTACGGAAGACATATCATAGGTCTTCCAGAAATTTTATGCTGCCTTATACGATCTAAAGGGGAAATTTTCTGACATGACTCCTGAGGCCCTAAAATTCAAAATTCAGTCGTACATAACCAAGGTAAACATCCCGTCCTTATCTGAGGAGGACGTCCTCGCCCTCGAGGGTGACATAACAGAGGAGTTAACGGAAGCGGTCAAGGCGACCCCGACGGCACACAGCTCGGGACCTGATGGCTACATGCCCAAGTTTTACAAAACCTTACTCGGGGACTTACTGCCTCATATGCTCTCAATATTAAGAGCGGTTCTTGATTGAGATACCCTCCCCCTACAGGCTTTGGAGGCGCATATTTCGGTGCTCCCCAAGCCGAACAAAAATCTTCTAGAGGCAGCTAGTTAACGCCCCATTTCATTAATCAATGTGGACGTGAAGCTATTCGCCAAGATCTTGGCAGACCGGCTCTCACTGAAGCTCCCATCCATTGTCCACCTTGATCAAATGGGCTTTGTCAAAGGCCGGGAGGCGCGGGACATCATCATTAGATGCTTCCTTCTTATAGAGAAGGCTAAGGTGTGGAAGTCCCCTCTTTGTCTGCTATCTATCGACGCAGAGAAGGCCTTTGATAGGGTCCATTGGGGCTTCATGTGGGAGGCATTGAAACACATCGGCTTGGGCAGTAAATAATTGAATGGGATCTCCGCACTGTACTCCCGCCCAACCGCAAGGGTACGCATTAATGGAGGCTTGTCCGGATCGTTCCCTGTAAAAAATGGAACGCGGCAGGGCTGCCCGCTGTCTCCCCTGCTCTATGTCGTAGTTAAGGAGCATCTGGCAAAGGCCATAAGGGACAACAGTACTACACACGGGATTGCGGTGGGAGGTACTCATCATAAGACGGCGCTATTTGCCGATGATGTCCTTTTGTACGTCACATCCCCGACCACGACCTTCCCCGCCTTGTTAAGCGAGTTTGACATATTTGGAGGCCTTAGTAATTTCAAAGTAAATTACTCAAAGACCGAGGAGTTGAAAGTTTCTTTGCCCCCTGCTGAGGTGGAATCCCTGGCCCGGGGTTCCCCTTTCACTGGGGGTCGGGCCATATTTCATATCTTGGTATAAACTTACCAGCCGATCAGACCGATGCCTTCCGCTTGAATCATCAAGCTATTCTGAACAAGGTGGGAGCTATGTTGGAATCTTATCGTCCCCCGAGTCTCTCCTGGCTGGGAAGGATCCATGTGGTGACAATGGACATTCTGCCTCAATTTTTATAAGTCTTTGAAGCCTTGCCTATCTGGCCATGAGGCCCGTTTTTCCAAACCCTTCGTACTTTGATTTCCAGATTCATCTGGAATGGCATAAAGCCGAGAGTGGGCTACGGGATCTTAACTGCACCAAAGGAAGCGGGGGGAGCGGGATTACCGGATATACGGCGGTACTGCCTGGCTGCCATCTTGGTAAGACTCTTAGATTGGAACTACAGAGCTGCCACCAAACAATGGGTAAAGATTGAACAGGAGGGAGTAGAGGTCCCCTTACGTTATCTACAGTGGCTCCATACTGAGGCAACGTCCTCTCTGAGCCAAATGGATTTCCTGACCACCGAAACACTGAGGGCGTGGCGAGTGGCAAGTTGAGAGTCCAAAGAGATGGCTCTGTCCGGCTTTATGACCCCGTTGTTCTATAACCCGGCATTCCCTCCTGAAATGTCACAACAATCTCTCTTGATATGGAGGGCCAGAGACGATACCCGCGTTGGCCAGATGTTACACGCGGGCGAGCTCTCCTCCTTCGCTACCCTGCAGCCGTCCTCACCGAACACGAAACTAAAGTGGAGGGAATACTTCCAGCTTCGGTCCTTCCTAAATTCTCCAACATTCAGAGAGGCCCAGGCATAGTCCTTGCCCCCTTGGAAGAAATCTTCACAGCAGAACAGGCTCCTCTCAGAGGAATTTCAATCATCTACTCTATTCTGGCTAAAGCAGCGGGTTCTGCAACTCACAAGTACAGGAGGGCTTGGGAATCGGATCTTGGTAGGGTGGTATCCGATTTAGAATGGGTAAAGTGCTTCACGATGGCTCGAAGGTCGTCTGGATCCAGTGAAGCATTAGAAAAATGTTGCAAAATACACTTCAGATGGTACCTCACTCCAGACAGGCTGCATAGGTTCTCTGCCTCCGCCTCCCCTCTTTGCTGGAGATGCGGTGCGGAGTCTGGCACACTGATTCACATCTGGTGTGACTGTCCCCTGATCGGGGAATTCTGGTCGAAGATATTTTGTAATTACCGTATATACTCGAGTATAAGCCGAGTTTTTCAGCCCAAAAATTGGGCTGAAAAGTCCCCCCCTCGGCTTATACGCGAGTCACTGTATACACTGTATACAGTGTATACAGTATACAGGCCCGCCAACATCACTATACAGGCCCCCTGCCTTGTGCACAAACCTGTAAAGGAAGAGATTAGTATACTTATCACTGTCCCGCTGCCGCTGTCCCGCCGCCGTCATCGCGCTCCTCCGTCTTCTTCCGTTTGCTTGCGGCTTCCTCCGGTCGGCGCAGGCAATGACGTCATTGTCTGCGCGACCGAGGAGGAAACCGGAAGAAGACGGAGGAGAGCGATGGCGGCGGCGGGACAGCGGCAGCGGGACAGTGATAAGTATACTAATCTCTTCCTTTACAGGATTGTGCACAAGGCGGGGGGGCCTGTATACTACCACTGGGGCTGTATATACCACTGGGGCTGCGTGTATACTACCACTGGGGCTGTATATACCTCTGGGGCTGCTGTATACTGATGGGGGGGGCTGTATACTACCTCTGGGGCTGCTGTATACTACCACTGGGGCTGTATATACCACAGGGGCTGCTGTATACTACCACTGGGGCTGTATATACCACTGGGGCTGCTGTATACTACCACTGGGGCTGTATATACCACTGGGGCTGCTGTATACTACCACTGGGTCTGCTGTATATACCTCTGGGCTGCTGTATACTAACTACTGGGGCTGCTGCTGTATATACCACTGGGGCTGCTGCTGTATATACCACTGGGGCTGCTGCTGTATACTACCACTGGGGCTGCTGCTGTATATACCACTGGGGCTGCTTCTGTATACTACCACTGGGGCTGCTGTATATACCTCTGGGGCTGCTGTATACTAACTACTGGGGCTGCTGCTGTATATACCACTGGGGCTGCTGCTGTATATACCACTGGGGCTGCTGCTGTATACTACCACTGGGGCTGCTGTATATACCTCTGGGGCTGCTGTATACCACACTGCTGGGGGCTGTATACCTGTGCTGGGGTCCACCCTCGGCTTATACACGAGTCAATAGGTTTTCCCAGGTTTTGGGGGCAAAAGTAGGGGGGTCGGCTTATACACGGGTCGGCTTATACACGAGTATATACGGTACACTCTGGTTACGGGCAAGAGCTTGGTGGGGACCCTGAGATGGCATTGCTGTCTATTCTCCCTATGTCCTGGAAGACCCAAAAAAGAGACATACTCTGATTCTGTCTTAGTGCTGCGCGCTCTGTGGTACCCCGACATTGGAGGGAGCAGACGCCCCCTACCACGCTTGAGTGGTACTCCGAAATGGAGACCCTGCGTAGATATGAGGAGATCTCCGCTTAGTGCACCCAGACCCAGGACGAATATGTGATTGTCTAGACCGAACGGATCCTGTTTAAAGACGCCCCTGCCTTTGGAAGCCTGTTCGCCTGAGCGGCAGAGGTCCTGCGCAAACCTATTTGGTAGATGGCTCTCCGCGAGGCCTATTGAAATCCATATCCTCTTTTTCTTTTATTCTCCACCTCTGCTTTTCTACATCCCCATTTATCTATCCTTCTCCCTTCTTCCTTCCCCTTAATATGCTCCAACACTACTCTTTTTCTACCCCTACTCCCCTGGGGGAGGGCTGATGGAGGCAATCTTCAGTCTTTATAGATTTATACCCTAGGTTATTTCGCCCTGAGCTCCTACTGAGCTCCGGGGCTCTTTCCTTCGTCCTTTGTACTGAAAAGGGAAGGCGACAATTTGCAAGTAGGCAAGATTTATACATGACCTGACGTGGCCTGGAGACACACGTTGAGAACCGTACTAATGTCTTTACAATATGAACATTGTCTTCCCCCACGCTTGGGATATGCTATGTCAATGTTATAGTTATGTGTCGTTTACACAATGTTTGTATGTTAAAAATCATCTTAATAAAGAAAACTGTACGAAAATAAAAAAAAAATCCTGCACTGCCCACAAAGTCCCACTGCTCAAGAAGACATGTGCAGGCTCATCAAATATTGAAAAGACAGCGCCTCACCAGTTGGTATTGTTTCAAACTTATTTTATTCCGCTCCTGGGAATAGCCCCCGGGAAGACACTGACTCATGTGGAGCTGGTAATGCCCTCCTGACTTTTTTGTACACATTTTAAAAGGCTGTATTTAATTATTAAAACATCAGAAACACATGGGGGACCCCTTGCCTGAATGCAGCGTACATGCTGCATTCAGTGCTGCCTTTAGATTAAAATCTTTGGGGGGGCGGGGGTGACAGGTCCTCTTTAAAAACAATTGTATTTTTTGGAAAAGATTTATAGATATAAATAAATATAGATTCATATTTTGCGTGTGGAGTGGCGACTTTTGGGCCCTGAAAGGTCTTCTCCACCTGTGTGCTCCGTTTTGAGCGGTCTTTCTTCCCTGTGTGGGCTCGCTCTCTGCCCCCCTGTGCTTTGTCTCTCCTTCCTGTAGTGTCCAAAGACCGCAGCCGCCTGAGTGAGCATGCGTGCTGGATATATGCACACTTACTCAGGCGGTGATGTGTCAGCGTTAGCGGATGCTGCAGGGAATGGCAACTGCAGTTTCAGATGGCGGCGGTTGTGGGCAGCTGTGGCCCCGCTGGTGGCACTACGCCATGTGCCAGTACCGCCAGCGAGCGCCATACTTGCACACCCATGAGACACTCACATGTGTGCAAATATAGCGGAGGCATGTAACAGCAGGACATCCGGATGCCAGAAGTGACAGGAGAGGGCAAGTATATAACTGCCCCCTTATGTGGCCTCTCTGTCCCCCCTGTGCACTCTCTGCCCCCGTGTGCGCTCCATTCCCCCTGTACGATCTCTGGGCGGTCACACTGCCGCCATCTTTGGACATCTGGCTGGCCAAAGATGGCAGCAGCCTGAGTAAGTGCACATGCGCAGTCATGCACATTTACTCAGGCATGGATCATGTGTCGGTGGTGACAATGTAATGTTTGCTTGCGATGGTTCCTAAAGGCAGTTGCAGTTTCAGGTGGCGGCAGTTGTGGGAGAGGACCATGAGGCACCAATGGAGGTGCTATGTAATTTGCTAGTACCGCCAGTGGGCACCATATTTGCACATCCATCACTTGGGCGTGCAAATATGGTTGCTGCATGAAAGAAGGACATCCTGACGCCGGAAGTGGATGACAGACGGGACAGGATGTTTATGTAAGTAGATATATTATTTTGTCACTTTTTTCAGTTTTATTTCTTTCACACCTTTAGATATCGCACTTTATTTATTAATCCATGTATGCAACATTTAGCATTTGGCAAGCTTCGCTAAATGTTTTACATAAATACATACATGCATACATAATCTATGTTATACTATGAATGTCCATTGTTGCCTATAGCAAGCAATAAGAAGCTGAGCTTTGATTGGTTACTATAGGCCACCTGATAGATAAGCAGGCTGTCAAAACAGGCAAGGCAGTATCTATTACCTCACACATACAAACAGTAAATAGGCTTTTCTTTTGGCGAATGACTGTACAGAGCATGGTTAAAATTTCCCATCAAAATATAGTGTATGACATTACCTGAGTCAAATGGGGTATCTGAGCAAAATTTCTTAATTGTAGATGCGACGTTGCAAATTCCTTTAGTGGACACACACACACTCAGCTTTATATATATTAGATTAGATGTAAGTGATGTGCTTCAAGGTGCACCCTTGGTGTGGCCAAGTGCCCGATGCACCATTCCATCAGTCGTTTATAATACCCTTCCCATTATGGTGATTGGCAGCAATTGCTTTGCAGCGCTGCATGATCTAAATCCCCAGCCCTGCACATACTACTCAGGAATGGCCACTACTGTGTACATAGTTCTTATCCTTCTCACCTGTGTATAGTGGCCGCTTGCTGCACACATGATTACAAACAATGGCTGCTTAAGCTAACAGGAGAGGGCTGTCAGCGTGTGCACACTCTCACCCCTCTCCTGTGTGTATTGTGTGCTCGGTTCACACAGAAGAAGACAGCCACTATACACAGGTGAGGGGGATGAGAATATGGCCAATGTACGCAATGACACTGTGTATGCAGGTGCTTTGCCCTTTGTGTGCAAGGCTGGGTATTTAGATCAAACAGCGCTCCAAAGCAAGAATTACCATCTACCATAATGCAAGGGACACAGTATTGCAATTGAGGGGCCACAGTATTGAAATTGAGGGAATACAGCATTGTCATTGAGGGGACAAAAAGGTGCATTGAGTGTGCACCAAAGACCCTTTATTTGTATTTCCAATAAAATTGTTTTTCTTTAACACATTTACTAACACCAACTGTACCATTATGATTTTGTTTTACATGGACAATATCCACTATTTGAAGGTCTAAAACGTTTATTTTCAGACTTGAAGGCCGACAGACTCTGTAAGACTTTCATAAGGTCATAGAAGACTTTTGAAAGCAATTGACCTTTAAAGAGGACCTGTCACCAACCACACATGGTGATCTAATTACAGCACTGAATGCAGCATGTCTGCTGCATCCAGGCAAGTGGTCCCCCAGCCCTTGAGCCCATCTGTACCCCAAGATAATATACTTTGAAAACTTACATAGTGGAGCCAAATAGGAGGTGGCCTGTGGCTGGAGCCAAAGGGCAGTTTCACACCCCCTGTATGTTTAATCTGCTCACCGCCGCCTCCCTGATGCCAATCATTGTCTCCCTCGCCTGCAGCATAACATAGAGCGAGGAGTGGGGTTCTGGCCGCATTGCCCCGCCCCCTGTGGTGATGTCACCGCTTATACCCGCTCTGCTCCATAGTTAACATGGAGCAGGGCGGGGAAAAGTGGTGATGTCAGAGCAGGAGGCTAGCCGCCCCGCCTCCTGCAGTGACATTACCGCTTATTAGTTTTTGCTCACTCAGCGATAACATGATTAACAGAAGAGGAAAGTGCTTTCAGTACTTCCCAAACTTTATACACTGTGCTTGTGCAGTGCTGTCTATACACTGTTCAGGAAGGCAGAGATAGTAATATACTATTTCTGTCTTCATTATTGGCAGTTCAGCTTTGTCAGAGGGCCAACTCCAAGCTCCTGCAGCCCCATAAACACTATGCAGCATTGGACTCTGCAGGACTCGATCAAAAGTATCTTTGCAGAGAAATATGCAGACCAGCCTGATGTTTTAAGATATTGGTTTATCTCAAAGCAGTTGAAAGGTTTCTACATACTCAGGGAAGCATCCATTTTCTGTGCACTATTTGACTGGCTGTAATACCTTTTTCACACATTGAAGTCAAACCATTTGTTTTCAGTGCAGTGTTTGACCACTTTTTCAGAACAGATTAGTTAACAATAGGAGACCACACTGTTTTGCCGTTGTCCCGCTTTACACAACCAATAAAATCTTTATGTACCATTGTCTCAAAGGAATCCACTCTGCCTCTATCCGAGAGATCCGCAATGTTATTGATTGCATCCACTGGTCTTTTATTGCTTTGGTGCAAATGATTGACTTTCAAATGACCTGAATAGAAAAATGGCAAGAGACATTTTATGAGTACTACAGAAACTTAGAACAGGATGGATCAGGTACCTGGAAATGTGCAGGACATCCTCTTATGCCTTCCCCGCCCACTTAGTGTTCCATTATGTTATTGGGGGTGGTGATCCATTAACTGCAACAAATGTAAGTGCTGTAGGTGGATTTATAAGTAATCTATCAAAAACATAGTACAGCATTGTTTACCTGAAATTAAACTTGTAGCAATTTGCTCCTCTTCTTCACACTGAATTTCATAGTCATTTTCTTGTGGGTGTGTTTGTTTAAACTGATCTGTACAAAATATGGAAACAAAACTATGTAAAGTGGTCGACCATCTTAAAAAAACACACTTAATTGCTTATTGTGACTTCCACGCCTTTTCTAGATCTAATGGATTGCGTCATTTTTTACGAGGATTTTAAAAAGAGGACCTTTCACCCCCTGCTGCATGGCGAACTAAATGCAGCAGTGAAGGCAGCATGTCTGCTGCATTCAGGGATGGAGTCCCCCATGTGTCTAGCCCCCCTGTGCCCTGGGATATACACTTTACAAAGTTTAGAGATAAAAGTCAGCAGGGAGTATACTTAGCTCGGAGTTCTGCTTCTCAAGCATCCTCCCCTCCTCCTGTCTCTCTGTTCATCCTGTGTGTTCTGCCTCCTCTTGTGTGTGTGGCCCCCCTCCTCTTCAGAGTCAACAGAGAAGCAGTAGCAGGGGAGGACGTGTGACGAGCAGAACTCTGAGATAAGTTCACACCCTTCTGACTTCTGATCTCTAAACTTTTTAAAGCACAGCACACAGACACATGGGGGAACGTTTTCCTGAATGTAGCAGACATCCTGCATTCAGTGCTGCATTTAGTTTGCCATGCAGCAGGGAGGGGGGGGGGAAGATGACAGGTCATCTTTAAAAATGGTATCCTGTCTTTTCCCCAGTATTGTGATTCATGGGCTCTGGGTTTCTCACTCCCCACTGCACGTAGGGACACAAAGTGTGAACTAAGCACTGCGCCCTGCTTGAGCGGCACAGTGAACTCCCTATGTGTAGGGGTCAAATGCAACTGTGGCATGTAAGGATTTTGACAGATGAAGTGTGTTTCCTCTGTCACCTTATATGCTGTCTAAAAAGAATTGCAGGGTAGTGAAACGTTGCTTTGAAAAATTGAAAGTGAACAATGGCGTCTGGGTCTGCCAAAGACCAAAGTCGTTAGGTCCTACTTGATGGAGGATCTAGTAGGCTGCCTCATAAAAAGACTGTTTCACACATCTGTGTTTTGTAATCTGAGTGCAGACCGCGATACAAAGAAGAGTAGCAGGTCCCCTGACCGGCACTGAACTGTCTCATATGTGCATATGAGGCTGTCAAGTTCGGGTTTGTGAATCCATCCTAATTAAAAATGAAATTAAAGGTCAAGGTCTTAAATATCCTAAAGTGGCACCAGTAAAAATTACATCTGTTGCTGCAAATATCAAGTTCTCACACAGGTCTATGAAAAAATAAAAACTGTTCAGCCAATGTGATCACAATGACATACATGGTGCTTTTTGGTGCCGTATTGAACTCTCTGAGGAGGAGTATATGTAGAGTGTGTCATTCTAAAGGTATCGTTACACGGCATGACGTTGGAAAGATGTCGGCAACGATCTCGTGGGCGCGCAGTCGTTTCAGACATCGTTTTGACATCGTTGGCGAGATGTCACACGTATAGATATCGTGGACGACTCACCAACAATGTTGTGAGCAGGTATCGTTCACACAACCCAGCGAACGATCCCTGTTCATTGCTGTGAATGGGGGGAAGTCGTAAACGACACCTTTATCGCGGTGTCGCGTTCATGGTGCGGACGAGAATGTATGATTTGTATGTAAGCATCCACATGCGTACAAATCACACACGGAGGTCAATGGCCTTGTTCACACACAATTTGCGTTTTTTTAGCACTCAAAAAACCACATGCGTTTTTCTAAGTGTGCCAAAATTTGTCCCCTGTGTGTCTGAACGTTTTTGAGAAGTTTTTGATTTTTGTCATTTTTTCATTAAAAATGCATCTGCGCGCATGCGTTAATTCAGGTGCCTATATGTGTCCTGCGTTAATGCATGCGTTTCCCATAGGGCCCCAGGTTAAAAAAATGCATGCGTTTTTAGAAACAACCCCTGTGTTTTTTTACAGCACCCAAAAAACTCTGCATGCAGCGTTTTTTGGACTGGGGGGGAAAAACGCAACTGTAGTGAAAAAACGCAGCTACACTCAATTGCACCCTGCGTTAATGCATCTGCGGTTTTTTTAACAGCTACAAAAACGCAGAGAAGCCCAAAAAAGCTGATGTGTGAACAAGGCCAATCAGTGCGCACGCCCATCCGCAGCCGAGCGCATCACTGTACGTCCCCATGTTAAACATAGGGATGGGCGGTGCTTGCGCTTGGCTTGCCTTTGCCGTCCACAAGATGCTGCAGAGGCGAACGCAAGTCTGAAGCCAGCCTTATTCATTATTCCTAAGAAAATAGAAATAAAGAGTAGCTAAGATTGTTCACATGACCAGTTGGGAGTAGAGATGAGCAAATCTTTTCAAGTTCGGGTTCAGCTAGGGGGCACACGTTCCCCCGAATAGATGGACTAACAGTTTGCCGAACTTCTGAACCCCATTGAAATCAATGGGAGGCAAAATCAGGGCCTCAAAAGGAGCCCAAAAGCTGCCAAACACAGCTCAAACTGTTCGACAGTGGAGCCCCATTGTTTTGGCACAGCCATTAGCTTCCTAGACTATTACTTACCAAGGTTTCAGCACCGCTGTTATGTCCACTCATGAACTGCACTGCTTCCCCCAATGATTGGTTAAAAACAGACTTAGCCCCGCCCACCCTATGCCAGCAGCTGTGATTGGTTGCCTGATACCAGATTACTGCAAAAATAAATCAATGATTGTAAATATGGGCTTGTGCTTGGCCATATGTTTGATTGCCAGTCAAGATGACCCAGGCAGCTTGGGCCTGGAATTCTCAATGTGGTGAGGTCTAAGCGTTCTGGGCTCACCACCCTAAAAATTGCAGCCCGCAGCCACCCCAGAATTGGCACCTCCATGAGAGATTCCAAAACTGGCAGTTACCCCACTCTTCCAGTTACCCTGGTGCTGGTGGCAGACAGGGTAATAAGGAGTTAATGTCAATTGAGGATTAGCCAGTGACACCAAGCCCTAGATTGTTCATGTCAGGACTATGTTAGACTCAGCCATTATCAATCTAGAAGTAAAAAAAACACAACCGAGAAAAATCATTTATTTGGAATAAAATGCACAGAGGTTTACCCTCTATATTACTCACAAAACATACCCTCTTACCGTAATCTGCAGCCAGCATGAGTTGTCCCGAAATGAACCATCTTAGCTCTGCTACATCTCGATGAGTGGAGAGTCCAGGGACGTGTCCGCCCACCAGGTGTAGCGCTTAAATACTGGGAGCCGGCATTCTGAGCGGTGACGTCAGAAAGTTCATCTGAGGAAAGAGCATACACGGCACTACAAAGTCCTCAAATGAACTCTCTCACGGCACCGTGATCACAGGCACAGCCGTGGGATAGTGTGAGCCTGCTGCACCAGGTTAACGGACATGTGTCTGCTCACAATAATGTAGCAGCGCTGCTGATCTTCAAGGGAGTTCGCTGTGGATTATCGTCAGAGGGTATTTTTGGCTTTGATAAATGAGTGAAAGCAGTTTGTGTTTTCTTTACAATAAATCAATTTTGTCATGTTTTATTTGTAATAAAGGATTTTTCTCTGCATTGGTGTTTAACTACTTAGTCACTGAATTGGTAATTTGGGGGTATCTGACACCTCAACATTACCAACTCAGGGGTTGACAACAGCTGGTAAAACTCATCTGTCATTAATCTTTTCTATTATCCTGACTGCAACCATACCAGGACAGCGGGAAGAGCCGGTTTGAAGCACCATGAGCAGTGCATCTTATGGAGGCACCAGTTCTGGGGCGGTTGCGGCTTATTATTTTTAGGGTTGTGGAACCCATACAAGATGGCCCTTCCCACCCCGAGAATACCAGACCCCAGCTGTCATCCGTACCTTGGTTGGTAATCCAAAAGGGGAGACCATACACCATTTTTTTCATATTATTTTATTATTTATAAATAATTTGAAACAGTAGCTTGGGGTGACCTCTGTTTTGGATTACCAGCCAAGGTTGTCGTCTGCAGGCTGCAGCTGTCTGGAGTACCCTAGCTGGCGATGAAAAAATAGGCGTATCCCAAGGTGTTTTCTTTTTCATTAATTATTTTTAGCTACATACAAGGTTAAAACATCCTTTGTTGGAACATGAAAGCCACTAAAGAGTGCAAGCTCATAATATATAGGGGGGTGAGATATAATATAACTGTTTGAAATATATATCCAGCCATTTCTAAATCCATCCATCCATTCACTTGAACAGCTGAAAACTTTAGTAATCTTTAAAGCATCTTAAAAGATTTTAATATCTTAAAAAAATTAGCCACCCGCAGCCGCCCCAGAAGTGGCGCCTCCATTACATGCAGCACTCCTCGCGCTTCGCCCAGGCTCTCTCGCTGCCCTGGTGTGTTGGCAAACAGGATAATCCTATTTGGAGCAGGGCTTTTGAGTTGGTGAGCCAAACATCTGACTCAGACTCTTCAATTTTCCTGAATTCGGTTCCAACTCCACCTTAACAATAATGGCTATGAAGTCAGTACGACTCAGACTCCCCAATTCCCTGACTACGACTCCACAGCCCTGATTTAGAGTTAATGCCAGCTGGGTAATGTCAGCTGACATCAAGCCCAGAGGTTACTGATGCCAAGACGTCCATCAGATACCCAATACTACTAACCAATTCAGTAAGGACGCAAATAACCACACCAATAAATATTTTATCTAAAAATTAACCCAAATACATTCCTATTTCACCATTTTTTCCATTAAAATCCAATTTTAAAGTCTTCCATTCCACTCAACAGTTTAAAGAGGACCTGTCACCTCCCCCCCCCCCCTCCAAATGGATTAGAATCTAAGGGCAGCACTGAATGCAGCATGTCTGCTGCATTCAGGCAAGGGGTACCCCATGGCTCTGTGGGCTGCTACCCCAAGATATAGGCTTATAAAAACTTCCAGTAAGCGGAGGCGGGCCCTTGTGCTTCAGCCACCTGTGTCTCTGTGCCGCCCATGTCCTCATGCCAGTCATGAAATCCTTGTGCTGGTGACTCAGGTGCAGAGTGAGGTATTGCTCATCGCCGCCTTTCCCACCTCCTGCTGTGACATCAGAGCTTTTCCCCGCTGTGCTCCGTATTATGCTGAGGCTGAGGGGTACCCCTTGCCTGAATGCAGCAGACATGCTAAATTCAGTGCTGCCCTTAGATTCTAATCCATGGGGGGAGTGACAGGTCCTCTTTAAAAAATGATGTAAAAAAAATAATTTAAAAAAAATGAAACCCAATTAAATGCTGACGTAGTTCAGCATATGGGATGCAAGATCAGTGACTTCATGGCTCCAGGCAGAATGACAAGCTATGAGTTTCCTGAGGTTCTCTCAAGTTAAACTGTGGGAATCATGCAGCAGGGAATCCTGAGATAACCTCAATGGGATCAGAGCTTGTAATACATGCCGTCTCGCGAGAGCTGCATTATCGCGTGAGATGTAGCGGGCATCTCTCGCAGTTATCATGAGGCAGCGATGAAGTCAGGGAATGCAGTGCAGTTCATATTTGCGGGATAGCCCCTGTGTGACCCATCAAGTCTGAACTGCAGTAATGTTTGTGATGGCACCGCTTGTTACACGGTGACCAGAGCCTGCTCTCACAGAATATGTGGGATACTTTCTGTGAACGTGTCCCCCCATATGCTTGTCAAGCCCTGTGCACATGGTGTTTTATGCTTTGATGCAGATTTTGAGAATCTGCATAAAAATCTGCATGTCTACCTTGAAGTCAGCAAAGTCTGACAGTTCAGAAGTGCAGTGCCCACTTTTTTTTTTCATTCCTTGCAGATTTTGGGGCAGAAAAAAGAAATCTGCACCAAATCTGCAAACAAAAAAACAAAGTGGGCACCACACTTCTGAACTGTAGGACTTAGCTGCCTTCAGGATAGACATGCAGATTTTGATGCAGATTCTCAAAATCTGCGTGAAAAATGCATCAAACAAACAACGCACCGAGGGTGTAGACAAGGGGTCTCAAACATGTGGCCCGCAGGTGCCCCCTGGGGCTTCTTTGTGCGGCCAGAGGCGTCGTGGACAATTAACAATGTCGGAGGTCCAGTACATAGGGTTGGCCCGGTCCCCGCTGTATTATTACTTCCGGCCGCTTCACTGCCGTTCACTCTGGCGCTCTGCACGTTCAATGCAAGCCGTCAGTCAAGGAGAGGCCTGCAGGTGACGTCGGTGTATGACGTCACCTGTGGGTCTCTCATTGGCTGACGGCTTGCATTGAACTTGCAGAGCCCTGACCCATGACCTAAGAAACCACCTACGGGTCAGCCTACTCCTAAGGGAGCATCTGGAGGATCAATCCCTTCCGATACCGATGAGTAAGACTCTGACCTTTCTAGCATTGGCGTGGTTACATGCTATAAATGTAAGGTTGAACCGCCAAAAAATCCTCCCAAGAATACTCAGAATAAGGTCAAAAGGGCATTACAGGTGATTAACTTGTCTAAAATTAATCTTTCAGACACACAGATAGATGTTCTGTCTCATGGGTTGTCATTGTCGCCTTCTAACTCCTTCCATATTTTTACAGCCATAAAAGACCTGTATTTGTTTGGTTTTTAAAAAGGTACATTACAAACGGCTGTCTTCCTCCGAAACCCTTGAGATGGGTGATACGGAGGCCCTTGAAAATCTCGAGGATCTCACCATTGGGGATACCCCAACGCCACAAGGTAAGTTTCCTTCATATATGAGGCCCAGATTGACGAGGTTTCCTCCCCCCCCTTGTCTGTCTGCCCTGCGGTCGACATCTTCACCAAATTGGTAGTAGCGGATTTCTCGAAGGTGCCGACCAGACGATTGCGATAATCTCACACATGCACAAAGAATGGCCCTAAAGGGATTAGAAGATATCAAAGAGATCGTAATAAAGCCGGCAGACACGGGGGGAAACATTGTGATCTGGCCTACTGATTTATATGAGAGGGAGGCGTTACGCCAATTGAGAGATCGTGATACTTATGTGAGACTTGACTCCGATCCTGTAGCCTCTTTCTCGGGACAACTCCAGTCCATCCTGGTGGATGCATGTGAAGGGGATATCATTAACAAACAGATTGTGGAGGGATTAACTGTACGTTATCCAAAAATTCCTACTTTTTATCTTTTGCCCAAGATCCACAAGGATCCCTTGTCTCCGCCGGGGCGTCCGATTATGTCGGGCATAAGAGGGTTGTGTGAACCTATTTCCAAATATATTGATTTTTATCTGAACCCATTAGTTGAGACCCTTCCCTCCTATGTCCGAGACACAATGGACGTCCTGTCGCACGTTGATGGGATCTTTGTAGATCCTGATATACTTCTTGTAACAGCTGATATTGAGTCCCTTTACACACGCATTCACCATGATGACGGTCTGGAAGCCGTAAAATTCTTTTTGGATACGGCCGGTAGGGATGGCGCGATGAGTGACCCAATACTCGAGTTGCTCCGCTTTGCCCTGACCCACAATTTTTTCATTTTTTAAAGACAACTTTTATTTACAGGGGTGGGCACTGTGATGGGTGCAGCCTGCGTGCCCTCTTACGCCTACCTCTTCCTGGGCCACTGGGAGAGATGGCTTTCTGGCGGCGAGGGTCCAGCGGACTGCACCCATGTGCAGTGCTGGTACCGCTACATTGATGATTTATTGATTTTGTGGCCGGGCACAGTGGAGCAACTTGCCTATTTTATGGGAAGACTGGGCATTAACCCTTACAATGTATAATTGACATATAAGTTCGATACAACCAAGGTAGAGTTTTTAGACATCTCTATCATGGTGGGGTCTGATCGCATGATTGTCACAGACGTATTTCGGAAAACCACATCCGTTAATGCCCTGTTACACGCAACGTCTGCCCATAATGTGTGTACGATTCGCGATGTCACTATCGGTCAGTTCATTCGTATCAAACGCATATGCTCCTCTGATTAATTATTCGAGAAGCAGGCAAGAGACTTGGCATCACGTTTCCGGGAAAGAAGCTATAGTAATCGAAGTATAAAAAAAGTGTATCTCAGGGCTAAACACACCCCAAGGACCGAACTTCTCTGCATAGGTCGAGGGGGTCAGGGGAGGAAAAAGTCGTACAATTTACTCCATATTTAACCAGGAGTGGGGAATTATGTGGTCAATTCTCCAATGTCACTGGCCGGTCCTACAATCCGACCCTTATTTGAAGGACTCATTGTCTGAATTTCCACTTATAACGTCGCGCAGGGCACCAAACTTGCGCAATGTGCTTGTTAGGAGCCACTATGTGCCACACATCCCACCTTTGTTTGGGTCAAGTCGACCTTTGAGGGGCTGTTTCCAGTGTGGGCACTGTCTGGCCTGCAGAAACGTCTTCCGCTCAACCTCATTTACGTCGTCCGATGGTACAATAACACATGTAATTCAGGCAAATGTCAGTTGCAGCACCCATTATATGGTATATTATGCCACGTGCGGGTTGATATATATTGGGTTGACATCAAGGGAATTACGTAGACGGGTGAGGGAACATGTGAATGGCTTTGCTGCGGTACAGACAGTGAAGGACCTTTCGACGTTAAAACCGTTACCCCATCACTTTCGGAAACACCATGGTTGTGACCCAGTCTCCCTGAAAGTCACTGGGATTGACGTCATTTATGTTGGTGCCCGTGGTGGTGACGTAAAGAGGGTCCTCGCCCAACATGAACCCACGTGGTTGATTACTGTTTATTAAAAAACCCTTTTATTTTTTTTATACAAATTGATGACCATCTTCCCATCCAGGCTTTTGGTTGAGCTGCTGCACCCTATGATTGGTTTTAGCATCATCTACAGAACTCTGGAAGATCCAGCATACAATCTGGCAATACTTTGGAAGAGACTCTGGCTATGTGCTGTCATTGTATCTACTTTTATAAATGTATAACCTGTATGGCTGCAATTATTATTTTTTGCTAGGCCTCTTCCTGTGCCTTATTCACTTTGTGGATGCGTTTATAGCATCTTATGTATTTGATGCTTGACCCTGGGATTAATTCCAGTCCTTTTGGGTCAGCAGGGGTTACGTTTTTGGCCACAGCGCCATGAGTTTCTCCTCCCTCCCTCCTCCGGTGGGTGCAGCATCTCCAACTGCGGGTGCGCATGCCCGGGAGCCATGGCAACACGTCCTGGCCCCCAGATGTGCGCGTCATATCGCTGACGCTGGCGCACTTCCGGTGGTGGCGGAGTGGACCAGAAATAGCCGGACGCAGATGCAGGTGGCAAATATCAGCAGTAAAAGACGCTGGTACGATATAAAAGCCTGGGGTGGGTTGAGAATCATCACCCCCCTGATGAAGTTATAAAAAACGAAATGTACATTGGAGTCCAGACCCGGGGGATCCTCCACTGCAGGGGCTTGTTTTTTCCAGCGCCGGTAATATGGTTACTCTGCACACAGGGGTTTATGGGGCGCTTCTGGGCTTCACCCTTAGACCTTGCTTTGGGTTATTTATATGACGCAGGTCATTGTATGGCTGCACTTGAACTTTATTTATTAATGTTGTTGCATTTCACCTGAGCCCTCTATAATTGAAACTATCCATTGTCTTGGTTTTTGTTATACAATCCTCCACTGTGATATTTATTTCTGTGTACTGTAAGATGTTATGGATGTATTTACTACCATTGCTGTACTGAACCTGCTCCAGCACCTTCTACCCATTGTTTACATTCTGAAGCCAGTTGATTTGTGGCAATAAATATTTGTGCACACTTTTCTCTCCTTGTCCTTTATATAATTGCAGAGCGAGTGGCAGAGTTTGTCAGTGAAGCAGCCGGAAGTAATAATACAGCTGGGACCGCAGCGGCCCCGTGCACTGGACCGCCGCCGGCATGATTAGGGTTACAAAAGAGTGTGTTTGACTGTGTGTGAGTTAACGTGAGTGTGATAATGTGAGTGTGATAGTGTGAGTTTAATAGTTAGTGTGAGAGTTAGTGTGAGTGTGAGAGTTAGTGTGAGTGTGGGAGTTAGTGTGAGTGTGGGAGTTAGTGTGAGTGTGGGAGTTAGTGTGAGTGTGGGAGTTAGTGTGAGTGTGGGAGTTAGTGTGAGTGTGGGAGTTAGTGTGAGTGTGGGAGTTAGTGTGAGTGTGGGGGTTAGTGTGGGGGTTAGTGTGGGTGTGAGAGTTAGTGTGAGTGTGAGAGTGAGTGTGAGTGTCTGAGAGTGTGAGTGTCTGTCTGAGTGTGTGTGAGTTAATGTGTGAGTGTGTGTGAGTTAATGTGTGAGTGGGTGAGTTAATGTGTGAGTGGGGGAGTTAATGTGTCCGAGTGTGTGAATGTAAGTGAGTGAGTGTGTGTGTGTGTAAAAAGAAGGTAGACCAGGTTGGGGGCATCACTACAAAAGGGGTACAGCATGGGGGACATTACTGCACTATGTGGGTGAGGATGGTAACATCACTACAAAAGGGGACCAGGATGGGGACATTACTACAATATGGGGAGTAGGATGGGGACATTACTACACTATGGGGGCCAGGATGGGGATATCACTACAACAGGGGACCAGCATGGGGGACATTACTATGCTATGTGGGCCAGGATGGAGACATCACTACAAAAGGGGATCAGCATGGGGAACATTACTACACTATCGGGGCCAGGATGGTGACATCACTACAAAAGGAGATCAGCATGGGGGAAATCATTACAAAAAGGGACCAGCATAGGGACTACATTAAAGCCTCAGGTCTACCAAAAATTTCAGAATCAGTAAGTGCATCCCTGGAGGCTCCAATCACGGAGATAGAGGTGGAGGGTGCTATCTCATCAGCTAAATCTGGCAAAGCACCGGGCCCTGACGGCTTTACCGTGGGTTATTACAAAAAACTTAAGACGTCCTTACTTCCGCATTTAACAGCGTGCTTTAACGCTATGTCAGCAAACACCCCACCTCCTAAAGATGCGCTGCGCGCCACTATTGCAGTAATCCAGAAGCCAGGAAAGGACCCCTTGGTCTGTTCTAGTTACCGCCCGATATCATTACTTAATGTAGATGTCAAACTTTTTGCTAGAATCCTGGCGGCCAGACTCTCGCCATTCATTCCTGATATAGTACATCCAGACCAAGCGGGATTTGTGAGCGGGCGCGAGACCAGGGACAACACCACCAAGGCAATTAACTTAATACATCATGCGAAAGTTACTAAAGCTCCTCTGATGTTGCTATCTACGGACGCAGAGAAAGCGTTCGATCGAGTTGAGTGGTCCCTCATTGAGGAGACATTAAAGCACATTGGACTGGGAGCGACGATGCTTGGTTGGGTGTTGTCCCTGTACTCCGTTCCGTCTGCAAGGGTCCGGGTGAATGGTATCCTATCTGAATCTTTTGACATTACTAATGGTACTCGTCAGGGATGCCCGCTATCCCCGCTGATTTTTATTTTAAACATTGGAACCATTATTACGACATATCAGGGGGAATGGCGATATTTCTGGTTTAACATTAAAATCGCACACGCACAAAATTGCTGCTTATGCTGACGATCTCCTGTTCTTTGTAACAAACCCTAGAATCTCCATCCCAAACTTAATGAAAGACTGGAGAGATACCACGCTCTCTCGAATTTCAAAATTAATAGAGCCAAGTCGGAGGCTTTGAATGTTTCGCTTTCTGCGGACCTCGTTGATCAGTTGAAAGGTGCCTTTGCCTTTCACTGGTCACCCAAAGCCCTTCGTTATCTGGGATTGCAGCTTACACCAGATGTCCGTGATTTGTACGGAGCAAATTTCCCCGCCTTGTTGTCTACAATTAGAATGGATTGCGAGAGATGGATGTTGTCTGCCTTTACATGGATGGGTAGATGTCATCTTTTTAAAATGACGATACTTCCAAGGATTTTATATTACCTGCAGACGCTTCCCATTACCATTCCGGCATCGTTCTTTAAATCGGTTTCACAAATTCAGACAAGATTTATTTGGAATAAAAAGAAACCAAGATTAGCAAGATCTATCCTTCACAGGCGCAGGGGTGACGGTGGAGTGAACCTACTGGACATTAAATTATATCATATTGCTAGTCACCTTGCACGTATAATAGACTGGTGTAGACACAGCGAGAACAAACTGTGGGTTCAGATAGAACAGGGCTTCACTCCATTCAGACTACAAACTTTGCCATGGGTTGTTTTGCGAAGGGATGAGGCTATTGCTGGTCATCCGACGATCGGACCTACCCTTAAGATATGTGATCATAAACTAGTACGGGCCTCTATAATTCCACGTGCCTCGACTATGTTCCCGATTTTAACACACCCGGACTTTAAGCCTAGTATAGATGACCCTATATTTCAAAGATGGATTGCCGAGGGAATAGATAGGGTGGGGAGTTTGGGTGACGGAGAAGTCTGGCCCTCTCTTGAGCAACTTAATTTGATCACACATCCGATACCTTTAGGATTCTGGAGATGTCTTCAACTTGCACATCACTTACGCTCGCTTCCCGCTAAATCGACCTATCTCAGACCCAAGACGCAATTTGAAAACATATGCCAGACTGTAGGGGACTGTAGACATGCTCTATCGAGATCGTATGCATTATTGATCTCGCCTCCGGATCTGCCAACACCACAGTTCATGCTGGATTGGGAAGCAGACCTAAGGTTGGAATTGTCATTAGAACAGAGATCTGACATTTACACACTGGCACACTCTACCTCAATATGCTCGTGATTACAAGAAGCTAATTATAAGCTGTTAACTAGGTGGTACAGGGTCCCCTCGCAACTACACAAAATTTTCCCCTCCACTGAGGCATGTTGCTGGAGGTGTGGTGAGGCGGAGGGTACACTGTTACATATATTCTGGGAATGTGCAAGACTTAAGACGTTTTGGTCTAAAGTAGTGGAGATTATTCGAGTGGTCACAGACTACCCTGGTGAACTTGGCCCGAGTCTCTTCATGTTACACCACAGTGAGATCCCTCTCCGCAGGTATAAACAGTCCCTTTTGAGATTTCTGGTAATGGCTGCGAGATCTTGCATCCCAATTCTTTGGAGGAATCAGTCTGGCCCTTCTGTTGCTCAATGGCTGAATAAGGTGAATGACCTCATGCACTTGGAAGACTTGACCTCCTCTATCCATGATACTTATGTACAATTTAGAAATACCTGGTTTAGCTGGATGTCATTTCAACAGTCCGATCTGTATAAGACCTACAGAGATCAGTAGCTGATCCGCCATGTCCGTGTAATATATTGAGCTTATTTTAATGGGTTTTACTGGACATTACAGACTCACGTGTTTTTTTTTTATTTTTTTTTTTTATGTTCCCCCCCCCCCCCCCTTCCCCTCCCCCATTTATCCCTGACTATTCCTTTTCTTACATCTTTCTCTCTTCTCTCTCCCTGAATATGTTTCTTTCTGTATTTTTGTACTCAGGTTAAGTGGACCTTATCTGTTTTTTATCACAGTTATTGCTAGGCTCTTTTAACTCCCGTTATGAAGCGATAAGCGAAGCGTCAGAGAATGTTGCTTCTTAATCGAACAAAGATAGGAAAGATCTGCACTTTGGGTAGATCACCGATACACACTGGTATGGTACACTTATGACAAGGAGTATTGTAACGATGTTATATGTTTTACCCCATGCCTGGCTGATTACATCTTCTTAAGTGATATGTTCAGTTGATGTAAATAACTGATTGATATATGGGTTCACGCTATTGTTAACGCTTGTTGTTAAATTTTATAAATGAAAAATAAAGAATTATAAAAAAAAAAAAAAAAGGGACCAGCATAGGAGACATTACTACACTATGGGGGCCAGGATGGGGACATCACTGCAAAAGGGGACCAGCATGGGGAACATTACTACAGAAGGGGATCAGGATGGGGATATTCGTACAAGAGGGGGACCAGGATGGGGACCAGTAAGGGGATATTACAACAAGAAAGGGACCAAGATGGGGACACTAATACAAGAAGGGGTTCAGGATTTGGACATTACTATATTGAGCAAAAAATTCTGGCATTACTAAAAATGTCACTTAGTCCTACAAGCAATGCGGCCCCCCGATATAAATTTTTTTCTATGTGTGGCCCACCAACCCAGCCGAGTTTGAGACCCCTGGTGTAGACCTTTGAGGGTCCATGGAAAGACGCAGTTGTAACACAAGGGCTCGAGGATTCCTCTTGCCCCCTGGCTACCTCCACAGGGGTGGGCAACTACAGTCCTCAAGGGCTGCAAACAAAGCTAGTTTTCAGGATTTCCTTAGCATTGCACAAGTGGTAAATAAATCGCCTTCAGAGGTGATGATTCCAACACGAAATCCTGAAAACATGCACTGTTTGGGTTCTTGAGTAATTGAGTTGCCCAACTCTGTTCTCTAGGACTGGGTGTAATGTATTGCACTTCCATACCTCATACCTTCAGGCCAGATGCCTATGGCTTGTTAACCAGTATCTACAGTATCAAAGTACCTCTTAGTTTGCAGATACAGTCCAGCATACAAGGAGTGAAGTAAAAAAAAGCTTTATTGTAGCAACTTTTAAGGTGAGGTGTAGCCCAAAGGCTGCAGTTTTGCTAATCCAGTAGGTGGAAGCGCAATCGGTGCTAAACTTGGGAAAGGGAAAAATAATATTAACAAAAAAAGTAATCAATCCTGTCTGGCATAATTACTTTCATTTAAGCATTGGTTATACTGTACTCCAGGGGCGGACCGTCACTCCCGGGGGCCCTGGTGAGGACCGGGGGGAGAGCTGCTGGGAGAGCCGCGCTGCTGCTGGGAGAGCCGCGCTCTCCTACCTGGTGCTGCTGGGAGAGCCGCGCTGCTGCTGGGAGAGCCGCGCTGCTGCCGGAGAGCCACGCTCTCCCGCCTGGTGCTGCTGGGAGAGCCGCGCTGCTGCTGGGAGAGCCACGCTCTCCCGCCTGGTGCTGCTGGGAGAGTCGCGCTGCTGCTGGGAGAGCCACGCCGGATGCTCGTGGGAGCCGGAGAAGAGGGGCGGGATCAGGCAAGGGAAGCAGGAAGCTCTCTGCTACCCTTGCCTGGCCCTCCTCTCCTTTGACGGCAGCTTGCGGGGGTCGGCTGGGGGCCCCATCCAGGCTTGAAGGGGCCCCCTAGCCGGTCAGGGCCCTGGTGCAGCTGCACCAGTGTAGTTCCGCCCCTGCTGTACTCCCTCTAAACACCGCAGTACTCTAGGATCAATTTGTAACCAGAGCTGTGGAATCGGAGCCCATTTTAGGTGGAGTCAGAGTCGGTATAAATGGACCAACTCCTAAATTATAAGGGCAAAAAAATATGAGTCTGCACACATTGGAAGCAGCACCTGTTTATCATGTTTTTGGTGGGGATTGGTTGCAGTTCACACTGCTGCTTCCAATGTGTGCAGACTCATATTTTTTTGCCCTTGTATTCACCACTGCTGGTAACAGCAGATTGGAGGCACCTGCCCCTCCCATATGAAGTCTGCACACAGAGCTGCCACCCACACAGCCCTACAAGGTGAGATAGTCCTGTGCTCTCCCTCACCCTGTCCAGCTGAGGTATGTACACACTGGCAGGTTTTTACCGTAGCACTAGGGACAGAGTTAGGACTGTCTCTATCAGGGCCTACCTTGGAGTGGGTGGTGAGACAGCTTATTGTATGTTTTCTTGCAGAAACGTATAAACCAAAAGGCCCTGTTTTTGTTACAGCACTTGCTATTTATTTATATTTTTACAGCAGAGCGCCTTTTGTGTGATTCATATACTGTTTTTGCACCTGTTTATCATGTTTTTGGTGGGGATTGGTTGCAGTTCACACTGCTGCTTCCAATGTGTGCAGACTCATATTTTTTTGCCCTTGTATTCACCACTGCTGGTAACAGCAGATTGGAGGCACCTGCCCCTCCCATATGAAGTCTGCACACAGAGCTGCCACCCACACAGCCCTACAAGGTGAGATAGTCCTGTGCTCTCCCTCACCCTGTCCAGCTGAGGTATGTACACACTGGCAGGTTTTTACCGTAGCACTAGGGACAGAGTTAGGACTGTCTCTATCAGGGCCTACCTTGGAGTGGGTGAGACAGCTTATTGTATGTTTTCTTGCAGAAACGTATAAACCAAAAGGCCCTGTTTTTGTTACAGAACTTGCTATTTATTTATATTTTTACAGCAGAGCGCCTTTTGTGTGATTCATATACTGTTTTTGCACCTGTTTATCAACTCCTAAATTATATAGCAAAATGCGTACAATAGTTCAATGCAGATTGTGCTAAATATTTTTTCATAGGAATTTGGGAAAGTTATTTTTCTGGCAGCTGTATATGTGGGCCCAAGTCATCATATGCTGCTTGATGATCAAAAGCTTACTAAAGGAAAAGAAGCTCTGACTGACATAGCATTTAGGATGAGTGGCCTACAGGACTGCCAGCCGCAAGGGGACTTGGGTCCTCCTGACAGTGCTACTGCTGCCATATCTTCATCCTCATCAGATGAGGAGTTTAACTTTGACAAGTATATGTATGGCATGGAGCAGGCAAAGCGTTGACGCAGGGAAAAAGATTCCACTCCGTTTTCTTAGCAGATTAACTTTATTTCAGCAACATTTTTCACTTGCTCCCAAAGAAATAGTAAGATTCAACCATTCATCTCAAGTGACTGTGCATGAGGCAATTCCTTTATAGCCGGAGATTGTTGGATTGTCACCCATGTGCATACGGCTTTGCCTCCAACCCAAGTTAGTTAAGAGAGGTTGTTCCCTAGCCTTAAAATTATTAGGCCAGATTTGAGGTCATCTATGAAGGAGGATCTGATGGAGGCGATTCTATTTCTCAGAACAAATTCCAAATTCATAGACTGCACAAATGTCATTTAGTATGTTTTTGTTGAAAACTGTTTTCTTTGTCACTTACTGCATAGTTTATTGCATGCAACACTTGTAGGATATGGGAAGGAAGAAAGCCGCTTACCTCTAACTCATACACCCTTTGGATCCCGGGCTCCTGAGGGCGGCTGGTTTCCACCATAGACACTCCAGAAAAAAAATTTCAGGGCCACTTGTCCATAGAAGTTTTCCTTGACCTTTATTTAGACATACATGTTAAAAAGCATCCTAGCCGAACGCATTTCGGACATAGCCCTTACTCATCGGCAATGCCGATGTCAGTACGGAGGGTGAAGCAGTGGAGCACACATACTGTCAGTATGGAGGAGAAGCAGTAGAGCCCAAGACTGTCAGTACGGAGGTGAAGCAATGGAGCACACAGACTGTCAGTATGAGGAGAAGCAGTAGAGCCAAAAGACTGTCAGTACGGAGTTGAATCAATGGATCACACAGACTGTCAGTACGGAGGCGAAGCAATGGAGCACACAGACTGTCAGCACGGAGGTGAAGCAGTGGAGCACACAGACTGTCAGTACAGAGGAGAAGCATTAGAGCACACAGACTGTCTGTACGGAGGTGAAGTAATGGAGCACACAGACTATCAGTACGGAGGTGAAGCAGTGGAGCACACAGACTATCAGTACGGAGGTGAAGCAATGGAGCCCAAAGACTGTCAGTACGGAGGTGAAGCAATGGAGCCCAAAGACTGTCAGTACGGAATTGAAGCAGTGGAGCACACAGACTGTCAGTACAGAGGAGAAGCATTAGAGCACACAGACTGTCAGTACGGAGGTGAAGCAATGGAGCACACAGACTGTCAGTACAGAGGAGAAGCATTAGAGCACACAGACTGTCAGTACGGAGGTGAAGTAATGGAGCACACAGACTGTCAATACGGAGGTGAAGCAATGGATCACACAGACTGTCAGTACGGAGGTGAAGTAATGGAGCACACAGACTGTCAATACGGAGGTGAAGCAATGGAGCACACAGACTGTCAGTACGGAGGTGAAGCAATGGAGCACACAGACTGTCAGCACGGAGGTGAAGCAGTGGAGCACACAGACTGTCAGTACAGAGGAGAAGCAGTGGAGCACACAGACTGTCAGTACGTGTGAGGAGAAGTGATTAGTGATAAATACACAGCGAGGGACTGACACTATTCACTGCATTAGGGTGGCTTCACATTTGCGCTTGGAACGCAACGAACGCAGCCAAATGCTTGCGCACATGTGTTCCAATGTTTAACATGGGAATGCATTTGGCTGCGTTCGGTTGCGTTTTGCGTTCGGATGCGCACAATTTGTGCACCCTCCGAGCGCAGCTTGTTGCATTTTTTGCCTTCAAGGGTGCTTGTTTTATATGCAAGTTCCCACAAGCGCACAAACCATGCATTGAAGTCAATGGATCCGCAGTGTCCTCCACATGACAGCGCAGGAGAACGCTGCGGATCTCATTGCAATCTCTCCACCAGGAGATCAGCTAGAGCCTCCACTGATCTCCCATCGGTGTCGGCGCAGGAGATTTGAAGAAACAGCTGATCTGACAGCTGTTTAAATCTCAAGAGCCGACACTGAATAGGTGATGTCGGCACGGGAGATTTGAAACAGCGATCAGCTGTTTCTTATCTCCTGCACAGATATCACCTATTCGGTGTCAGCGCAGGAGATTTAAACAGCTGTCAGATCAGCTGTTTCTTCAAATCTCCTGCGCTGACACCGGCGGGAGATCAGCTGTGGCGGGGAGGAGGAGTTCTCCACCGCTGATCTCCTCCTCCCGGCCGCCCCTGAGACAGCTGATTTGCTGGCCAGGCTGCATACTAATGTGAACGCATGCGGAGATTCTCCACTGCGTTCACATTAGTATGGGCTGCGTTTGCACTGCGTTTGCGTCTGCATGCCATACGCATGCAGACACAAACGCAAGTGTGAAGGCACCCCAACACTGCTCTGCCATCTCCATCCCTGGCTTTGTATTTCCCACTATTCACATAACAACCTCCTCATACCGAAAACTACTGCCCCAGCACTGCTATGCTGCAGCCCCTGCTTGCTTCACTGAGGGGGAGGGGTCCCTGCACACACAGACAGAGAGGAAGGAACACTGCCGTCCAGGAGCCACATGAAGATAGTTTCCTATACTATGAAGTAGTATATACAAGTGTGTGTGTATATGAATGTGTGTATGCATGTTTATGTGTGTGTGTGTATATATATATATATATATGTACTGTGAGGCATGCCAGCGCTATAGCACGTGGCTGGTATGACTCACATGGCCTGCAGCAATCTGGGTGATTGCTGGAGCTAGTGGTACACACAGGGTTAATGGCAGCTAAGTGTGTGCATGAGTGAGAGGTGCTGATTGCCACTGTGTTGCAGATGTGGGTTTTGTCAGGCAGGATGTTATGGTGGGTTTACACGTCCCAATATCGGCCCGATGTCATGAGCCAACTATGCTGGAGCGCGCTTTTTGAGCGCACTTTTCCCTGCATCGCATCGCCGATTTAGACAGCCCGATATCGGGATACAACATCCCGACGATGTCTACGCCCCCCGACGCAGGAACGACCAGTTAACATTGGAGTGAATGTGTGACGTTGCCCTACACATCGGAGTTGGGCTGTGACACAGGACGATCCTGCTCCAGCCGGCATCCGATATCGGGCGGTCGAATAGCACGCTCATTCGCCCCCCGATATCGTTTTCCCATCGTTCCTGCATCGCGTTGTATGTTCAAACCGTACAACGCACGAACGATATCGGGTCCAACGCACGAACCACGTGAATTTTGGTCGGAGTTGGGTCGAAGTTGGACGCCGATATCGCAACGTGTAAACCCACCATTAGCCTGCCCAGTGCTGTGTGAGGCAGTCTTCCAGAAGCCTGCAAAGGTGCAGGACACATGTTGAGGCTGGAGAAGCATATCCCAAACCTGTGCACCTGTAGGTGAGGTTGCTGAGAGAGACTGAGACATGGAAAGCCTACAGCTTGCTGAGCTGTGAGGAAAAGGCAGACATCCATAGTCTGAAGAAGCCGTCCCTCAGAGGCCCTGTGTGGACTGATTACAGGCCGGGTGTGAGGTAACCAGACTGAGGTTTTGTAAAGGCAAAAGAAGGCTCATGTTTTACTTTTGCACTATGCAGTTTATGCTGTCCTAAATAAATCCACTGGACTTAGTTCATGAAAGAGACTGTTGCAGTGTTTATGGTTTTGTGCTGGTAAGTGAGTGTATCCCGACCCGCTCTGTGATCGCTACATCACAGTACATATATACACAGTGTTGGCCAAAAGTATTGACACCCCTGCAATTCTGTCAGATAATACCCAGTTTCTTCCTGAAAATGATTGCAATCACAAATTCTTTGGTATTATTATCTTCATTTAATTTGTCTTAAATGAAAAAACACAAAAGAAAATAAAGCAAAAAGCAAAACATTGATCATTTCACACAAAACTCCAAAAATGGGCCAGACAAAAGTATTGGCACCCTCAGCCTAATACTTGGTTGCACAACCTTTAGCCAAAATAATTGCAATCAACCGCTTCCGGTAACCATCAATGAGTTTCTTACAATGCTCTGCTGGAATTTTAGACCATTCTTCTTTGGCAAACTGCTCCAGGTCCCTGATATTTGAAGGGTGCCTTCTCCAAACTGCCATTTTTAGATCTCTCCACAGGTGTTCTATGGGATTCAGGTGTGGACTCATTGCTGGCCACCTTAGAAGTCTCCAGTGCTTTCTCTCAAACCATTTTCTAGTGCTTTTTGAAGTGTGTTTTGGGTCATTGTCCTGCTGGAAGACCCCTGACCTCTGAGGGAGACCCAGCTTTCTTACACTGGGCCCTACATTATGCTTCAAAATTTGTTGGTAGTCTCCATGCACACGGTCAAGCAGTCCAGTGCAAGAGGCAGCAAAGCAACCGCCAAACATTAGGGAACCTCCACCACGTTTCACTGTAGGGACCGTGTTCTTTTCTTTGAATGCTTCTTTTTTTTCTCCTGTAAACTCTATGTTGATGCCTTTGTCCAAAAAGCTCTACTTTTGTCTCATTTGACCAGAGAACATTCTTCCAAAACGTTTTAGGCTTTCTCAGGTAAGTTTTGGCAAACTCCAGCCTGGCTTTTTTTATGTCTCGGGGTAAGAAGTGGGGTCTTCCTGGGTATCCTACCATACAGTCCCTTTTCATTCAGACGCCGATGGATAATACGGGTTGACACTGTTGTACCCTCGGACTGCAGGGCAGCTTGAACTTGTTTGGATGTTAGTCGAGGTTCTTTATTCACCATCCGCACAATCTTGCGTTGAAATCTCTTGTCAATTTTTCTTTTCCGTGGACAAAACTATTGGCACTGTTAGAAAAATCATGTGATGCTTCTCTAATTTGTGTAATTAACAGCACCTGTAACTTACCTGTGGCACCTAACAGGTGTTGGCAATAACTAAATCACACTTACAGCCAGTTGACATGAATTAAAGTTGACTCAACCTCTGTCCTGTGTCCTTGTGTGTACCACATTGAGCAGGGAGAAAAGAAAGAAGACCAAAGAACTGTCTGAGGACTTGAGAAACCAAATTGGGAGGAAGCATGAGCAATCTCAAGGCTACAAGTCCATCTCCAAAGACCTGAATGTTCCTGTGTCTACCGTGCGCAGTCTCATCAAGAAGTTTAAAGCCCTTGGCACTGTGGCTAACCTCCCTAGATGTGGACGGAAAAGAAAAATTGACAAGAGATTTCAACGCAAGATTGTGCGGATGGTGGATAAAGAACCTCGACTAACATCCAAACAAGTTCAAGCTGCCCTGCAGTCCGAGGGTACAACAGTGTAAACCCATACTATCAATCGGCGTCTGAATGAAAAGGGACTGTATGGTAGGAGACCCAGGAAGACCCCACTTCTTACCCCGAGACATAAAAAAGCCAGGCTGGAGTTTGCCAAAACTTACCTGAGAAAGCCTAAAATGTTTTGAAAGAATGTTCTCTCTTTTTGGGCAAAGGCATCAACATAGAGTTTACAGGAGAAAAAAAGAGGCATTCAAAGAAAAGAACACGGTCCCTACAGTAAAACATGGTGGAGGATCCCTGATGTTTTGGGATTGCTTTGCTGCCTCTGGCACTGGACTCCTTGACCGTGTGCATGGCATTATGAAGTCTGAAGACTACCAACAAATTTTGCAGCATAATGTAGGGCCCAGTGTGAGAAAGCTGGGTCTCCCTCAGAGGTCATGGGTCTTCCAGCAGGATAATGACCCAAAACACACTTCAAAAAGCACTAGAAAATGGTTTGAAAGAAAGCACTGGAGACTTCTAAGGTGGCCAGCAATGAGTCCAGACTTGAATCCCATAGAACACCTGTGGAGAGATCTAAAAACGGCAGTTTGGAGAAGGCACCCTTCAAATATCAGGGACCTGGAGCAATTTGCCAAAGAAGAATGGTCTAAAATTCCAGCAGAGCATTGTAAGAAACTCACTGATGGTTACCGGAAGCGGTTGATCGTAGTTATTTTGGCTAAAGGTTGTGCCACCAAGTATTAGTCTGAGGGTGCCAATACTTTTGTTTGGCCCATTTTTGGAGTTTTGTGTGAAATGATCAATGTTTTGCTTTTTGCTTCATTCTCTTTTGTGGTTTTTTTCATTGAAGACAAATTAAATGAAGGTAATAATATCAAAGAATTTGTGATTGCAATCATTTTCAGGAAGAAACTGAGTGTTATCTCACAGAATTGCAGGGGTGTCAATACTTTTGGCCAACACTGTATATATCTGTGTGTATGTGTGTATGTATATGAGTCAATGTGTATGCTCTGGGTGCAATGCAGGGGTTACGTGGGGCACAGGCTCTAGTACAGGAGCTATGTGTGGGCACAGGCTCTAGTACAGGGGCTATTTGGGGGCACAGACTGTAATACAGGGGGCTATATGTGAGCTTCTGGTGTAAAATAGAGGCTATGTGAACCATCCTGTTATAATACAGGGCGCCATGTGCAGCCTCCTGTTGTATACTGGGTACTATGTACGGCCCCTTGCTGTATATTGGGGACTGTGTGCGGCCTCCTGCTGTATACTGGGGGCTTTATGCAGCCTCCTGCTGTATACTGAGGTCTGTGTGCGGCCACCTGCTGTATACCAGGGGCTGTGTGGCCTCTTGCTGTATACTATGGACTGTGTGTGGCCTTCTACTGTATACTGCAGGCTGTGTGCAGGCTTCAGCTGTATACTCAGGGCTGTGTGCAGGCTCCTGTGTATGGGCTCCTGTTGTATACAAAAGGCTTTGTGGGGCCTCCTGCTGTATACTGGGGGCTGTGTGGCTTCCTGAAGTATACTGATGACTGTTTACAGCCACCTGCTGTATACTGAGGACTGTATGCGGTCTCCTTCTGTATACTGGGGGCTGTGTGCAGGCCCTTGCTGTATACTGAGGGCTGCGTGCTTCCTCCTGCTGTATACTGGGGGCTGTGTGCAGGCTTTTGCTGTATACTGAGGGCAGTATGCGGTCTCCTGCTGTATACTGGGGTTGTGTGCAGCCTCTTGCTGTATACTGAGGGCTGCGTGCTTCCTCCTGCTGTATACTTGGGACTGTGTGTGGGCTTCTGTTGTATACTGAGGGCTGAGTGTGGCAGGTTGTTAGGAAAATATGCTTTGTGGCTTGTGTGGCTGCTACTTCCCCGACAGTCACGTCCCAGTGTGCGCCATTTTCCAGAAGTCCTTGTCTTCAGCAGCTTACCTGAATGTTTCACAGACATGTATAAACTGTGTTATACTATGAACTAGATGTGGGCCCGATGCTATCGCATCGGGAGGGTGGTTTATGTGTGCTCTCTCTAGTCTCTGTGCCTGTCTTCCCATGCGCGCTGTCTCCCCTGTGTGCGCTGTCTCCGCCTTTCCCGTGTGCGCTGTCTCCCCCTTGTGTGCTGTCTCCCCCATATGCGCGGTCTACCTCTCCCCCTGTGTCTCTGGCTCTTCCCCTGTGTCTTTGCCTCTCCCCCTATGTCCCAGTCTCTTCCCCTGTGTGTCTGCCTCTCCCCATGTCTCTGGCTCTCCCCTTGTGTCCTCCTGTGTCTCTGGCTCTTCCCCTGTGTCCTCCTGTGTCTCTGGCTCTTCCCCTGTGTCCTCCTGTGTCTCTGGCACTCCCCTTGTGTCTACCTGTGCCTCTGCCTCTCCCCCTGTGTCCCTGTCTCTTCCCCTGTGTCTTTGCCTCTCCCCTGAGTCCCCCTGTGTCTCTGCCTCTCCCCCCACTCCATCCTCCTCCCTCGCCCCCTACCATTCTCACCCCACCTGGCGTTACCGATGCCGGCTGAAGGCTCCAGGAAAACTCTATATAGAGCGGGTCATGTGACAGGGCCTGAGTGACGTCACATCAGCCCACCCTGTTACATGACCTGCTCCACACAAATTCTTCCTGGAGCCTTCAACTGGCATTGGTAATGCCAGGCTGGGGTTTGAGAACGGAGGTGGGAGGACGGAGCGGGAGGAGGACGGAGCGGGGGGTGAGAACAGAGGATGTGGTTAGTCGGGGATGCCAGTGGCGGGGATTCTGCTGGCGGTATTGTGTGGAAGGCAGCACTACTGCCAGCGGACGCCATATTGTTACACCCAATACTTGGGTGTATATAAACATAATTGCCTTGTGGCTTCCGGCGGGAGTGACAACCGGACGGAAGCGGAAGGCACAAAGCAATTATGTAAGTAGATGTCCCTTGTTACCTATAGCAACCAATAAGAAGTTGATCTGTGATTGGTTGTTATAGGCCATCTGGTAAATATCCACACTGTCATAACAGCCAATGCAGTATCTATAACCGAACACATGCAAACAATAAATAAGCCTTTTGTTTGGCAACTGACTGTATGGCACGGGGTTAAAATTTCCTCTCAAAACATAGTGATAGACATTCCCTTAGTCTAATGAGGTGTGTGCAAATTTTGTGATTGTAAATGCGACAGCGCGGATTCCTTTGGTGGATATACATATTATATTATATATATACAGTACATACTAGCTGTACTACCCGGTTACGCCCGAGTTATTAAATAACTGCTGTTAGCTAAAACAAAATAGAATTTGAATATGTCATATTAATGACCTGTAGGAAAATAGAAGCTGAGCTGTGATTGGTTGCTATATGCAGCCTGATAAATCTCCAGCCAACAGTAAACCCTCCCCTGGCCGGGCAGTATATGTTACCTCACACATACACATAAAAGACAGCTCATGTGACTGACATCTACCTTAATTCCCTATATGGCACATGTGTTGCACATTGGCTGTTTTTAATCAGATGTTTATTTTTGGAAATTAAAGATACCAGATGTATGAGGCGAGTTGTGAGAGGCTATTTGTGCACACCTGTGTCTGTCTGTGTGGTGTGTGTATGTCCCTGGGGTGTGTGTGTGTGTGTGTGTGTGTCCCTATGGGGTGATTGCATGTGTCCCTATAGGGTGTGTATGTGTGTGTGTCCCTGTGGGGGGCGGTCTGTGTGGTGTGCGTGTGTCCCTGTGTTTTGTGTGTCTCTTTGTGGTGGGTGTGTGTGTCCCTGTGGGGTGAGTGCATGTGTCCCTATAGGGTGTGTATGTGCGTGTGTCCATAGGGGGGGTAATGTCTGTGTGGTGTGTCTCTATGTTATGTGTGATAAAAAACAGAGAGGGGCGCTCTTGGTGCAGTATCAGGGGTCAGTGGGGGAGAGGGGGTGGGTGGATTGTTGGTGCTCACCTGTCCTGGTTATGCTGCCAGCATAACCAGGTATTGTAGCCTTACTGCGTCTCGTGCAGCTGCTGTCTCTCCCTGCTTCCAGGTCTCAGGCTGGCACGTGATCAGTCACACAGTCTGACATCAGCACAGGTCCTTGAGAGCTTTAGCTGTTAGATCCCCATTCTCCTCAATGACACAGTTTTATCAGAAGCAGCTCTGCACCGCTCACCAGAGGTGCTTGTAGATTAGTTAAGGATGAACAAGCGGTTTAAGCAGGCGCATTCTGAATAAACTCCGGGAAGTTTGTCCAATTTAATTATAGAACTTCTTTAATGAGTAGTACTGGTCTCTCTCAATACGCGTTTCGGCGTACTAGCGCCTTCCTCAGGTGATCTGTGTTGTGTGTGTCTCTTTGTGGTGTGTGTGTCCCTGGGGGTGAGTGCATGTGTCTCTATAGGGTGTCTATGTGTGTGTGTCCCTGAAGGGGGGTGTCTGTGTGGTGTGTGTGTGTCTGTGGGGTGAGTGCATGTGTTGCTATAAAGTGTGTTTGTGTCCCCGTGGGGGGTGTGTGTGTCTCTGTGTTGTGTGTGTCTCTTTGTGTTGTGTATGTGTTCGAGTGCGTGGTGAGTATCCAATGTTGGGGCTGCACCTTAGCGACTATACACTTGCTGTTACTCTTTGTGTGCGTGTGGAGTGTATACATGTCCCCGTGCGTGGTGAATATCCCATGTTGGGGCCCCACCTTAGTGACTATATGCCGGTATATGCTATTAGTCTTTGGCGCTGTCATTAAGCCCCTCTCATTCACAACTGTCAACTGGTAACTGTCACTTTTTCCCTATTATGTAGATAGGGGTAAAATTGTTTGGTGAACTGGAACACGCAGGGTTAAAATTTTGCCTCACAACATAGCCTATGACGCTCCCGGGGTCCAGACGTGTAACTGTGCAAAATTTTGAGGCTGTAGTTGCGACGGTGTAGATGCCAAGCCCGGACATACATATACACATTCAGCTTTATATATTACTAGCTGTAGTACTGGGCTACGCCCGGGTTCATAAATAACTGCTGTTAGCTATAACAAAATAGAATTTGAATATGTCATATTAATGACCTGTATGAAAATAGAAGCTGAGCTGTGATTGATTGCTATAGGCAGCCTAATAAATCTCCAGCCAACAGTAAACCCTCCCCCTGGCCGGGCAGTATATGTTACCTCACACAAAAACATAATAGACAGCTCATGTGACTGACATCTGCCTTAATTCCCTATATGGCACACGTGTTGCACATTGGCTGTGTTTAATCAGATGTTTATGTTTGGAAAATAAAGATAGCACACGTATGAGGCGAGTTGTGTGAGGTGATTTGTGCACATCTGTGTCTGTCTGTGTGGTGTGTGTGTCCCTGGGGTGTGTATGTGTGTGTCCCTGTGGGGGGGTCTGTGTGGTGTGTGTCTCTGTTGTGTGTGTCTCTTTGTGGTGTGTGTGTGTCTCTGGGTTGCGTGTGTCTCTTTGTGGTGTGTGTGTCCCTGATGGGTGAGTGCATGTGTCCCTATAGGGTGGCTATGTGTGTGTGTCCCTGTGGGGGGGTCTGTGTGGTGTGTGTGTGTGTCTCTTTGTGGTGTGTGTGTCCCTGTGGGGTGAGTGCATGTGTCCCTATAGGGTGGCTATGTGTGTGTGTCCCTGTGGGGGGGTCTGTGTGGTGTGTGTGTCTGTTATGTGTGTTTCTTTGTGGTGTGTGTGTGTCCCTGTGGGGTGAGTGCATGTGTCGCTATAGAGTGTGTGTGTGTCCCCTTGGGGGTGTGTGTGTGTCTCTGTGTTGTTTGTGTCTCTTTGTGGTGTGTGTGTGTTTGTTCGGGTGCGTGGTGAGTATCCAATGTTGGGGCTGCACTTTAGCAACTATACACTTGCTGTTACTTTTTGTGTGCGTGTGGTGTGTATACATGTCCATGTGCATGGTGAATATCCCATGTTAGGGCCCCACATTAGTGACTATATGCTGGTATGTGCTGTTAGTCTTTGGTGCTATCACTAAGCCCCTCTCATTCACAACTGTCAACTGGTAACTGTCACTTTTTCCCCATTATGTAGATAGGGGCAAAATTGTTTGGTGAATTGGGATGCGCCTCACAACATAGCCTATGACGCTCTCGGGGTCCAGATATGTGACTGTGCAAAATTTTGCGGCTGTAGTTGCGACGGTGTAGATGCCAATCCCGGATATACACACACACACACACAAACACATTCAGCTTTATATATTAGATATACAGTTGTGGCCAAAAGTATTGACACCCCTGCAATTCTGTCAGATAATTCTCAGTTTCTTCCTGAAAATGATTGCAATCACAAATTTTTTGGTATTATTATCTTCATTTAATTTGTCTTAAATGAAAGCACACAAAAGAGAATGAAGCAAAAAGCAAAACATTGATCATTTCACACAAAACTCCAAAAATGGGCCAGACAAAATTATTGGCACCCTTCAGCCTAATACTTGTTTGCACAACCTTTAGCCAAAATAACTACGATCAACCGCTTCCGGTAACCATCAATGAGTTTCTTACAATGCTCTGCTGGAATTTTAGACCATTCTTCTTTGGCAAACTGCTCCAGGTCCCTGATATTTGAAGGGTGCCTTCTCCAAACTGCCATTTTTAGATCTCTTCACAGGTGTTCTATGGGATTCAGGTCTGGACTCATTGCTGGCCACCTTAGAAGTCTCCAGTGCTTTCTCTCAAACCATTTTCTAGTGCTTTTTGAAGTGTGTTTTGGGTCAGTGTCTTGCTGGAAGACCCATGACCTCTGAGGGAGACCCAGCTTTCTCACACTGGGCCCTACATTATGCTGCAAAATTTGTTGGTAGCCTTCAGACTTCATAATGCCATGCACACGGTCAAGCAGTCCAGTGCCAGAGGCAGCAAAGCAACCCCAGAACATCAGGGAACCTCCGCCATGTTTGACTGTAGGGACCGTGTTCTTTTCTTTAAATGCCTCTTTTTTTTCTCCTGTAAACTCTATGTTGATGCCTTTGCCCAAAAAGCTCTACTTTTGTCTCATTTGACCAGAGAACATTCTTCCAAAACGTTTTAGGCTTTCTCAGGTAAGTTTTGGCAAACTCCAGCCTGGCTTTTTTATGTCTCGGGGTAAGAAGTGGGGTCTTCCTGGGTATCCTACCATACAGTCCCTTTTCATTCAGATGCCGATGCATAGTACTGGTTGACACTGTTGTACCCTCGGACTGCAGGGCAGCTTGAACTTGTTTGGATGTTAGTCAAGGTTCTTTATCCACCATCCGCACAATCTTGCGTTGAAATCTCTTGTCAATTTTTCTTTTCCGTCCACATCTAGGGAAGTTAGCCACAGTGCCATGGGCTTTAAACTTCTTGATGACACTGCGCATGGTAGACACAGGAACATTCAGGTCTTTGGAAATGCACTTGTAGCCTTGAGATTGCTCATGCTTCCTTACAATTTGGTTTCTCAAGTCCTCAGACAGTTCTTTGGTCTTCTTTCTTTTCTCCATGCTCAATGTGGTACACACAAGGACACAGGACAGAGGTTGAGTCAACTTTAATCCATGTCAACTGGCTGCAAGTGTGATTTAGTTATTGCCAACACCTGTTAGGTGCCACAGGTAAGTTAAGGTGCTGTTAATTACACAAATTAGAGAAGCATCACGTGATTTTTCTAACAGTGCCAATACTTTTGTACACCCCCTTTTTTATGTTTGGTGTAGAATCATATCTAATCTGGCTTTAGGACAATTCTTTTTGTGTTTTTTCATTGAAGACAAATTAAATGAAGATAAAAATACCAAAGAATTTGTGATTGCAATCATTTTCAGGAAGAAACTGAGTATTATCTGACAGAATTGCAGGGGTGTCAATACTTTTGGCCACAACTGTATATACACACTTAGCTTTATATATTTATCTAATGTATGGAGTGCACAGGTGCAAGCTGCCATGACAGCATTATATAAATATAAATTTATTATATATAAACCCTGGAATGTACCACAGAAATATCAGAATAAACAGGAATATATAAAAAGGTGTAGAGGAATCAGAATACCGGGCTGCTAAAGCTGATTGGTCACGCATCGGCCAGCGCGTGACCAATCAGCTGAGCGGTATCGGTGGGAGATTTAGAGTTGGCGGCCAATAACACTCTGCTTATCTGAATGGTCGAGCGGCGGACAGCTTTAAATCTCCTGCCAATACCGCTTCAGCTGATTGGTCGCACGGGAGGCAACGCTCTACCAATCAGCTGAGCAGTATTGGCGGGAGATTTAAAGCTGGCCGGCAATACCGCGCTCCTCAGCTGATTGGTCGAGCGATGCCCGACGCGTCACCAATCCACTGAGCAGCGCAGTATTGGCGGGAGATTTAAAGACGGCTCCGCTGAGCGGTCTTTAAATCTCCCGCCGATACATTGTATTGTGAATAGCTTTGATTTTATTCATTTGTGGCTTACTCACCCCTTGGCTTATCAAGTACCCCAATTAACAGGCTTCCTGGAGTCCCACTGTACATTTTTTTGGATTGGTTGTCAGACCGGCAGTTCTGAGCGAATTCACCACCGCTTGTACCTGAACCAGGTGGGTATGCCAATCAGCACTATAGATGATGATGACGTCCAAATGTGCTGATACATATTTTTAATGCGGTGCCAGCACTATGTCCATCAGCCTCTGGAACGTGTCTGGAGCCCCATGTAACCCAAAAGGCAAGGCGACATAGTAATAGAGACCCTCAGGGGTGACAAAAGCGGTCTTTTCTTTTGCTGACTCCGTCAGCGGCACCTGCCAATAACTCTTGGTCAGGTCCAGCGTTGTGAAGTACTTTGCCTGTCCCAGTCTCTCAATCAGCTCGTCCACCCTGAGCATTGGATAAAGGTCGAATTTTGACATTTTGTTTAACCATCGCAAATCGCAACGATCTGTCGGGTTTTGGGATCAACACAATAGGGCTATCCCACTCACTCCTGGACTCCCTAATTGAAGCATTTTTCTCACCTCGTCTGCGATAGCTTGCTTCTGAGCCTCCGGTAACTGGTATGGTTACATGCGTACCTTTACATGAGGCTCTGTGACAATATCGTATTGGATCATGGATGTTTTGCCTGGCAGGTCTGAGAACACATCCGAGTTTCACTGTACTAACCTTCTAGCGTCTCGCCTTCCCGCTTGTTTTGTGAGAGTGTCCCCTATCTTCACTCCTTGCTCATCCTCCCCCAGATGCCACTGTAGCTGATGTCAGATGACCAGAGGAAGATAGGTCCGGGTTACATCAGATACAATACATTCTCTGTCTTTCCAAGGCTTCAACAGGTTTACATGGTATATTTGTAGTGGTTTCCTCCTACCAGGTTGATACACCTTGTAATTTACTTCCCCAACCTTTTCTCAGATTTTGTTAGGACCTTGCCACTTAGGCATGAATTTACTTTCAGCGGTGGGTACCAATACTAAAACTCGATCCCCTGATCCGCCTTGAGCTGCCTGGGCATCCTGCAGATGTGCCTTCACAATCAGCATGACGGTCGTGATTCGGCCCTGCATACCCATGATTTGCTCAATTATGCTTTTATGGGGGGTGGGCTCCTGCTCCCATATTTATTGAGCTATATCTAGTAGCACCCGGGAATGTCGACCATACAGCAACTCGAATGGCGAAAACCCAGTTGACGACTGTGGCACTTCACAGATGGCAAACATTAAATAGGGAAGCAGCATATCCCAATCCCTCTCATCCTTGAAGACCATCATTTTTAGCATAGTTTTCAGGGTCTTATTAAAACGCTCCACCAAACCATCAGTTTGAGGGTGGTACACGGACGTACGCAGCTGCTTAATCTGGAGAAGTTTGCACAGTTCTTTGGGGACTCTGGACATTAATGGGGTCGTCTGATCTGTAAGGATCTCCTTGGGAAACGCTTCTCAAAAGAACATGGCAAACAACTCCCGAGCAATAAGCTTAGCTGAGGTATTTCTAAGTGGTACCGCCTTCAGGTATCGCATAGCGTAATAGACTATGACCAGGATGTGTTGATGACAGCGGGCAGACTTTATCAGTGGACCTACCAGGTCCATGGCGATCAGCTCAAAAGGGACCTCTATGATCACCAAAGGTACCAAAAGGACTGCAGAAATGAGCCATGAACCTTTTAAGTATAGATAACAGATGACCATAGAAGGCAGAGGCATCAGGGAGCTAAAGATATGTGACTACCAACTTTTTGAAATAAGTTAAAAGAAACTTTTATTAGATTATTTAAAAGTCTAAAGGACCAACATGTGAGTAAAACAAAACACATACAACATATAAGAATATGGATTGCAACAGTTGTACAGATCACCTGATTGTCACACCCTAAATTCTGTTACTACAATGGAGGTTTTGACACCCCAAGGTTTGTGGTGTCCCCACTTAACGGTGGCTCTCCCAAATTCTGTCCCTAGTTGGGAATTCATGTACACAGAAACATATACATGGGTTCACAATCCAGAGGCTGGACATAACTCATGGCGAAATCCAGAAATTGGCAGTCCTCCGGGGTATCTGTACCAAGCAAGTTATCTCCAGGCTTCACGCATTTCACTTTGTCTTATTGTACAAAGCTCATCAGAAGGCGGAGATGTTGTGTAAGTTTGCCTTATCACTAATTCTCAAAGGGAAATTTGATGTATATTGCCTCAGGAGATTTCACCTAGTATGGATGTTTTCCAGGGGTGAAGATGCAGCATCCCCTAGTGATAAGTCAAAACCGGACATCCACCAAGCTAAATAGACCATACCATCATGCCCAGGCTTGAATCTTGGAAGGGAGGGAGCAAGTAAATACTTGCAAAAGCCCACTCTAGCAAACATAGCTTCAATGGTTATCCATTGGTGGTTCAGGATCATGGGTGGAGTGCAGTAACACTCCACCCATGAGAGCCACCATTGAGTGGAGGCAGCACGGACCTTAGGGTGTCAAAACCTCCATTGTCAAGTAGTAACAGAATTTAGGGTATAACAAATAGGTGATCTGTACAACTGTTATAATCCACATTCTTATACGTTGTATGTGTTATGTTTTACTAACGTGTTGGTCCTTTAGACTTTTAAAGAATCTAATAAAAGTTTATTTTAACCTCCCAGACAACTCCGGGCCAAAAAAAAAAAAAAAAACACTGCAAAAGTCGCTCCTGCGTTTTTTCACCCCCAGGTGGCCGCTCATTAAGTGTTTATGTGCCAACTCTAGTGTCTTCCGGCGATACGGCTGTGGAACTAACAGCTGTTCCACAACGTAACCTCATATTTTATCCACCTGATGAAGTAAATCTCGCTTGAGGGCGAAATGGGGAAAACTTACCTTGGCGCTGGGCGTTTGCGCCACCCAGGACCCTGAAGCTGGGCTGTCCCAAAATTATCCGGAGACAAAACTTGTCTCCCAAAACCTGATACAATCTGTCTGTGATATGAGGTTGTCTCATTGGCATAGATCTCCCTTCTGGACCAAGGAGGGATCTATGCCAGTGAGACAACCCCATATCACACACAGCCATGGCATACATCCAGGACACCATCGCCATATTGTGGAGCGTTAGTGGTGATCCTCTCATCCCTACACATGTGTAATCAGGGTATCTGGACCGCTAGCTGAATGCAGGGGCTGTGCAAGTAGTAACGTTTTTGGCTGTGGACCTCCCGGCACCTAACTTCCCCCCCTGTACCATCCGGCGGTGGGACATCCGCACTCCTTCATGGTGATCTCCTCCTGCCACCTGGCTGGCGCCATCTTGAGTTGGCCTTGTGGGATGTGGCATTACATCCATGCTGCTCGATGGGATAGCACACTCCTCATTAGTCTCCTCCTTACTCCGTGTGGTCACTGAGGCAGCGCTCCACACAACTGCCGGCTCCATTGATGCCTCTTTCTGCAGGGTACGTCCACTTCTTGTAATGGTAGGAGTTTCAGAGATACTGGGTGTAGGCGCTGGTGACCCTGCGTGCTTCAGGAATCATTCCATGCACTGCGGTGTCTACCTCAGTTGGTCTGTGCTTGCATACTAAACCTATTAAAGGGTAGACAAGGGCGCAATAGGGTCTTATCTCTTAGATACCAGATAGTTCAAAAATTAGGTACTGCTCACCTAATACGGTTGTGTGGCCCACAACCGGTTTAAATGCTCAAAACAGCTACTGCAGGATCCACTGTTCCATCAGGAACAACATATGCATAAATCAAAAGGTTCAGGGTGTACAACGATCCGTGCTGCTGAGTATAAGGAAGGACCACAATCTTGGTATATGAGAATACTGCTTTATTTTTCTATGCATTTCAGGGCTGTCCCAGCCCCTTCCTCAGGAACCACCACCATAAACAATGACCAGCAAGGTACAGATCTCAAAACTATATCACATCAGCAACCAATCAGAATCACAGTTTTGCACGTTCTCTATTTCTAATGGAATGTCCATATCCATTTACTTGCTATTTTTAAGAACTATTTTCAATACTAGTCCAGCAAATAAATATTATCTTTTTATAGAATTAGCTAGATAAATAATTATAATAAAAAAGGGGTAAGGCTACGTTCACACATTGCGTTTTTCCATTGCTCCCATGATAAATGGGCTCTGAAAAAGTGCAGAGAAAAATGCAGAGAAAAATGCAGAAAAAAAACGCAGTGTGTGAAAGGAGCTGCGTATTTCACAAAATACACGCGTAAAAAAGCGCAGCGGCATAAAAAGACGCAGTGTGTGAACGTAGCCACATTGCGTATTTTGCTGCTTCTCTGCACTCTTTGCTGCGTTTTTTTACGCGCGCTTTTTGCAGTGAAGACGCAATTCTGGATAAGCACCCAGCCAAACCTATCGGTTTTGACAAAATCTATTCACACACTGCGTATTTGTGCTTTTTTTTACGCGCGCGTTTTCACTGCAAAAACTTGCGCGTAAAAAGAATCACCATGTCAATTCTTTCTGCAGTTTTTGGCTACGTTCACACACTGCGTCTTTTTACGCAGCTGCGCCTTTTTACGCGCGTATTTTGTGAAATACGCAGCTCCATTCACACATTGCATGTTTTCCTGCGTTTTTCTCTGCGCTTTTTCGGAGCCCATTTATCATGGGGGCAATGGAAAAACGCAGAGAAAAACTGCAGAGACTTGACATAGTGATTATTTTTACGCGCGCGTTTTTGCAGTGAAAACGCGCGCGTAAAAAAAAGCACAAATACGCAGTGTGTGAATGGATTTTGTCAAAACCTATAGGTTTGGCTGTGCTGCTTATCCAGAATTGCGTCTTCACTGCAAAAAGTGCGCGTAAAAAAACGCAGCAAAAAACGCAGGTAAATACAGAAAACGCAGTAAAAAACGCAGAGAAGCTTTTTTACGCGTGTATTTTGTGAAATACGCAGCTCCTTTCACACACTGCGTTTTTTTTCTGCATTTTTCTCTGCCCTTTTTCAGAGCCCATTTATCATGGAGGCAATGGAAAAACGCAATGTGTGAACATAGCCTTACCCCTTTTTTATTATAATTATTTATCTAGCTAATTCTATAAAAAAGAGATTTTTGTGTACTCACCGTAAAATCCTTTTCTCTTAGCCTCTAATTGGGGGACACAGGACCGTGGGTGTTATGCTGCTGTCCACTAGGAGGCGACACTAAGCAGAATCTGCAAAAGAGTTACTTGGCTCCTCCTCTGCAGAATACACCCCTGGCACAGGAAATGCTTCACCAGTTTTGTGCTAAAGCAGTAGGAGTGTTAACATATAATAACAGTAACACAGAACCTGTAACCACACAGGCCCTGTGAAAACAATATAGTTAACAAGTTAATAAGAGAGTAATAGAGGCTGAATTTAAACAGGCACGCTTGTAACCAGGTAAGCGTTAGTGCAGTAATGTTAGTACAACAAGGCCTGTGATTAAACAGGCACCTGCGTAGACCGTGAAAAGTCAACAAAGCAATAATTGTATAACAAGGCCTATATCTAGACGGGCTCACAGTACTATAGGACCTGTAACAAGACAGGCCCAGTTTAAACATTCAACAGTCAACACCGTTAGTATATGCAAACATGTGTAGACCTTTTAACCATGCAACAGCTGAGAAGCCATTTAAGAACTATAGAACAAAACCCACAAGGGTAAAAAAAAGGGTGGGTGCTGTGTCCCCCAATTAGAGGCGAAGAGAAAAGGATTTTACGCTGAGTACACAAAAATCTCCTTTTCTCCTTCGCCTCATTGGGGGACACAGGACCGTGGGACGTCCTAAAGCAGTCCCTGGGCGGGAGAAAAACAATGGTGCCCGTCACATTGAACATGATCAGTGAGCAACTATGCACCGACAGGCGACAGCCGTCGCCTGGAGAATACGTCTACCCAGACCTGCAAATGATGAGAACGGAGTGCAAGCCCTGATATGATTGAGTATGTGTGGAAACTGACACCCTTGTGTGTCAACACACCTGTTGCGCTGGCCCCTGGTGCCGATCTGACCAGGAGGCCCTCACGGCTATAGTAATGTGTCAAAAGAATGAGCTCTCGATGGTATAAGCGCCTTGGATGGTTAGACGAATCCACCTGGTTAGATGAGCGTTAAAGGCTGACATATCATTATTTTTGCCTGCTGTAGAGAGAAGAAAAAGGCTCTGACCTGTTTGCAAGAAATTGTTCTTGGATACTGGTATGCGTAGGGATCTGACAAGGTCCTGTATATGTAGGTACTTTACGACCAGACAGACTGGGGTCAGGCGCAGTGATGACATAGAAATGTCTTCAGTGAGTTGGAAGGAGAATATCTCCTAAGAAGGCTGGAACCAGCCGTAAGAATCTTGGTCAGGTAGAAGACCAGAAAAGGTGGTTAACAAGAGAGCGCTGAAAGTACCGATACCTCTGCAGAGGAAAAAATCTTTCACCAAAACACTTTACTGTTTTGATGATAATGCTAAGGGTAATATCCCATAGAAGCTTAAAAGGTGAATCTTTTAGAGTCGTGAGAACGAAGATCAGGCCCCGCAGTAGTTGTCCTGTGGTATAGAGACCTTAAATGGGGGACCCAGTGAAAAAAAGGGATTTTCCAAAACAACTGATGGCAAGACGTTCTTGGAGGAAGGTGAAACAGACAGAAAAACTGCTGTATGAGAAGCCTCAAGGACCGACCTGAGTGTAGGTCTGAGTGTAAGAAACGAAAGTTCTTTGCATGAAATAGGGTCAGAGGAATGACCCCCAGAGGCGCTCGCAGCTAAACAAGAAAACAAAAAACAAAACGATTACACTCGTGGTATATCGTCGATAAGGCTCGTTTACTTGCTGCGACTATGGTCGCTACAACATCCAGTCAAAAAGAAAACCCTGTGGATAAATTCTAGGTCTCAAGGGCTATGCCACTATTTTTAGAATTGAAGAATTCCGATTGAGAACTGGCCCTGAGAGAGCAGGTCTGGACTGACTGGTAGTCGTCCTGGTGCTGCTGGTATGAGTTGGACGAAATCTGCGTCCGAGCGCATCTGAGCCAGCCTGAAGGTACAGGGATGACCTGGCGACATTCTTGTTTGACTTTCCACACTATCCTATTAGTGGAAAAGAATATAGGGGCGATGGAGACAAGTTCAGTCTTAGACTAGCGCATCTGTCCTATCGACTGTAGGTCCTAGGACCTGGCCACAAAGAATGGAACCTTAGCATGGAGGCGTGAGGCCGTCAGGACCACATCTGTAGATTCCTTTCACTGGCAGCCTTGACAGAGAACATCTGGACGAAGGAACCGCTTCTGAGACCGTCACTTGGTGGGTTAGCCGGGTATGAGACCCGCTGACAGCACAGTGTTCGAAGAATCCACCCGGAGAAGAATGTGGCGAACGTCTGTCATCACTTGGAGACTGTGGTTTCCACCCTGTTGGTCGACATGTCACGCTGTGACATTGTGTGATTGGTTCCTGACAAGTCTGGCTGCCGGAAGACGACTGAATGATGTAAGTACTAGAATTACTGCCTGAATCTTCGTAGATTGATGGGCATCCTCGGCGGAACTAACTGCATGTGCATTGTGATGGGAGCACATCACCCCACATCCTATTTCTGGGCTAGGTCTAAGCATGGATAGATGAAAAAAGGCCGTAGGTGCTGCTGAGCTTATGGAACTGCCTCCCATGCTGCCCTATCCTGTGTAGGGCTGTTATAGCCGTTGTGAAAAATAGAGGAGACCGCTGAAAGAACCCGCGGATTCCCACACGAAGAATCCGTGCCGTGTCTGGGAAAATCTAATATGGCTGGTGCTCCATATGTGATGCTGCAGCATGTGGCCATCAGGAATACTCCGCGGAGCTGGGACTCCTTGAGTTTGTGTGCTGTGCTGCAATCTGTGCTCTGGAGTTTGGTAGACTCAAAAAGAGTGATCCGCCACACGAGTCTTCATAACGTGTCCATTGAAAACGACAGTGTTCGCAGACTCCGAAAATCATGCATTGAAGAATAAGTCGTCCAGATATGGGAGACTCCTGGAATGCAGTATAGACATTACCAACCTCGGGCTGTATTTATGAGCTATAGGACTTCTAGAGTCCACTTCTGACTGCTAAGTCAAGAAAAGACCGACTGCGTGGAAGGAGGTTCTGGCACAGCCATATAGACGGCTGGAGGACCCACCGATTTGGGTGGTGCAACCGCGGGACTGTGAGGTCCAGCTTCGGGGCGGGCGAAGAAGAGGGCGTGTGCGTGGTATCTCAACCCAAATACCTAATATAGGTATAGTGATGATATTGGCATTTTTTTTTTTTTTTTCTTTGAGATCAGGGGATGGAGTCCAGGTAGACCGTATGCGGATGCAGTTTTAACCCGGATCCCCAACGGTGGGGAAACGAGGGGTGCATAGGTCATAGATTCCAGATACCGGTAGCTGAACTACCCGTGTCATTGCGAATCACAGTGTTATAGCCTGCGTCCTATGAGACTTGGCTGCCGTCACTGTTAACCAGAGCTCCAGCTGCAGGGTCTGGAAAGAATTGGCAAACATTCGTGGAAGGCGGTACAGTTGTCAGATAATGGTAGTTTATATGAGCCGCAACTGAGGTCTCCAATAGTGGGGCATGAGGAAGAACTTGTCAGTTAATCCTGTAGTAGGTCTGCCAGTAAAGAGGTCCCTACGTGGTGACCGCTCATTTGGGAAAATTAACATATCTCCAGCCATTCCTAATGATCCCGATGACCGGAATTCGTTACGTCGGCGTCTTAGCACTTGAGGTTAATCCTGGCCCGTACTTCTCTGCCCAGACCTCTACAGAGGCATGGAGGGAACTTGATGGCCTCCATACAAGTACTTCCGCTTCTCATTCACGTAACCAGATGGCAATCTACTAGCGATGGCAGTGGACGCTGTTATTGTGGAGCAATTATCACCGTTTAGGGATTACGAGTCAGATAGTCCAGAGGACACGACCCAAGCTGCCTGGGTCACCAGCGTAAGCCAGGAATTGATCTGCAAGATACACAAGTAAATGTAGAATGCAGATGCGTACGCAATGCAAACCATTAAGTGTAGTATTGTACTCGACTAGCTCATCTACCGTGTTGAAAACCGATATTTATCTATTAGTTATTTATTTTATTTTATTTTTTTTTTTTAAAACGCGACATGTTATTACACTGCCTCTTGCATATTGCTCTATGCATGGCGGAGATAGGCGGACAAGGTGCGGCAGGAGATAGTACTGCTGGGTTGTCCTGCGGTTGCCACTGGCGACTGGTAAACAACATGGCTTGTTAGTAAGTTCCAGAATCCCTGTGGGCAGCCGTAGACTCTTAGATGGAGGCTGCTAGGAAGCACTTATAGGGCTGAAGTAGGGATTAAACCCTGCTGAGATCCTTAAAAGGACCTAAACAATAAAGTAGTAACAATAATGCACAGTTGTGCAAAGATTGCTTTAGATTTTCAGCTGCAGCAGTGTAGGAGCCCCATTAGGGTGAGGGCTTCTATCTATCTAGTGTCCTGCTGCTGGAGCCTATAGGGAGCTCCTTGCAGGAAAACATCCATTTTACTGGTATAATCATACATGAAGAGACCTTCACATCCTGCTATGCCATTCAGGATGGCTTTGTAACAAGGGGACTGCTGAATTAGATAATGGGCACTGTCTCTGTAACTGTGCCCAAATGATATGGCCGCCACTGCCTATAGAGGGGGACGTCCCGTCCCCCCCCCATGAAAAAGAGCGCGCAGTAACTCTCGCGGCGAGCGAGAGGCGCCAGGAGCAGGGGACCCGCCCCTTTCATGACGCGTCTGCCGTCTAGTCCGCCCCTATTATGATGCTATCAGCGTCATCGGGAGAGGCGGGCCGGGGGCGGCCTAAATTAGAAAGCCCATGCCGCAAATGGCTGAGGGCCGGCGCGGAGGTCCGGGAAGTGGTCAAAGAAGACCCGGACCTCGCCAAAACGCATGGTCACTGCCGCGCTAGCCATGTGATGTGACCCGCAGGAGGTCCAGAAAGCTGGATCTCCTGCGTCTTGCTGGCTGCAGGCGTCTGATGCCCCGGGAGCCCCCGAGTTCCTGGGCTGCTGAGTGGCAGCATGGATCCAAAGGAGCTGCACCCTATGTGAAGGATGCCTCCTTGCCTTTTCGCAGGGAACCCGGCTGCCTCCCTGCCTGGGATCAAGGTGAGGGCGTAGGGGGCTTCTATGGTTGCCCGGCCGGATAGGCAGTCAGATGATACTGCTGCAGTCCCTGTCCCACCTGCCATAATGCCAGGGGGGGTTGGGGGGAACCCATATTACGCCCCATTTCACCCCAGAGGTCCCAGAGTCCGCAGCACTAGCTGTGGCTCTGTAGTGCAGGGAAAGGAGCCCGGATGGGGCCTGTACCTGGTGCGGCCTCCACCTAATACCATTAGGGAGGAATCCTGCTATCCACATCCAGATGGAGGTCCTGGGCAGCGGGATGCTGTTCTCGACATCATGGATGGATCTGTAGCCCCTATCCTGAGGGAGGTCCGGGTCTATTCTCGACCTCAGGGTGGCTGGGGCCTCTCAGCTTCTAGCCAGGTACCCACAGGGGCTGGAGAAGGAGGACGGACGCATGAGGATTCATGGAGGTCCGTGAGTATCTCTACTTAATCCAAAACCCCAAGGGGGGATGGACAAGGAGGAACGGCATATAAAAGTTATAAAATGGAAAAACTCAACCTCAGCTCTGCAGCCCACAAGGTGGTGAGAGGAGAGAGTATGCCGGGGGCCGCTCCGGGCCCACTTTTCTTCAAATCCAAAAGATCAAACGAAGAGAGGAAATTTGTGTGTGCTCTCCTAAGACACTAAGCAAAAACTGGTGAAGCATTTCCTGTGCCAGGGGTGTATTCTGCAGAGGAGGAGCCAAGTAACTCTTTTGCAGATTCTGCTTAGTGTCGCCTCCTAGTGGATAGCAGCATAACACCCACGGTCCTGTGTCCCCAATGAGGCGAAGGAGAAAAGATAATATTTGCTGGACGCAGGTAAATACAGAAAACGCAGTAAAAAACGCAGAGAAGCAGCAAAATACGCAATGTGTGAACGTAGCCTTTCTCTGCGTTTTTCCATTGCCCCATCATAAATGGGCTCTGAAAAAGCGCAGAGAAAAATGCTGAAACAAACGCAGTGTGTGAAAGGAGCTGCGTATTTCACAAAATACGCGCGTAAAAAAGCGCAGGTGCGTAAAAAGACGCAGTGTGTGAACGTAGCCTAAGGTTGGAGTTATTGAACCATTTTGTTTTCTAATATACAGTGTTGGCCAAAAGTATTGACACCTGTTGAGGGGGAACTGTTGGCATGATGCTGGCAAAATTAGTGTATACTTTTGAGGACAGCATTTGCAGGCCGGAGCATGTGGAAACACTTGCTACCACAAGAAAGGCAGACAAAGTTTCCACATCGGATAACCTACACTGCCATTGTTGTGTGGAAAGCATAAAACGTATACACACTCTAGAAACTGAGCTAGAAGAAAGGGCCCAGTGTACAGCCGACAGGGGCCGGGAAATCTGTGTGTTAGAATCTAGGATCTCAGAGAAAGAAACCTATTATTCTGACATGGATAGAGAGCTCCTCAGTCTGTACACTGAGATAAATCAGTTCAAGAGTAGAGTTGCATCCATGGATGCACTAGTGAGCACATATAGAGAGGATCTGGCTGCAAAGTCGCAAACGATTGTGAATTTGCAACAGGTCATCTCTAATCTGTCACGGCCTGGTACAAATAGCATGGTGCCTTTGCCCACGAAACAGGTTTGTGTTTCGGGTACTGCAAAGGATGGGGAGACCACGGCAACATGGTCCACGTCTCCCATGGATCAGAGATCCGAAGCTATAGAGTCCAGGGGACAGGTGGAACGGTCGCTACATTTCACTCAAACACCAAGGGAGTATACACGTAGCGACCGCTTCCAGGGTCAGGATGAGAGTTGGGGATATGGAGGTAGGTGGGAAAGGGATCACACCACTTCCAATCCACCAAATCGTTCAGTAAGGTCAGATGAATTTTATCCTAACCGTAACAGTATGGAAAGGATAAAATTTCTGTTACGGATCTGCAAGGAGATCCCAAAATATGATCCCAGTCTAGATGCGTTTACTGCATGTGATATCTTTGAAGGTCACTGCAATAAATATTCTGTGGCTCCAGAACTTCGAATGGAGCTATTCAAGTTGTGGTTGCCTACACACCTCAATCAGAGGTATGAAACAATGGCGAGCTAGCCCCACTGTTATTAGATTTTGTTTTTTCCTCTGTTGAAATCTGTGGTCAGCCTGTAAACTGACCAGGCCAGGGGGAGTGTGGACAGATAACATTGATACACGGTGTAGTGTTGTGTTATTCTGTGCGTTCAGTGCACTGGTAGTTCATACAGGTGACACAGCTTTGCAGCCGGAGATTTATATGGAACAAAATTTAATACAGAGAACCCAGTCTTTTGTAACCAAGGCAGATTTTTAACATTTTCTGTTTGCTTTGTAAGTGGTGTTTCCATACAGAGTCACAGTCGTTGGTCTCCAGGAAAGTCCAGCTGGTCAGGAAGAAAGGACGTTTTCTCCATGCAGCAAAGAAGGGACAAGGAAGACAACTCCAAGATGACTCCACAAGGAGTGGTGAGTATGGATTTATCCACCCTTACACGATTAGCTAAAAACAGCACATTTAATCCAGTACCTCCTACTAGCCCCAAAACACCAGAATTTCTATGGTTTGCTCTTTTGGAGCAAGCATGTGCTCATGATAGTAAATGTATTGACAAGCGGTCAGTATTAAATAAAACTAACAAGAGGCTCCACATGCTGGCTAAACTAGTTTACGTGTATGAGGTAGTATTGCGAAAGGAAACCCCAAATTTTCACTGTAACTGTTGTAACATTAATTTGCAGACAGTTGGTGCCTTACAGGCACAAATGAATCAAGATGAGCAAAGTAAGATTGATGGAGAGAGGCAGATTGGCATGCTTGAATTTCAGTTACTAGAGCAAAAAAATCATTGTGTACAAGTTGATACTCCAATGGCTCAGTATTCTGCTGAGATCAAAGTATTCAAGGATAAGGCAGAAAAAAATGATGCCACAATTAAACAATTAAATGTGGATCTTGCAACTAGTTCTAAATTAATAACTAGTATGCAGAATATTATCAATGATTTTTCAAACATGCGGTCGGCCTTCTCTTTATCTCGGAAACCCAGACCGAATTCAATCCCGAACTTGCCCTGTTCAGGGCAAATAGGGGGAAGAGGTGTATTAAGTGAGGGAACAAATAAGTCTAATTTTGATCCCCTCAATAGTTGTAAAGGGAAACATGTACATGTTAAAGTAATGGAAAGAAAAATTGTTAAAAGCGTATCACTGTTAAATAAACAATTTATAACTGGTACTTTTAGAGAACCTAAATCAAGCATGGCATGTGTTAGATGCTATGCTTGTAATGGCTTAGGTCATATTGCCAGGTTCTGCAAATGGTTAGGGACTAAAGTAGACAGGGAATATGGTTCTCTTAAATGTTTTAAATGTGATATTTTTGGACATATTGCCCGGAAATTTAAGTCTACAAGTATTGTAACGGAGAATAGGAATGCAAATAGACAGAATAGCCATAAACCTCTGTTGTCTCAGGCTTGTGTGTCTCACCATTTGCAAAAGGTTCTGAATGAACATATGACAAATGGATAAGAATAGTAAGTTCTCTGTAGGGCCTTGGATTTCAGCAGGCCTGTACTATTTCTTTGTGTTTGTGTACAGTCGTTTGCATTTAGTTTATGGTACTTGTGTATATATATATATACTAGAATTTTTGGTTCCTTTGTAAATTCATCATGCCACTGTAGATTTCTGAGGGTCAGGACAAGTGTAAGAAGAGTTTATTCTGAGGTTTTATTGTGAGTGAAATGACGCAAATAGGAGTTGGTTTTTAGAATGCTAATTTTTATTGTATCTTTGATCCCTTTTGAAGTGAATGGCACCAGTCTTTCTTTACATTTAATTAATCATAGAGATGTGTGGTAGAACAGGAAATGTAAATTGCTATTACTTCTGTATCTAAGGACCTGTGAGGGCTGTATGCTATTCCTTTGATTTGTAGGACTGTGCAAGGTGTACTTTTAGAAACAGTTTTTTTCTTGTATCTGTACATCTATGTTGAAGAAAGTATGTTTATTACATGAGTAAGACAGGAGTAAGCATGGATAGATAATGGACGCGCATGACGGAATGTGGCGTGTTATGCTATGTGCTTGTTCCTTGTTGCTTGGATGGATAACATATTTTTAAAACTTGATGCAGGATACAATTAAAAACAGTTATTCTAAGTAAATTGTATTTATTGTGTGGTGTCCAGAAATTCTCTGGACACCTTAGGAAAGGTTACCAGAGGTTGTGTTAGAAAGCAGGTTGTTGTTTTTTTTGTTTCCTTATGAATTCTGTTTTCTTTGGATAAATAATGTTTTTAACGTGAGCTAGGATAGGCATGGATAGATAATGGACGTGCATGAAGGAATGTGGCGTGTTATGCTATGGGCTTTGATCTTTTAGCTTGGACGGAAAACATATTTTGTTTAAAATTTTGTGCAGGAGACAAATAATACTGGATACCTCTGAGAAGTATAACAGGGGGAGGATCCCTGTAGAATGGTGCAACAGGTAGCATAATATGGGTAGGAAACATTGTATATATTATGTTCTAACTGCACCGGGAGAAATCCCAGGAGCGTTTTGTCCCTTTATATCCCATCTTAGGTCGCCCAGACCCTCCTGAGATATTACAGAAGATTGTTCATGGATTCAGCTCAGAAATGAAAACATCTCTTGCTAGATTTCCACCATGAGGAAAAGACTGAGGCTCCAGAGAAAGACTTAACAGTGTCATGGTGGGAGGGGGGAGAGTTTGTTCATATATTACTTCAAAGATACGTCATTCTTAAACCTATTTATTACACTTTGTCATTGTCCTCCTGATCATGTAAACTGATGGACTAACTGATTCACAGAAGGACCAAAGGACTGACTGCTTTAATACATAAAGATCAGGCTGTGCAACATAAATGCAGCCTGACACGGGGTTAATAAGGACACAGCACAGATCCAGTTCTTCACCCCAAATCTAATATTTTTGTGTACATATATATGAAAATGTTTTATATGAAAGTTTTGCTTGGTCCTACTTATATTTCATGTGTGTGCATATAGACACTTTAGGAATAGGTGCAGGTCTGCCAACACATGGACATACTCAGGTAATGGTTTCACAGTCCAAGGTGAGTGTGTTCATGTGAAGGTTTTCTTGCATTTATGTATGGGAGTAATCCAGTCGCACATGGGTCAGTGACCTGCATGTGCTTTATGGATCAGCAGATATAGGCTATTTTAGCCAAGTCTCTATATGCATTCAAGCCAAATGTATATTTTTGTATAATAAATTTGTACATCTGCTGTTTTGTATGAATGAGGAAAGAGTAAGGTTCTGTAGGGACAGGCCCCATCATTGTCTAAGGTATTTGCTACTTCAATCCTTGAGTCGGTAACGTTCATAAGGGATGGATTGAAGGTCGGTTGGACTGTGTTCTTCTCACAGTCAACTTAAGTATGCTGATATCATCCCCTACCCAATAAACTCTGACCTGCCTAGTAGAGATTCAACTATCTATCCATGGAAGAACCACATTAACGATAGATGCTTCAATCAAGCTTGCAGGAGAAGTCTCTGTTTAAAGTCGTGCCTCAGCTAAGAAGAATGCCATCCCCTGATTGATCTAATCCCAAGAAGGAGGTGCTCCAAGAAACCACCTGGTGAGGCCCAGCTACAGATTGTGATCCCCGACACAGTCCCTACACACTGGTAGGGAGAGGGGCTAACACAGGAAGAATCTGTGGGCCGATCAAGAGACGAAGGTGCAGCAACTCCAGAGTCTAAGCAGTCAAGCTGGGAAGAAGACTACCTGGGGATAGGCGTGTTTCTCGAGATTGGCAACGACAAGATCAGAAGTGTACTGACAAATAGAGAACTTTATTCCTGAACCAAAGAGACCAAGAAGATCCACAAAGATGACTTTGGTGTAATCTATGGATGGAGACACTGGATTACGGCGAACGGCAGGGGAGAGGTGATGGCGATGGGTGATGTCTAGATACCTAAGTGCAGTAATAAACTTCATTCCATCCTGAACGGTTACCAATTATAAAATGGAGTAGACAAATATATCCCAGCACAACACTTGCCTCAAATATCATTGTCGTGTTCTCGACAACAGGGGGAATGTTCAGGGGGAACTGTTGGCATGATTAATAATTACTATATATAGATATGTACCTATGTATCTTTATAGATATACAATATACAGTATGTCTGTATATCAATAGTCCAACACCTGCTGGGAATGGGGGGAGCTACAAAGAAGAGAAACTAAAACCAGTTTTCCCAGTTGTGGCCATCTCTGGCCAGGATGGGAGGAGTAACACTGGCCAGTGGGTGGTTAGACAATTGGATCTCAACACCTGGTCATATACAAGCCCCTATTACATCATAGCTTTCAGCCAATCAGAATGGGATTGTTGGACATGCCCCTTTTTCCTATGGTTTTTACCAATGTGCCTAGGACACTCTCTCTCTCTTGGACATTCGATCAGCATGAGGAAGGACCAGAAACACATGGCTGAGTATCTTACCATTTCCCTCCATAAGTCTATCCATATATAGGGATAGTTTATTAGTTAGGTGGGTTTTATTATGCTTAGTTAATGTGGGTGGGTTGTATAGTTAGGAAACTGTGGGTTTAATTGTTACTATTATATTGTAACAGTGTTATATTGTGATTTAGCTTAATTGTGTTGAGGAATAAACTTGTTATACTTTATTATAACAAAGTGTCATGAGTCTTCTCATAGACGGTATAGAAATTAACAGAAAGACTTTATGTTGATAATTGTGTAATGGCAAAATAGTTATGGACATTGCACAGGATAATTATTGCCACCCCATGATAACGGTAATAATAATTTGACCTCCTTTAACAACACCCCTGCAATTCTGTCAGATAATACGCAGTTTCTTCCTGAAAATGATTGCAATCACAAATTCTTTGGTATTATTATCTCATTTAATTTGTCTTCAATGAAAAAACACAAAGAGAATGACGCAAAAAGCAAAACATTGATCATTGCACACAAAAATCCAAAAATGGGCCAGACAAAAGTATTGGCACCCTCAGCCTAATACTTGGTTGCACAACCTTTAGCCAAAATAACTGCGATCAACCGCTTCCTGTAACCATTAATGAGTTTCTTACAATGCTCTGCTGGAATTGTAGACCATTCTTCTTCAGCAAACTGCTCCAGGTCCCTGATATTTGAAGGGTGCCTTCTCCAAACTGCCATTTTTAGATCTCTCCACAGGTGTTCTATGGGATTCAGGTCTGGACTCATTGCTGGCCACCTTAGAAGTCTCCAGTGCTTTCTCTCAAACCATTTTCTAGTGCTTTTTGAAGTGTGTTTTGGGCCATTGTCCTGCTGGAAGACACATGACCTCTGAGGGAGACCCAGCTTTCTCACACTGGGCCCTACATTATGCTGCAAAATTTGTTGGTAGTCTTCAGACTTCATAATGCCATGCACATGGTCAAGCAGTCCAGTGCCAGAGGCAGCAAAGCAACCCCAAAACATCAGGGAATCTCCGCCATGTTTGACTGTAGGGACCGTGTTCTTTTCTTTGAATGCCTCTTTTTTTCTCCTGTAAACTCTATGTTGATGCCTTTGCCCAAAAAGAGAGAACATTCTTCCAAAACGTTTTAGGCTTTCTCAGGTACGTTTTGGCAAACTCCAGCCTGGCTTTTTTATGTCTCGGGGTAAGAAGTGGGGTCTTCCTGGGTCTCCTACTACACAGTCCCTTTTCATTCAGACACCGACGGATAGTACAGGTTGACACTGTTGTACCCTCGGACTGCAGGGCAGCTTGAACTTGTTTGGATGTTAGTCGAGGTTCTTTATCCACCATCCGCACAATCTTGCATTGAAATCTCTATTCAATTTTTCTTTTCCGTCCACATCTAGGGAAGTTAGCCACAGTGCCATGGGCTTTAAACTTCTTGATGACACTGCGCACGGTAGACACAGGAACATTCAGGTCTTTGGAGATGGATTTGTAGCCTTGAGATTGCTCATGCTTCCTCACAATTTGGTTTCTCAAGTCCTCAGACAGTTCTTTGGTCTTCTTTCTTTTCTCCATGCTCAATGTGGTACACACAAGGACACAGGACAGAGGTTGAGTCAACTTTAATCCATGTCAACTGGCTGCAAGTGTGATTTAGTTATTGCCAACACCTGTTAGGTGCCACAGGTAAGTTACAGGTGCTGTTAATTACACAAATTAGAGAAGCATCACATGATTTTTCTAAGGGTGCCAATACTTTTGTCCACCCCCTTTTTTATGTTTGGTGTGGAATTATATCCAATTTGGCTTTAGGACAAATCTTTTTGTGTTTTTTTCATTGAAGACAAATTAAATGAAGACAATAATACCAAAGAATTTGTGATTGCAATCATTTTCAGGAAGAAACTGAGTATTATCTGACAGAATTGCAGGGGTGTCAATACTTTTGGCCAACACTGTATATAGTTTTGAGATCTGTACCTTGCTGGTCATTGTTTATTGTGGTTTCCCTGAGGAAGGGGCTGGGACAGCCCCATAACGCATAGAAGAAATAAAGCACCATTCATATATACCAAGATTGTGGTCCTTTGTTATACTCAGCAGTGCGGATCGTTGTACACCCTGGTCCTTTGGCTTTATGCTTGCATACTGGCTCTATTTCTTTCATTACCCATTCGTGGTGAAAAAGCTAATGTGGTGGGCTACGGTCTTGTGATTTCCCAGGCCCAGTCTCTCTCCCACCATGGTCAGGGGTGGACCAGTTTATGCAGCATCTGTCACCAGTCCTGTCTTCGGCTAGGAATCCAAACCCCCTCTTCTGGAAGAATGTCACCACCCAGCTATGGGTGCATTGATCAAGAAAGTCGTCTTCCATAAATGAGATGGCCAGGGGTGGTTCATGTATATAAGGCTACTTGCTGGGAGCAGGCAAAGGTCCCCAAATGGCATTTTCCCAGTCAAATGCATTTTGTGGTCGTGCAACATAAGGCAGGGAAACATGGGTTTCTGCCACTACTACCTCCTCCTCCTCCTCCTGAATTTGCCTATCCACCAGTTGCAGGTTTATAAAGACAAAGCATGCTACAGGATCTTGACTCTGACCTGTGGTGTTCCCGGGTGACATATAAACGTGACATCCTGACTGAGCTGTGTTCCAGTGAGATCTCTTCAGGCATGCGAGAATAGCACTGTATTCTGATCTCGCTGCATATCAGGCCCAATCTGGGGAGCATGGTCATATGCCAGCTCACATATGTAGACCTCTCAGCAGGCTGCTCCGGTTCTGGTGAAGCACCCTCAGCTCCTGGGGTGGTGAGGAAGATCACATCCTCCAGAGCGAACATTAGTTGGGGTGGATCTATCATGTGGAAACTGGAGGTACCTCCAAACTGGAGGTACACAGTAGCACAGTGTTGCTGCATCGTTCGGCAATCCCAACATGGCGCCGGCCTCTGCAGTGAAGCATTTTTCCTTTGCCTGGGGGCCATCTCTTCTAGCGCTAGGACCAAATCACTTATAGGATATTATTTGCCCAGTCTTGTTGCCTGGCTCTTCATTAATCCCTCCATGGACCTACACATCCTATTCCCCATGATACAGGTAACACCTGGGCTAGTGGTGGGAGGAGTGATTATTAAAGCCTGACATATTTGGAAGAGAAATAAAAAAAAGAAAATATTTTTTTCAGCTCACCACCAATTCATCTAGAATGTTGAATAAGGCTAGTGAGCAATGCATGGACAGGTCCAAGATGAATAATATAATAGCACACTTGTGCACATGCCAAAAATCTGTATTCTAAAGCCCCGTCACACATAACGAGTTCCTTAGCGTCATCGTTAGCGAGATCGTTGTAACATCACAGGTTTTGTGACGTAACAGCGATCTCACTAACAATCTCGCTAAGTGTGACACTTAGCAGCGATCAGGCCTCTGTTCTGATATTGCTGATCGTTACAAAGTGCTCTGGGTCATCTTTTGATCGTTGGTCTCCCGCTGGTCAGCACGCATCGCTGCGTATGACAGCGAGAGACAAGTGATCAGCGATCTCACAGGCTGGTAACCATAGTAAAGACCGGGTATCTAGGAAGCGCGCGCTGCCTGGATACCTGGTGTTTATCATAGTTACCAGCGTCCTCCCCGATTACAGACAGCGCTAAGCAGGGAGGATGCTGGTAACTATGATAAACACTGGGTATCTAGGCAGCGTGCGCTGCCTAGATACCCGCTGTATATCATAGTTACCAGCGATGTGGAGGTGGCTCCCTGGTTCCTGGGGATATCTGCCTGTTTGACAGCTCCCCAGCGACCATTTAACGACGCACCAACGATCGTTACAACAATCGACAGGATCGTTATCGTTGTCGGGATCGCTGGTGCGTCGTGTGTGACGGGAGCTTTAGTTCTATTTTTTGATCTGAATGACTAGCAGATAAGTGTAGAAGAGGTGGCCTCACACACTGCTGACCCTCTGCAATAAAAAAAGGTTTGCTCTCTAAACACAAAATAAACGCTCTCTTAAAGGGATTTTAAGGTTCTTAGATTTCACAGCTGCTGCTATATCTGGCACTGACGCAAAAATTCACAGCCTGCAGGTGTCCTAACACCTGCAAACTCAATGATGCTTAAAAACTTTCTTTTAAAACGCTATTAAAATTCTACAGGTTGAAAGAAACTGGTAAACCCGATGGCTATGAACAACTCCTAACCTTAGGTTAGGGGTGTTCTCAGCCACTGGGTCTTCAGGCGAGTGTTTTGCTCCCAAACCTCCAAGGAAAACATTAGGGCCATTTTAAAATTTTGAACTTTAACCTCGAACAAAACTACGTTCAGCGATTATTTTTTTAGTAAATTGCTCAGGTTTTCCGATTACAAGCTGAGTTGTTAATGTTCGTGCTGAATTTGAAATTGGCGAACATGTTCGGGGAAAGTTCAGTTCTCTCTATTTGGGAGCTCTGTTTGTTTGTTCATAAAACAGAATGAAAAAAAGAAAAAAATTCTGCATGCTGTGTCTTCTTTCATTGAAATTGAATCTAGACAGTCCTATTAGAAGTCATTGGGGCCCTGATGTTTAAATTTGCATAAGTTATCAAACAAGTTAGTTTTGGTCATAAATTCGGTTTGTCTGTTCAATTTCATGATTTTTTCCAATAATTTTAGACTCTGCTCTACAGAAACATTCCTGCATGGCACTGTAGCATAGAATCAGACATACTACCTTACCCGTACTTTTATTCATGGTCATTTCCTCCTCCTTACAGTTCAGTGTAGCCCATACATCACAGTTGTCCACAGTATTAGTCATAGGTTCGTCTTTCACTTCTTTCAAGTGTTCTCCCTAGATAGCACAAAATCCTATTAAAGCAGATGCATAGTGGGAGCCCCTTGTCTCATTATTCGAGCCCTCTCTAATCTCATCCAAATATTTTTAAAAAAAACTATGGAACATTTTTCAAAAATATAAAAATTGAGGATAAGCACTGGAAGAGTGAGGAGCAGCTATTGGAGGGGGGAATTAAAAAAAATGGAGGCAAGGGAGTGATGTAAACAAGCATCGGCAAATAATAAGACAAAGAGTAAACTATATTATAGTAATCTTAAAACAAACAAAGCAAAAAGACAAAAAATGGTTGAATATTCCCCCAAAAAAGGGATAAGAAAAAGAGTAGCCACATGAGATCACATATCTAAGCACCCCCCGAACACAAACAGAAAGCTAATGCTAAGCTTGCAATGAGCACAATATACTTTGCATTTTTGATAAACCAGTAATGCCATGCCTGCAGAAAAACGTTTATGCACATTTGTAATTAAGAGGTTAGGCTTTAAAAAGGACCTGTCACCCCACTGCTGCATTGCAAACCAAATGCAGCACTGAATGCAGCATATCTGCTGCATTCAGGGAATGGGCCCCCCCATGTTTATAGCACCCCTGTAAGCTTTAAAAAAAGACATTAGAACACTTCTAGTTAAGTAGTCTAAAGGGTGAAATCTTATTAAGAGGTCTTCACTGCTGGCACAATCCTCCTGCCTCCTCCTTGTGTATTCCACCCCTTCTATGTCTCTGCTCCGCCTCCTGTTCTGCTGGCTCTGCCCTCCTCTTCTCCTGCTCTCTGTCACTCAACCTGCCCAGACCTTGGTCAGAGCGGCTGCAAAACATTTGGCCTGACGAATACACAAGGAGGAGACTGGAGGACTGTGCCAGCAGTAAAGACCTCTTAATAAGATCCCACCCTTTGGACTACTTAACTGTAAGTTTTCAAATGTCTTTTTTTAAAGCTTACAGCTGGGGTGTCAAACACGCGGTCCGAGGGCCGCATGCGGCCCCTGGGGATGCACTATGCGGCCCGCGGTACTATGGACAACGTAATGATGCATCACCCCAGTGCAGGGGGCCGCTGCAGTCCCTGCTGTGTGAGGACTTCCGTCCGTGGCACTAACAAGCTCTGCCACTCAGCAAGATCAATGCAAGCTGCCAGCCAATGAGAGGACCGCAGCTGACGGCGGAATATGGTGTCACCTGTGGGCCTCTGGCTGGCAGATTGCATTGATTTTGCTGAGCAACAGAGCTTGTCTGAGTGGCGGCTGGAGGCAGTCATAGCACAGCGGAGGCCGGAAGTCAGCACAGCGGGGACTGCGGCGGCCCCCTGCACTGTAGCGATGCATCATTAAAGTGAGAAAAGTGTGTTTGTGAGAGGGTGTGTGTGTGCGAGGGTGAGTGTGTGTGTATGTGAGTGAGGATGTGTGTATAAGAAACTGTGTGAGAGAGAGTGTGTATGAGGATTTGTGGATGTGTGAGTGTGTGTGTGTGTGACTGTGTGTGTGTGAGTGTGTATGTGAGTGTGCAAAAAGAAGGCAAAACAGGATGGGGGGGCATCACTATAAAAGTAGATCAGGATGGGAGACATACTTAGAAAAGGGGATCGGGAAGGGGGACATCGCTACTAAAGGGGATCGGGAAGGGGGACATCACTACTAAAGGGGATCGGGATGGGGGACATCCCTACTAAAGGGGATCGGGATGGGGACATCACTAGAAAAGGGGATCAGGATGGGGGACATCACTAGAAAAAGGGGATCAGGATGGGGGACATCACTAGAAAAAGGGATCAGGATGGGGACATCACTAGAAAAAGGGATCAGGATGGGGGACATCACTAGAAAAAGGGATCAGGATGGGGAACATCACTAGAAAAGGGGATCAGGATGGGAGACATCAGGAGAAAAAGACATTACTACAGGATGGGGATATTACTACAAGAGGATGATCAGGCTTTGTACTTTACTACATTGAGCAAAAAATCCTGGTATTACTAAAAATATCACTTAGTCCTACAAGGGATGCGGCCCCCCACTATAAATGTTTATCTATGTGTGGCCCACCAACCCAGCCGAGTTTGAGACCCCTGGCTTACAGGGAGGCTAGAAACATGGGGGCTCCTTCCATGAATGCAGCAGACATGCTGTATTCAGTGCTGCATTTAGTTTACAATGCAGCAGGGGGTGACAGGTCCTCTTTAAATTCATTTGAGATCTACACAGAGAACATATTGTAGGGTTTACCTTTTTTTTCCCCCTGCTTCAAGTGGTTTTCCAGGAGGTGACAAGTTTTCCCCAAGAGCTTATTCATATGGTCAGTATGTATCATCAGTGTTTTCATACCAAAACCAAGAGAGGGAAACTTGAAGAGAAAAACTATCATTGAAAGCTTGACACCTTTTGGAAAAACACTCCTGGTTTAGTCAGACGAATGTCTGATGTGTGAATAAAGCCTTATAGTAAGTACCTAGTACATGATTCACATGTCAGTTTTTTACATATGAGTGCTATTATTTTCTTTAACAAATAGCACTCATATCTATGACAGTCTATTGTTCACATGTCAGACATTTTTTTCAGACCATATGGTCCGTGTAATCACAGGGACATGTCCGATATTGATTAATGCTGGATCTAAATTGGCAATGCAAGTCTTTGGGTCAGTGAAAATAAATCTGACACCACTCAGATGCCATCTGTATGCAAAAAAAAACCTGAAGAAACTCTGACCAAACTGATAACATTCTGAAAAAGTTACACTTTAGCCTGTTTTTCTGGTATGTGAAAATAACTAATGTCTGAATGACGCCTAAAATGGACCAAATACAAACTCCAAGACATTTTGGACAATTGTTATGCTTCAACATTATGGGGAAGTTTGTGGATAAGATTTTTTTCCTTTGTTTCAACCCGTTTTTCCCCAATGTGTGAAGAAAATCTGGTTATGTTTGGTCTTGAATAGTGCACATAGAGACCTGACCTCTACACCACTGAACACCTTTGGGATGATGTTGAATAGACATTTAAAGGTGGGCCCTCTAGTCTAAGACAAGTGTCTGAATTCATAAATGGTCTTCTGGATGAATGGACAAAAATTCCAACTGTTGAGTTCAAAGCTTTTTAGAAAATTACTGGACAATAGCAGAAGCTGTTTTCGCTAGAAAGGTGAACCAACTTCATATTAATGGATATGACTTTACAATGGGACGTTCTCAAAGCTCTTGTAAGCTTAACCCCTTAAACCCCTTGCGATTTTCCATTTTCCAGTTTTCATTTTTCCCTCCTTCTTTCCAGACCTATCATTTTTATATTTATCCATCAATATAGACATACTAGATGTGGGCCCAATGCTATCGCATTGGGTGAGCTATGACATCACGATGGGGGCGGGCTTTCTGGCGCTGGGGGTGGCAGTCTCTCCTCCCTGTTCTGGCTCTCCACTGTCTGATGTTTTTCCCCCTCACTCTCCACCTCCACTGTGCTGCCTTTCTGCCCCATCCTGTGCACACTCTTGGGCCTACCCCTGTGATCGTTCTCCACTCCCCATGTGCTGACTCTCTGCCCCTCACTCTGGTCCCTCTGTACCCTCCTCCCCCGTGGTTCCTCTCTGCCCCCCTGTGGTCTATCTCTGCCCCCCATGGTCCCTTTCTGCCCTCCATGCACGCTCTCTGCCACCCCGTGCAAGCTCTAGGGCCCCTCCCAGTGTTTGATTGGTTTCTGGCACAGTTCCTCATTGCAGTCAGTGGCTGCAGGCTGAGTAATGAGCAGGTCGAGCACGTTCAGGTGAACGAGTGCAAGTAGAGATGGGTGAGCCAGGGTGAGCAGAGGGGAGTTGGGCGAGTGCGGGCAGAATGGGGTGAGTGTGGCCTGAGGGGGGTAAGAGAGTGCGGGCTGAAGGGGGGTGAGTGCAGGGTGAGTGCGGACTTTGGGGGGGGGTGAGTGCAGGCTAAGGGGTGGTGAGTGAGTGCGAGCCGAGGAGGGTAAGTGCGAGATGAGAGGATGAGTGAATGCGGGCTGGAGGGATGAGTGCGGGCTGAGGGGGGGTGAGTGTGAACTGAGGGAGTGAGTGTGAGCTGAGGTGGGGTGAGAGCTGAAAGGGGGAAACTGCTGGCTGAGGGGGAATGAGTGCAGGCTGAGGGGGAATGAGTGCAGGCTGAGGGGGAGTAAGTGAGTATGATCTGAAAGGGGGCGAGTGAGTGTGAGCTGAAAGGGGGCGAGTGAGTGTGAGCTGAAAGGGGGCAAGTGAGTGTGAGCTAAAAGGGGGCAAGTGAGTGTGAGCTAAAAGGGGGCAAGTGAGTGTAAGCTGAAGGGGGCAAGTGAGTGTGAGCTGGAGGCACAAGTGAGTGTGAGCTGGAGGCGCAAGTGAGTGCGAGCTGGAGGCGCAAGTGAGTGCAGGCTCAGGGGGTGAGTGACTGCGAGCTGTGGGGGATGAGTGAGTGCGGGCTGTGGGGGGTGAGTGCAGGCTGAGGGGGAGTGAGTGTGAGCTGAAAGGGGGCAAGTGAGTGTGAGCTGAAAGGGGGCAAGTGAGTGTGAGCTGAAAGGGGGCAAGTGAGTGCGAGCTGGAGGCGCAAGTGAGTGCGAGCTGGAGGCACAAGTGAATGCAAGCTGGAGGCACAAGTGAGTGCGAGCTGGAAGCGCAAGTGAGTGTGAGCTGGAGGCGCAAGTGAGTGCGAGCTGGAGGCGCAAGTGAGTGCGAGCTAGAGGCGCAAGTGAATGCAGCCTGGAGGCACAAGTGAATGCGAGCTGGAGGCGCAAGTGAATGCGAGCTGGAGGCGCAAGTGAGTGTGGGCTCAGGGGTGAGTGCGGGCTGTGGGGGGTGAGTGCGGGCTGTGGGGGGTGAGTGCGGACTGTGGGGGGTGAGTGAGGACTGTGGGGGGTGAGTGCGGACTGTGGGGGGTGAGTGCGGACTGTGGGGTGTGGGGGTGTGGACTGTGGGGGGTGAGTGCGGACTGTGGGGGGGTGAGTGCGGACTGTGGGGGGTGAGTGACTGCAGGCTGAGGGGGAGTGAGTGTGAGCTGAAAGGGGGCAAGTGACTGTGAGCTGAAAAGGGGCAAGTGAGTGTGAGCTGAAAGGGGGCAAGTGAGTGTGAGCTGAAAGGGGGCAAGTGAGTGCGAGCTGAAAGGGGGCAAGTGAGTGCGAGCTGGAGGCGCAAGTGAGTGCGAGCTGGAGGCGCAAGTGAGTGCGAGCTGGAGGCGCGAGTGAGAGCGAGCTGGAGGCGCGAGTGAGAGTGGGCTCAGGGGGGTGAGTGAGTGCGGGCTCAGGGGGTGAGTGACTGCGAGCTGTGAGAGATGAGTGAGTGCGGGCTGTGGGGGTGAGTGAGTGCGAGCTGTGGGGGGTGAGTGCAGCTGAGGGGGAGTAAGTGAGTGTGAGCTGAAAGGGGGCAAGTGAGTGTGAGCTGAAAAGGGGCAAGTGAGTGCGAGCTGGAGGCGCAAGTGAGTGCGAGCTGAAGGTGCAAGTGAGTGCGAGTGGAGGAGCAAGTGAGTGCGAGCTGGAGGCGCAAGTGAGTGCGAGCTGGAGGCGCAAGTGAGTGCGAGCTGGAGGCGCAAGTGAGTGCGAGCTGGAGGCGCAAGTGAGTGCGAGCTGGAGGCGCAAGTGAGTGCGAGCTGTGGGGTGTGAGTGCGGGTGTGGGGGGGTGAGTGTGCGCGGGCTGTGGGGGGGTGTGAGCGCAGGCTGAGGGTGATGAGTGAGCGCAGACTGAGGGTGTGAGTGCAGGCTGAGGGTGGTGAATGAATGCAGGCTGAGGGTGGTGAGTGAGTGCGGGCTGAGGGTGGTGAGTGCGGGCTGAGACGGGTAAGGGAGTGTGGGCTGAGACGGGTAAGGGAGTGTGGGCTGAGGGGGTCTGAGTATGAGCTGAAGGGGTGAGCTGAGGGGGGCGAGTGTGAGCTGACAGGGATGAGTGAGTGTGAGCTGAGGGGAGTGAGTACAAGTTGAAAGGAGATGAGTGTTGGCTGAGGAGGCTAAGTGAGTGCAGGCTCAGGGGGTGAGTGAGCTGGATTGGTGAGTGCAGGCTGAGGGAGTAAGTGAGTGCAGGCTGAGTGAGTGTGGGCTGAGTGGGAGTGTGAGCTGAGGGGGATAAATGACTGCAGGCTGAGGGTGGGTGAGTGCAAACTGAGGAGGGTGAGAGTACGGGCTGAGTGAGTGTGGGCTGAGGGGTGGGGAGTGCAGGTTGAGGGGGTAAGTGAGTGCAGAGTGAGTGCGGGCTGAGGGGGTCTCAGGAGGCATGGATGAGACTGTAGATGCCACTCACAGAAGGTCTCAGCATTTGGCCAAACAGTCAAAACCCTAAAAAAAATTTCTCTGGCACTTCAACCCCTTCACGACCCATGACGTTGTACAACGTCATGGGCCGGTAAGGGGGGTTTGATGTGAGCTCCAGTATGGAGTCACTGCCAACCACACACAGTCCGCAATTCAGACAGATACCGATGACCTGCAGCTCATCGGTATCTCCCAGAAGCGATCGGACTGTGCAGCAGGGTGCCTCTCTAAGGGCAGTGTAAAAGTAAGAATCAATTAAAAAATAAAGTTTTTAAAAACATTAAAAAAAAAAAACATAAAAAGATCAAATCACTCTCCTTTTCCCCCATTCACAATAAAAGTATTAAAAAAATAAAAAATAACATAAAAAGATCAAATCACTCTCCTTTTCCCCCATTCACAATAAAAGTATTAAAAAAATAAAAAAAATTACACGTTTGGTATCGCCACGTTCAGAATTGCCCGATCTATCAATATATAAAATCAATTAATGTGAAGAAAAAAGGTCCAAACGCCAAAATTACATTTTTTTTGGTCGCCGCAACAGTGCTATAAAATGCAATAACAGGCGATAAAAACAATGCATCCACCCAAAATTGGTATCATTAGAAACGTCAGCTCAAGGCACGGAGCTCACATCAAACACCCGACATTGAGATGATCTCATCAGCTGAGATGTCGGGCTAACAGCCCTGATCGGATCCGGGATCCGATCGGTGCTGTTAACCCTTTGGATCCCGCTGTCAATCACTGACAGCGGGATCCAAAGGTGCCGCGGCGGGTAACGCTCTGTTCCCCGCCTGCATCGGAGATCCCGTGATAGTATCCGGCGCTCACGTAACAGCCCGGGGTCAAGACTATCCGTGATTCAGAGAGATACCGATGAGCTGCAGCTCATCTGTATCTCCAAGAAGCGATTGGACTGTGCAGCAGGGTGCTTCTTTAAGGGGCTGTGTAAAAGTAAGAATTAATTAAAAAATAAAGTTTTTAAAAACATGTAACAAAACATAAAAAGATCAAATCACTCTCCTTTTCCCCCATTCACAATAAAAGTATTAAAAAAATTTAAAAAATACATGTTTGGTATCACCGCATTCAGAATCGCCCGATCTATCAATGTATAAAATCAATTAATGAGAGCGGTAAACTGCGGAATAAAACGGAATAAAAGGTCCAAACGTCAAAATTACAATTTTTGGTCGCCGCAACATTGCTATAAAATGCGATAACAGGCGATCAAAACAGCGCATCCACACAAATATGTTATAGTTAAAAACGCCAGCTCAAGACTCAAAAAATAAGCCATCACACATCCCCAGATCCCGAAAAATGAGGACGCTACAGGTCGCAGAACATGGTACAAAAAGTGCAAATTTTTTTTTTGTCCAAACTTCTGAATTTTATTTCGCCACTTACGGTAGATACCAGTAAAGATATAATTGTTTGGTATCTACGAACTCATGCCGACCTGAGGCATCACACCGTCACGGCGGTTTTAGCATATAGTGAACAAGGAGACTAAAATACCCAAACAAAAAAACATGTAATTGCACTTTTATTGCAATTTCACTGCACTTGGAATATTTTTGCAATTTCCCTATACACTATATGGTAAAATAAATTAATGCATCTGAAAGTACAACTCGTCCCGCAAAAAAACAAGCCGTCATATGTCTATATTGACAGAAAAATAAAAAAATTATGGCTCTTGGAAGCAGTGGAGCAAAGAACGAAAATGAAAAATTCCAAGGTCATGAAGGGGTTAAGAGGCATTTCCCTTTTAGTGAAAGCTGGAGGTCACTAGACCCAGCTGATCCCTTACCTTGAGCTGTCTATATCTTCCCCTTGACTCCCTGGATGCACTGCTGGTGATAACTTGTGTTTGGAGGAAGCTTATCAGCTCAGCAGTGTATCCTGGAGTTTCTGTTGAATTGCTGTGTGGATCTTCTCAAGCTAAGTGTTTCTTCCCTTCCCTCTTTGTTTGTTTCCCTTGTGTTTATCTTTAGTTGGTAGCCGGACTGACTAGTGTTCACCTGCTCTGATCCTTATTTAGTAGTAGTCCAGGGTCAGTCAGGGAATAGGTATCCTGGTGGCGACAGTTGCGGAAACTGTATAGGGACGTTAGGAAAGCCAGGTGCCGTAGATGTGGCTCAACTTTCATAAACACTGGATATTATTTATTCAACTTCTATATGTGCGTCCCTTCACAAAACCCACTATAAAACAATATCCAGGTGGTATTGGACGCCCGAGAGACTCCCCCGAATATCTCCATCTGTGTCACCGGAGTGCTGGAGGGGATGCGGGAAGACAAGTTCTCTTTCACACATATTTTGGAGTTGCACTAAACTAAATACCCTATGGGCAGAGATCAAAAATCTTATTAGAAATATTACAGGTTTACATATTTCCTTCAATTCACAACTAGCCCTTCTCCTGTTAGGAATTGATGACTTTCCAATCAACCTGAGGCACATTATATGCCATATACTAATTACAGCGAAATTCTCAATAGCCTCAAAATGGAAACTTCAGGAGATACCCACTATCGCGGAGAGAATAAATAGAATATCTACTCATAACGTATACGAGTATAATAATGCTTTGAAGACGAAAAAACATAACAAATATAAACTTAGATGGGAACCTTGGACACACACCTTCATGCCGAATTTAAACCTTATTTAGTTCCGCTGACATTATAACATTACGATTTGCAATGATATAATTCTTACTTCACAATTTGATTTTTAAAGAATGCAAGCTAAACCTTTAGGATATGGTTTTATAGCAATGTAATTGTGACATTTTAGGATTAATGTATCTTTTTTTTTCTTTTATAATTGTTAACGGTAACCTTAATGGTACCTTTACACGCAGCTACAGGTAACAGGTTTTCCACAGGTAACTTACTGGCTGCAGTGAAATCATGGAGACATGGTTCTATCTTGTTGCTGTGTACAAATGGAACTATGTCTCCATGATTTCACTGCAGCCAGTAAGTTACCTGTGGAAACCCTGTTACCTGTAGCTGCGTGTAAAGGGGCCATAAGATGTAAACTGTAACTTCACGATAATGATTTCTTTTTGTTGTTTGTTTTTCATATATTTCCCCATATTTATGTCCCCTCCCTCTTTACCGTCTGTAAAATTTTATAAAAACTAAACTAATTAAGGAGAGCCAGGTGCCAGCGCTAGTTTATCTAGAGGTCACCATCTCCCCTTTTGCCCTTACCATCAGGGTCTCCTTTCCCCTTCCCTGTCATCATCTAGCGCTGGGTGTCACCCCACACCCAGCGTGACAGGGAATGTGTGCAAGGTGAGTGCAGGCTGAGGGGGTGAGAGAGTGTGAGCTGTGGGGGGGTGAGTTCAGGCTGAGAGTGTATAGGGGCTGGATGCTCGGTGTGTGGGGGCTTAGTACTGGGAGAGTACTTGGCTGCTCTGTGCTTACAGGACCTGTGGTTATGTCACAGTCATGTGATCAGTAACTTGACTGTGACATCGCTGCAGGCCTTGTCAAGTCGGTATTTGTGGTGGAGGTGTCCAGGGACGGTGCAGGGGCATCGTATGCGGCGAGGGGAGCAGTAGCTTGGTGGCGACGGTTACGAGTTCTGTGGGAGGCATGTGCAGAGTCGGCTTCTGATGTCGCTGCTGTCCCAGTAAGCACCATATTACCGCATTCAGTACTTGGGTGTGCTAATATGGCGCGGCTTCCGGGGTGGCGCAGTGCATTGTGGATTCTAGGACATCCAGTCGTTTGTTTTTTTTGAGTTTTTTATTCACCATGTTCACTATATGGTAAAATTGACATGTCGGTATGATGCCTCAGGTCAGTATAATTTTACTGTAATCTAAGTGGCTGAAAAAAAAAATCTGACTTATTTAAAAAAAAAGAATTGCACTTTTGCGCCATTGTTTGTGACCCGCAGCTTATTTTTTTGCAGCTTAAGCTGACATTTTTAATGATACCTTTTTTGGGTAGATGCAACATTTGATCGCCCGTTATTGCATGGTATAGCACTGCTGTGGCAACCAAAAAGATTAAATAAGGCCAGTCTCACACGGATGCTTGGGTGCATTGCATCAACATGTGCCCCAGTGTGCCAGCCTTCGGATCTGCCCTGCGTCAATATATTTTACATGGGGAAGCAGGGTGCATGTGCAGACATCCGTAGCTGTTGGTCTCTCTCGTCCCTGACGATTGATTCTATGGAGATTTTCATTCATGCGGATCCTATTTAAAAACTCGCTGACATCCGTCAGTATCTGTTCTGGCATCCGTCTGCGTCTCTACATACAGGCGGATGCGTCCGAAATGCTAGTGTAATACTAGCCTGATTTACCGGTAATTTCATGGAGTCCACTACAGCACCCACTGTGAGAAACCTACAGATTAAAAAAGAGTGTCAAGGTTATCCCCAGGAGGGGAAAGAAAACGATCATATGGTCATTAATTTGAAAATATTAATTTTTATTAATCAAAGATTACACGGTACAGGGGGTGAGAGTAAGGTAGGAAATCAGCAATGATACCAATTAATTTAAAAGATATTATACCATATGCATACTTCCAATTTATATTTTAGAACCATTCAATATCTAGTATACATAATTCTATTCAAGGTAAAGAACCATTTCAGTTTTTAATTGAAAAAAATTCCCTTATATATTTTTTCATGCAGTATATATTACATATTACATATCCATAAAAATATGGTTTATAAGGTTTATTTCATATATAATTCATAAAGCATAGATAGATGGGGTCAAGAATGGCATATCCTTATAGTGCTCTACATGCACAACTCACAGTCATTCTCATGTAATTGTGGTTAAAATGTATCTGCATATACAGTTAGGGCCAGAAATATTTGGACAGTGACACAATTTTGGCGAGTTGGGCTCTGCATGCCACCACATTGGATTTGAAATGAAACCTCTACAACAGAATTCAAGTGCAGATTGTAACATTTAATTTGAAGGGTTGAACAAAAATATCTGATAGAAAATGTAGGAATTGTACACATTTCTTTACAAACACTCCACATTTTAGGAGGTCAAAAGTAATTGGACAAATAAACATAGCCCAAACAAAATATTTTTATTTTCAATATTTTGTTGCGAATCCTTCGGAGGCAATCACTGCCTTAAGTCTGGAACCCATGGACATCACCAAACGCTGGGTTTCCTCCTTCTTAATGCTTTGCCAGGCCTTTACAGCCGCAGCCTTCAGGTCTTGCTTGTTTGTGGGTCTTTCCGTCTTAAATCTGGATTTGAGCAAGTGAAATGCATGCTCAATTGGGTTTAGATCTGGTGATTGACTTGGCCATTGCAGAATGTTCCACTTTTTAGCACTCATGAACTCCTGGGTAGCTTTGGCTGTATGCTTGGGGTCATTGTCCATCTGTACTATGAAGCGCCGTCCAATCAACTTTGCAGCATTTGGCTGAATCTGGGCTGAAAGTATATCCCGGTACACTTCAGAATTCATCCGGCTACTCTTGTCTGCTGTTATGTCATCAATAAACACAAGTGACCCAGTGCCATTGAAAGCCATGCATGCCCATGCCATCACATTGCCTCCACCATGTTTTACAGAGGATGTGGTGTGCCTTGGATCATGTGCCGTTCCCTTTCTTCTCCAAACTTTTTTCTTCCCATCATTCTGGTACAGGTTGATCTTTGTCTCATCTGTCCATAGAATACTTTTCCAGAACTGAGCGGCTTCTTGAGGTGTTTTTCAGCAAATTTAACTCTGGCCTGTCTATTTTTGGAATTGATGAATGGTTTGCATCTAGATGTGAACCCTTTGTATTTACTGTCATGGAGTCTTCTCTTTACTGTTGACTTAGAGACAGATACACCTACTTCACTGAGAGTGTTCTGGACTTCAGTTGATGTTGTGAACGGGTTCTTCTTCACCAAATAAAGTATGCGGCGATCATCCACCACTGTTGTCATCCGTGGACGCCCAGGCCTTTTTGAGTTCCCCAGCTCACCAGTCAATTCCTTTTTTCTCAGAATGTACCCAACTGTTGATTTTGCTACTCCAAGCATGTCTGCTATCTCTCTGATGGATTTTTTCTGTTTTTTCAGCCTCAGGATGTTCTGCTTCACCTCAATTGAGAGTTCCTTTGACCGCATGTTGTCTGGTCACAGCAACAGCTTCCAAATGCAAAACCACACACCTGGAATCCACCCCTGACCTTTTAACTACTTCATTGATTACAGGTTAACGAGGGAGACGCCTTCAGAGTTAATTGCAGCCCTTAGAGTCCATTGTCCAATTACTTTTGGTCCCTTGAAAAAGAGGAGGCTATGCATTACAGAGCTATGATTCCTAAACCCTTTCTCCGATTTGTATGTGGAAACTCTCATATTGCAGCTGGGAGTGTGCACTTTCAGCCCATATTATATATATAATTGTATTTCTGAACATGCTTTTGTAAACAGCTAAAATAAGAAAACTTGTGTCACTGTCCAAATATTTCTGGCCCTAACTGTAGTTGCATGTATACCAATATCTGATTTCTTTATAATATTAACATTTTATACAGACAGCAATATATACCATTTCTCAAGAATCTAAGAGAGAATATCAATTACCACAACCATGAGAATGATATGTGTATTATATGCAGTCACCTCTTAAAGTGCAGTGCACAACCTATGTATAGTCAGTTAGTTTCAATAATTGAATAAAGGCACTGCACAAGGAAAAGAGACACCTGTGTCTGCAGAGTTAATCAGCCTCTCATTGTTTCAGGAGAGGACATCTGCTCCTGTCATCCTTAAGACACATACTATATCAGTTAAGTGTGACAATAAACCACCCACCACAAGTTCTAGAGCTCCAATATACACTACAGTTACTCAGGGATCAATAAAGATATTACATCATGGTTCAGTACCTGTTTAGATTAAGAATCGTATCATGCATGCGCCCTTATGCGCATTTCGGATTTCTCCTTCGTCTGAGGAGGCCCTCAGACGAAGGAGAAATCCGAAATGCGCATAAGGGCGCATGCATGATACGATTCTTAATCTAAACAGGTACTGAACCATGATGTAATATCTTTATTGATCCCTGAGTAACTGTAGTGTATATTGGAGCTCTAGAACTTGTGGTGGGTGGTTTATTGTCACACTTAACTGATATAGTATGTGTCTTAAGGATGACAGGAGCAGATGTCCTCTCCTGAAACAATGAGAGGCTGATTAACTCTGCAGACACAGGTGTCTCTTTTCCTTGTGCAGTGCCTTTATTCAATTATTGAAACTAACTGACTATACATAGGTTGTGCACTGCACTTTAAGAGGTGACTGCATATAATACACATATCATTCTCATGGTTGTGGTAATTGATATTCTCTCTTAGATTCTTGAGAAATGGTATATATTGCTGTCTGTATAAAATGTTAATATTATAAAGAAATCAGATATTGGTATACATGCAACTATATGCAGATACATTTTAACCACAATTACATGAGAATGACTGTGAGTTGTGCATGTAGAGCACTATAAGGATATGCCATTCTTGACCCCATCTATCTATGCTTTATGAATTATATATGAAATAAACCTTATAAACCATATTTTTATGGATATGTAATATGTAATATATACTGCATGAAAAAATATATAAGGGAATTTTTTTCAATTAAAAACTGAAATGGTTCTTTACCTTGAATAGAATTATGTATACTAGATAATGAATGGTTCTAAAATATAAATTGGAAGTATGCATATGGTATAATATCTTTTAAATTAATTGGTAGCATTGCTGATTTCCTACCTTACTCTCACCCCCTGTACCGTGTAATCTTTGATTAATAAAAAATAATATTTTCAAATTAATGACCATATGATCGTTTTCTTTCCCCTCCTGGGGATAACCTTGACAATACTTTTGTGAGATTGGTCATGCTTGATTATAGGTCCTTATATTTTCCAGAATTATTAATATATTGTGATACATTATTGGTGGTATGGTATAGCCAGCCACCATGTACTGGATACAAAAACTGTGGTTTTTTCTAATTTCAGATTAAAAAAGAGGCAGCCCCCCTTGCCTCCTCAGTTGGATTACAGTATGAATGAGTATGAGAGGTACCACCGAAACAAAATAAACTTCATTGTAGTTAAAACACACTTATACAACCCCTGGCAAAAATTATGGAATCACCTGGCTCAGAGGATGTCCATTCAGTTGTTTAATTTTGTAGAAAAAAAGCAGATCACAGACATGGCACAAAACTAAAATCATTTCAAATGGCAACTCTCTGTCTTGAAGAAACACTAAAAGAAATCTTGAAAAACAAAGTGCTAGCCAAAAACGGTTACTTTTGTAGACCAAGCAGGGGGAAAATTATGGAATCACTCAATTCTGAGGAAAAAATTATGGAATCATGACAAACAAACAAAACAGCACTCAAATACATTACTAGTATTTTGCTTCACCACCTCTGGCTTTTATAACAGCTTGCAGTCTCTGAGGCATGGACTTAATGAGTCTCAAACAGTACTCATCACTAGTAATGGGCGAATCCTAAATTACTCGGAATCGCTTGACTCTAGCGAGTCCGAGCCTGGGACTCGCTACTCGTTGCGAGTCTAGCGAGTCCAATGTTAATGAATGGGGAAGCGAGTAATAGCAAGTAGTGTGCGATTTACAAATCACAGATGTGTCTCGGAAGCTTCAGCCTGTCATTGATTTGCATTGGACTCGTTTACTTTGCAAGTAATCGCTGAGAAACTCGCACAGATAAGAGTCCTGTCTGCTCTGTGTGCTGACTGCTGCAGCTCCAGGGTCCCAGAGCCCGCCTGCTGCCTGATGTAGCAGAGCTGAGATTGTTCTCAGTCTGCTCATTCCCTGTGCATAGACATCTATATCTATGCACAGGGATGAGCAGAGAGGACATCGCGTTTTGGACTGCGTCGGACGGAAGAGGATTTTTTTAATTAAAGATGGCTTTTTTTTTTATTTCTAATAAAAAATGTTCTCTGTGTTGTGTTTTTTTTAAAACAATTTAATAGAAATTCATGGCGGTCATGTCTAATATTGGCGTGACCGCCATAAATTTCGGGCTTAGGGCCAGCTGATAATACAAAGCTGGCCCTAACCTCTTTATTACCCAGCGTGCCACCGCCACCAGGGCCACTGGAAGAGCGGGGTTCAGCGCCAGAGGATGGCGCTTCAATGAACGCGCCATCTTCTGGGGCGGCTGCGGGCTGCAATTTGCAGTGCGGGGGGCCCAGAAAGCTTGGGCATCCTGCGCTGCGGATTTCAGCCCCCAGCTGCTTAGCTGTACTTGGCTAGACATAGAAATTGCGCGGAGCCCCACGCATTTTTTTTAAATTATTTCATGAAATTCATGAAATAATAAAAAAAAAGGGCTCCCCTATATTCTTGTGTCTGGCCAGGTACAAATAGGCACCTGGGGGTTGGGGGAAGCCCGTCGCTGCCTGCTGGATCCGGCTGGTTCCAGAAATACGGCGAAGCCCATGTAATTTTTTTTCTGAAAAATCAATAAAACAATCCTAAAAAAGGGACTGCATCTTTATTAACCCCTCGCCCATGGTCCAGGGGTTAATAAAGATGCAGTCCCTTTTATTTACATTGTTTTATGGATTTGTCAGAAAAAAATTTCACGTGGGCTTCGCCGTATTTCTGGAACCAGCCGGATCCAGCAGGCAGCGACGGGCTGCCCCCAACCCCCAGGTGCCTATTTATACCTGGCCGGACACAAGAATATAGGGGAGCCCTTTTTTTTAATTATTTCATGAAATAATAAAAAAAAAAATGCGTGGGGATCCGCGCAATTTCTATGTCTAGCCAGGTACAGCTAAGCAGCTGGGGGCTGGAATCCGCAGCGCAGGGAGGCCCAAGCTTTCTGGGCACCCCCCGCTGCAAATTGCAGCCCGCAGCCGCCCCACAAGATGGAGCGTTCATTGAAGCGCCATCCTCTGGCGCTGAACCCCGCTCTTCCAGCAGCCCTGGTGGCGGTGGCACGCTGGGTAATAAAGGGGTTAATACCAGCTTTGTTATACAAGCTGGTATTAAGCCCGAGATTCTTAATGTCAGGCCACGTTTGACCCAGCCACTAAGAATCTCCAATAAAGGGTTAAAAAAAACAACACAGAGAAAATTTTTTATTTGAAATAAAAAAAAAAAGCCATTAGGGACTCCATCTTTAATTAAAAAAATCCTCTTCTGTCCGACGCAGTCCAAAACGCGATGTCCTCTCTGCTACATCCCCTGTGCATAGATATAGATGTCTATGCTCAGGGAATGAGCAGACTGAGAACAATCTCAGCACTGCTACATCATCTCTGTGAGCAGGCGGGCTCTAGGACCCTGTAGCTGCGGCAGCCTGCACAGAGAAGACAGCTGGACTCGGCTCGCAAAGTAACAGCAGTTACTTTGCGAGTTTCCCTGCTATCACTGGCACAGTAGCCGAGTCTAATGCAAGACAATGGCAATCCTAGTTTTGTCAGCCGCCGCACCTGCCGCAACTCCCCTTATACTTTCAATGGGGATCTATTGCGACTCGCTGTGTAGCGCGAGCAATGGCCGCGAGGCCATTGCGAGTCGCTACACTTGCGGCGCGGTTGCGGTAATCCCCATAGAAAGTATAGGGCGAGTTTGCCCGCGAAAATCCCGTGGCTGACTGTGCTGTTGCTGGGTAGCAACCCATTTTGCCTACCAATCACCATACTCCCCTTTGTCTACCAATCACCTGCCGCAATTTTATAGTGTTTACTTTAACTTTTCCTCACAAATTATTCCTGCCTTGGTGATCCTGTGGGACGGACGTCGGCAAACCAGTGCTGGAACCTCATCCCTACAAGACATCTTTTTGGGCCGATATAATCGATTAGTAATTATTATTAATTATTAATATTATTATTAGTGTTAATAT